>CM041780.1:203114251-203587518 GCA_023374045.1 Limonium bicolor | reverse complement strand
CCAGCTGGTTGCCGATTCCCTCTACGCTCTTCTCCAACGCATCAATTCGGCCATCCATACGGGTCGTCATATCCACGCTCACCGCACCAAATGTTAGAGTTAAGAGCAAGGGAACGATAGAGACAATGGTGGTCTGGCCTCAACCCAGCACCACAAAGAACTTTCTATATATTGCTTTCAGCCAAACAGCCGTCAACACAACAGTAGGAAAAGGGCATGACTACACTGGTGCACACTTATTCTATTTATAGTCTAGACACAATTGACAATCCCTAAAAGGATTCTATCGTCTACGGCACAAAACATTCTCCTAGTCCCACGCCAGCTGTACACTAGCATTTACCCTTCTACCCTCCACTTGAAACCTGCCTTTTTCTGTTATAAACTCTCCACTCCCCCAGCCCCGGGCCTGCTAACAGATACGAAATGAAGGAATATTTTGGTTATTGTGCATCTTGGAACGTATTGGCCTCTCTCTGTATATATCTTCTTTACATACACAGTGCATTCATTTAGATGAGTATTTAGTTGTTTGATCTATTCAACATACTCATTTGTTGCGACTGCTGGAACTTCTGTTCATCTAGTCTCTTGTATGACAGGCTCACTACATGCTTGGACTGGCTCTATTGAGAGAGAGAAAGAGTATGCTGAAGGAATCAGAGAGTTGGAGAAGGTTTGCTGCAGCCTATGTCTTGGAATTCTTGATGGATTTTGTTATTTATTTGTTTTAATCCTTGGGGGGGGGGGGGGGGGGGGGGGGGATGAGATGGTCACTTCTTGCTCCATCATTCCTACATTGCAGGACAAGTTGGATGATCAAACTTTGATTAATGTGCTGTTCACCTGTGGTTTCTTGTCATCTTTGGGGGATCTTTTGCTTGAAAACACATGAGGGAATTTTTAATATAGTTTCCTTTTCCCATCTGTACTTGCTCTATTTACTGTTATATTATATATATATATACACACATGTACACTACATACACACCGTGAATTCGGTTCTTTCTAGTTGAAGGCAAATGCTAACATTTAATGGCAACTTAAATCAGTTAAAAATTCATTATCTTCTTAGGCCTTGGATTTTGGTAGAGGCACCAACCCAAACTGCTATATGGTTGAGGAAATCTGGCAAGAGGTTGCAAAGGCTAAATACTTGCAATGGGAACATGAGTCCTCAAGACGTTCATGGGAACTTCAAACTCTGAAGTATGTTGTAACTTTGTCATGTTGAGTTAGTGGGTACTCATGCTTGAAGGTTTTACTCCTGTTTTTTTTTTTTTTTGTTCAGGTTCCAAGTTCAAGCTTCCTGATCTTTGATTTTTGTTTTTGGAACAGGGATGAATGCGCCTTAGCTCTTAGAGAAAAGCATGAGCTTGATGCCGATGAAGCAGAAGGGTTTGTTGACAGAATTGAATTGTCCCGTGCAAAACAGTTGGAGAATCTAGATTGGGTTTTTAAAAAAGCTGTAGAGGAGGACATTCCCACTGAGGTGAGGGTTTCCCATTTGCTTGTTAGGTCAACTCATAAATTTTGTATTTCATTTAATCAACTTTTCTTGCCTATTTTTTTTTCTCTTGTCTTCATTACATTCCGCAACTTCCAAGCAGGTGCCGGACTACTTGTGTTGCCATATCACTCTCGATATATTCCGGGATCCTGTCGTCTGCCCCAGCGGAATCACTTATGAGAGAGCGGTTATCTTAGACCATCTTAGAAAGGTGAAATCTGGTTTTTTACATTTAGTTGAATCATTCTACTCGGTTTACAAAAGGGATGAACTATAGCTGGAAAGAATGAAAGGCAAAAAGAGTGCCAAAAGAAGAAAATCCTATCGTGTCTTCTTTTCAAATTAAAACAGGGCATTTTGTTATATTTTTTCAAGATTTTACTTATCTCTCGAAATTGATTTCTAATTAGGTGGGTAAGTTTGATCCAGTAACGAGAGAACCTCTAAATGAGTGGCAGTTGATACCCAATCTGGCTATAAAGCAGGCAGTGAGAGCATTCTTGGAAAAGCATGGGTGGGCGTATAGGATGGACTGCTGACTTGCTGTGTCGCCATCAATTATAAATGGAGGCATAGTGGCAAGCTTTACTTCCTTACCATGTGATTGTGTGCGTATGGATAGGAGATCAAGTATCAGGCAAGAAAGAGGCGTGTACAACTTTCTTGTGGCTTTGATGTGTCTGATATTGAGCTTAGCAGTCATGCTTTCTGTAACCGATAAATGTACAGTTTTGAGAACAGGGGAAAATCATTCAAGTGGACATGTTCATTTTCGGTGTACATAGATAGGCTAATAGTTAGTTTTAGAAGTTCAACTTGTATAATTACTTTCACAAAATCAGCTTTTAGATTCTTACCTCTATACTAGTATTTCTCATTACAAGATTCTTACCTCGATATTTATTGACAGATTATATATCCTACACACAAAAAAAAGAAGGAAATTTGGTCTATTTATTTAAGTGATACCAACCGCATTAGCGGGATGCTTTTCAATTGGGACTGCTTCGTGTTCAGCAGTGGTAGTGTTAATCCAGAACGATTTGTCCCCTCTGTTTTTTTATCTTCTCAATAAGAAAAAAGAGAAAGATTCCTCGTGATGTATGCTCCACGAGTTCGGCATCATCAACAATTTTTCTAGAATAAGAACAAACCAATCTGATAGATCATTGTCTCTGATCAATCATTGCAACTTTGCTGCCCCCATTTCCTTTCTTTCATTGGCTTCACCACCGAATCACATGCATAATAATAAGTTCATGCCGAAACGTGGCGAATAACAATAATTGAAAATAAGAGAACAGTATGATAAATTATGAGCTATATCATTTTTGCTTTAGATATCTAATCTATCCGTATAGTAGAAATCTAGCTCTTTGGCGAAAAGAGCCTTTTCTTAGAAGTGACATGAGAAGCTCGAACAAGTATCAGATTCTTTGCAGAATTTTTGAACAACAATGATCTTTCATTTCCTTTTTATTTAGAACTTTATTCCTTTTTTTGGGCAGCCAAACGCGCCACGGATTGAGCTAATGAGAGGTTATATAGAGATATGGTAAAAGTAAACCAAATCTCAATCAAAAGTATCAAATTTGTTTGATATTTGAGTCTTTAGAGTAACTTGAATGACGAATTGAAATTTTGAATAAACTATATTGAGTGAAACCGAACCTATGTATGCTATAACTGAAAGTCAACAAGAATCACAACAGGGCCGTCTCGATGATTTTCGGGGTCCTGTGTTAACATTTAAAATGGGTCTTTATAGAATTAAATTATGTAAATATAAAAAAATTATTAAATAAAAATATGTAGAATGAAACTCCTAGCATTACATTTAAAATAAATTTTGACATTTATATAATTTTCACATGACAAAATCTAAAAGAAGAAAATAAAAAATAGACCCTCAAATATTGGGGGCCCTGTTCCGTCGCCCACTTACATCCCCAGAGAGCCGGCCCTGATCCACAATCATCCGAATTAAGGATGATCAAGCCGAAATCACCCATAACACAACCATTACCTGACTAGAGCAACCCAAACTAAAAACTCATATGAAAATAACTCGAATCGAACCCTGACAGAAATTTCTTTGTGACCTAAATAAGTTTATTGCATGTGATTCTACTATATATAAGGATATATTGTCTATGCCCTTTATAAGGTGTGACTATTCGAGAAAGTTTCCTTACTGGTCATCCGTCCTTAATGTTTTCTGATTAAAGGGTGACTCTCCGCAGGTTAACTGATGGGCTATTGAGCCCGTGCCTTTCAGAAGGGTGCAACCTTCAGGAGACACATCCTTGACTCATTTTGAAACATTCCCACATAAGAGAACATGTGGAACAAAAGTCTTAACGCGCTAGAAGGACCATAATTAACAATAAGAAAATTAACCGCTACAATAGATTTAGCTACCTTATCAGTAGTAACTAGATGAGTTCAGTTTGTCCATTCCTATGAAATAGTAATGCTTATTCTTAACAATCGTCAATGTATACATGTATACTAGACCACACTTGCTAAAATTAAAGCACAATATCATGTTTCTTTCTCAAAAGAAAAAAACATCATAATCAGTTTGTTAACATTGTGGTCGTTTGAGTCATGTAGCCCACCTGTCGAAGTATATATAGACATGAAAAAAAAAACAAGTTACATGATCTTTTTCTCTTGTTATACGGTGCTTACTCGAGCATCTCCTGCCGGTACACATGGGTAGACCCCCGATACACAATTGTGTCTTTTTCTCTTGTTTCTTCACTAACCCATGTAGTTATATTACTACTTTATGCTGGGATTCAATCGGATGTCTCATTCAGCTCCTAAATGAAGGCTCGATTCCCCCCTCCCTTGTTGATAGTGTTTAGTCCGCACAGTCATATCAATAATTAAGTTTGATTGTCCTTTGTGAAAATGAGCTTGATTGAAGTAAAGGAATGAAGGAACACTCAAGAACAGATTATTCACTCATCACAACAATGGAGAGTACATAATGAGATAATACAGAGTACTGTCGATTGAGAGAGGTGAAGAGAGTCGGTGAGTGTACAGAAGAACATATTATATTCGATCTAGATATAACTGGTTCACTACAATAGAACACAGTTTCTTTATATATTCCTAATACCCCCTCAACTTATAATTGGGAAGAATTAAAAAGACTTGTTTCTGTCTACAAAATGCATACCCAGCTTTGGTAAACTTTTCAATGCAATTTCCCAGTCAATGGTTTAGTTAGAACATCAACTAGCTGTCTTGATTCCGGAATATACTGAACTTCCATGAGCCCTGCTTGAAGTTTCTCTCTCACAAAATGACAGTCGAGTTCAATGTGTTTTGTCCTTTGATGAGAAACATGGTTCTTTACGATGTGAATTGTAGAGATATTGTCACACTTTAATGGCACTGGGTTGATATCCTTGACTTTCAACTCATGTAGCACGTGTGTAAGCCAGCTTAATTAACCTGTGATGTCTCATGGCTTTACATTTGGCTTCTACTAATGAAAGAGCAACATAAACTTGCTTCTTAGACTTCCAACTAAGAAGTGAGCCTCCTAAAAGAATGTAGTATCCTAAAACTATTTTTTTTGTTATGGGACAAAAGGCCCAATCAAAATCACAAAATGCAAGTATGATGTTAGAAATTGACTTAAATGTTGAATAGGAAAAGCCAAATCAAGTAGTGTTTGTTAGGAAATCTAACTTCCCTATAATTCTACAATAGACTGTTGGATCTTGAAGCAACTCACCTATGTCTTGGTAGAGTTTCTGATTCAGTTGCCATGGTGAGACCGAAGGCATGCAGTCCAGCATTTTATAATTTGAAAGAATCTACATAGCATATTTTCTTTGCGACATAGTCTGCTTGTTATCAATCTCAATAAACTCATCCCTAGGAAGAATTTGTATTCTTCCTAGATCCTTTATGTTAAAGTTTTCTTGCAGATTCAATTTCAGTTTGTCAATTTATGTTTTCTCATTTCCAGTGATGATGATATCATCCATATATATGCCAAGAAAAGTGTTCTTCCCATTCCGTTTCTTAATGAAGGGAGAGTATTCATTCCTTGACTGATTATAACCAAGATTTTTCAAAAAAAAAAATCCAAGTTTTTCATACCATTGTCTAAAGGCCTGTTTTAGGCCATACAAAGTCTTATGCAACTTGCATACTTTGATATTTAGGATGATAGTTAAGCCTTGTTGTATATTCATGTACACATCTTCATTTAATTCACCATGCAAGAAGGCATTGTTCACATCTATTGGTCTAGTATCCAACCCCGCTTTATGCCTAAAATAATTAAGGCTCTAACAGTGATAAGTTTTACTACTGGAGAGAAAGTTTCTTCATAGTCAAGACCATACTTTTGAGTAAAACCCCTTTAACTACAAGTCTTTCCTTGAAGCGCTCAAGGCTGCCATTAGCTCTTAGTTTGGTCTTATAGACCCAATTACAACTAATGGGTTCCTTTTCATTAGGTAAGTCGGCTATAGACCAAGTTTTGTTATCTTTAAGGTCTGAAATTCATTTCCCATGGCTCCATCTAGGATCTTTGCTTACTTCAGTATAATTGGTGGGTTCTTTCAAGGAGAGAAGTTTGTCAAGAAATTTATTGGAAGAGTGGAGAAGGGAATAAGAAGTCATGCTTCAGTTTAGTATGATATTAGTGAGAGAATTAAGAGCTAGAACATTGTTAGGCAAAAGAGTTTGGTTCCGTTTTTGAAGCCTTTTAGCCAAGATATCAAAAAAATGGTCTTCAATGGATTTGGTCACACAAACATAGTCTTTAAGTCTAAGGGGAGGCTCATGATGTCAAGTAGATCTCATGAGGTTAATTTGATCACTAACCTCTGCTATCTGAGCGTTTTCTAAATCATTCCGTGGGTTATCATTGTCAACATAAATCACTCTTCCTTCTTTATGATCTGTATCATCAGCAGAGAAGGTTTTTAAGTGATGATCAGATTAATTCCGGTCATAACTAGAGCGAGGAAGATTATCAGTAGATTCAATTATGTGATCAGGTGGCCTGATTCTATCTTTATGGTTTTTGTTCTAATTTATTGTTTGGTGACTGTGTAACACCCGGAATTTTTTATAAAACCCAAATTGAAACCTTAGTACCCAAGAGAATTACCGGAAGTATTGTGAATGCTATCTAGTGACTTAAATGGACTGTAAAATCCTAGGTCGTTCGGGGAAGGCATTTTGGAGACTTGGAATAAAGATAAACCCTAGGAAAAATAAGTTCTAAGGATTGGAAACACTTAGGAATTATTAGAAATCCTGATTGTTGGAGATTTCCCAGTAAATCCTAAAATCTCAGGATTCCTGAAACTATTGAAAATTACTGAAAATTTTGGGAATGGAGGAAAGTTGCTAACCTTAGGAGGTATGTTTGGGACTTTAAATAATGTTTTAAGGTGAAAAGTAAAAAAAATCTTTCCTTTCAATTTAGGAAAACTAGTTACAATTTTAGCAGTCGGTGTTCTGGACAGGCGGAGTACCGAGAGAGCTTTAAAAACTAGTTCCAGAAAAATTCCTTTCACTTAATTACCTACACTTATATTATTTCCCTTACTTATCTAGCTCTAATTCCCAAAGAAAAATTCAACACTAATCAAGCCTATGGTGGTCGATTTTATATGAATGAGTCATCATTACTATACACTATTTTTGTCTTCTATAGATTAATTACATGGACACTTGTCTCATTTTATTAAGCTGGCCGGTTGTTTTTGCTGTAGGTATGGGATTAACTAGGGAAAATTATCATTAATCTAACTCATTAAAAGATGACACCTAAGCTAGCTAATGATTACACAAAAAATAAGACATTTTAGTACACAAATTCGGTAGAATAGGGTAGAGGGCGGTAACCAACTTTGGCTGCTTTATTTCTTCTGAACCTCACGCCACTAGAGAGCTGAGGAAAAACAGAGAATAATAAGGGAGCTAGCTAGAAGAAGAGGAATAAAGCAAAACTAAGCAAAAACAAGAAGGAAAATACACTTTTCCAGTGAGGGGGGGGTGGTGCTAGGAGTGAAGGCGTGTGCTACCAGGTAAGTTAAGGCTTCAATAACTGAAGGAGCATCCAAGGAACTCACACAATGGCCAGAAGAAGTCTGGGGACAGTTGTGGACATTAAAAAAGGGAAAATTACATCCCCCACCCATGACATTTGACGAAATTACACACTAAACCCACGAGGTTTCAAAAATTACGTTGCCCACCCATGTGGTTTCCTCTATTTTACATCTGACAACTTTTCTAATATTTGATCAACTTAAAAGATGCTTAAATGTTGTCCAAATTTGATGAAACTTTACATGAACGATGTCAAGGTGTTATATTTTGGTCTAGCGTGAAATCCAAAGTTTTTTAAGCTCATATGTGATCCGTGGGACCCAATGAAACATGTGACATGTCAACATGTTTTCATTGGGTCCCACAGATCATATACGAGCCTTAAAAACTTTGGATTTGGTATTGGACACAAATATAACACCTTAGCATCATCCATGTAAAGTTTTATCAATTTTGGACTATATTTAAGCATCTTTTAAGTTGATCAAATATTATAAGAGTTGCCGGATGTAAAATAGAGGAAACCACATGGGTCGGCAAAGTAATTTTTAAAACCTCGTGGGTAGGATGTGTAATTTCACCAAACCTCATGGGTGGGGGATGTAATTTTTCCTTAAAAAACACCTTAAAGCATGTTTTACTCCTTATTCTTCCTAGTTTGGTAGACTACAAATCCTTCATGGGTTTGAGGTGAAATTTTGACTGAATCTTTAGTATGGTTATACTAAGATACGCTGAGAAAATCAGCTCGAAACTCTTTTTGGTAGTTGGTTAACTACTAGGTGCCTTTTAAAGTAGAAAAATGTGTTTTACGGATTATAGTGTGATACTGATGGGATCTTGGTGAGTTGGAGTCGATATTCTACTTATTTAAGATTAATATGAGTGTTGGGTATGGTAAAATACGTTGGTACCAAGCTAAAGTTAGAGGTAAGAAAAATGCACTATAAGCTTTGAGAATTAGTTGAGTGGGTTCCCAAATTCATTTAGAGATAAAATTTTGGGGAATGTCTTAGGTGGTGAATTTAGGATTGTATGAAAAATTTCAAGTCTAAATACTCCTGGGAAGTTATTCGAATTGTTAAAAAAGTGATTAGAGTAAAAATGTGTGTTTAAGCTTGTATGGATGGAATTGTGTGTTACCTATTGAATCTAGTGGTTTTCTGGACATTATAGTCTGAAAATAACCTAATTATGAAGTTTTAGGTGGTGGTGATGTGGAAAAATCATAAGAGAATCTTATAGTGCATTCTAGGTACTTTAAAGCATGAACATGAGTAACCTGAGTTTAGTGTGTGCTTTACCATGTTCCTTTGTCTAGGATGGACTTTGATAACCTTAGAATGATGCCAGAACTTATTTTAACAAAATGAATAAGGTGGAGTTGGTTTAATTCCTTTTGAAACAAAATTGTGCATTGTGAAATCCTTTGTACCGTGGAATGATTTGGATTGATCTTGGTGGGTTAAACCTGAAATGAGGGATAATTGGAACCGTGTATGAAAAGGCAATGGTATTTTTGGGCGGGGCGAATGGAATGTCAGGGAATAATTTAGTTTATAACGTGAACTATTTAGTACTTTTTTGGGTTCTATGTTTATGCATTGCTTTGTTTAAATATCAACTGAAAGATGTGTTCTACTTGATACTTGCTCCAGAAAATTGTGTGTATGGTTACTGAATAATGATTTATTCAAGGCTAAGGTTAGCCCAATATTGAGGCTCGTTGAGTTAGTCATTTTTAGACTGTTTTTAAGCTCCTACCAGTGAATTAGAGCTGCCACTATGTTCTACTCTATGACCTATGGTTAGCCTTAGGGGTGTGCACACTTAAAGACATCGGGGTGGGTGGTGGTGGAAACGCTGTTAAGTATTTTGAGTTATTGTTGATTGGAACTGCCTCTGAGAAACAAGGATTATGGTAAATTAAAGAAGGTCACATTTTATGACATGTTTACTGTGATTATTAAATATTGTTATCTTATTGGATGGTTACAGTGATTACTAAATAATGCCATGTTTGCTGTATGGTTGATATTATCTGTATTAAAGGAATTCTAAAGAGAAAATGAATTTTATAGGGTGTGAAAATTGTTACTCAGTTTTACTCATGTTGTTGCAACCCCTTTTGTGCGTGTATATTGAATTTCTGGTTGCAGGATAAATTCTATGGTGAAATGATGTGGCAAGAGGATGTTGCGCATGATATCTTATTTATTAGTGTTTATTTCATCTATTATGAGGAGCTGATGCCTGGGATAGTCAAGGTCACAAACGAAGAATGAGTTCATAGTATCCATGGTTATAAGAGTACAACTTTTGGTATTAAGATGCTTACCACTCATACAGTAGAGAGTACCATTGAGTACTCAGTTGAGAGCTAGATGATAGAGTATGTAATATGTCTTTTGGAACTTTTGATACCCTCCTTTATTTTGTTGTATCATAGTGACTAACAGCTAACTCAGTATTTAGCAAAGGATGGGGTTGGAATCAAGGTGTTAGTGAAGGGTTTTGGTGGTAGTAACTTTTGGTTGTAAATACAAGTTATGTAATGTTCAGACTTCGGTTATAAAATATACCATGTTATGTTCAATGCCAGAAGTGAAGATTGTGGAGAATTTATAGCCTTGGCATCTACAGTGAAATGTAGGTGTGGCGGTAACATACTCGGTTATTATAATCTATGTATCCTTCCGTTGTGGGATAAATACAGGAAAGTAAGTTAGAAAAAAATAAAATAAAAATATATATGTAGCAAAGGTGGTGTAGATCTTGGGGAAAACCGGGGTGTTACAGTGATGACCTTCATCAGTCCCATCTTCAGTTTCTAAAGGAAAAGATGCGTAATATCATGGATATCGTGTTCAAAATTCTTATCATGCCACAAATCACTTTAGTCCTTATCACGAATAGGATATATTATATAAAAAAACACCTATAATGATATGAATTTCTTTTGTTTCTATATTTAGAACATTGCACCCCTTTGTGTTTTCCCAACTACCTAGATACAAAAAGGCTATGAATCTAGTTGAAGTTTGCTTCTGTCGGGACCTATATTAGTAACAAAGCATAAACAAGCAAAGTTTTTGATATGTTCATAATCAGGTGGTTCACCATATAATTCTCTAAGGGAGAGATGTCATTTATTGCTTTTAACAAAATTTTGTTTATAATATAAGCTGCATGTTCAAGACAATTACCCCAATAATCAACATCAAGACCAGACTGGAAAGAAAGGGTCTAGTAATCTGTATAAGTGTCTCTGTTTTCTTTTCACCGCCCTATTTTGTTGGGTGTGTGGGGACAGCTAGTTTGGTGGACAATGCCTTTTACCTATAGAAATATAATCCCTCGTGTGATATTCCTAGCTCTTTTGCATTATCTGTTCTAATAGCCTTTATTTGTTTGTCAAATAGTTTTTCTACATGTTGAACAAAGTCTTTTATGATCTTCATGGCTTCGGATTTATATTTAAGCTGTTTGGGGTGCTGACCGAGTAGGTCTGAGGTGTAGTCTCAAACCAACTCGACTGTACCTGAAGATATAGATGAGAAGCTTTTGCGTAAAACTTAACAAGACAGGATATGCTTGTATTGAAACTCGAAGTGAATTACGACCTAGCATCCTATCTTGGGTTAGATAGACAGAGATAGTCTGTCTAATCCGACACTCGTTATACTCTAAAAGTAGATCAATACAGATTAAGGAGTAAGGGTGTGTTGTATGCTCTATAGGAAATAAATACCTAAGCTAAAGTGACAAATTGGGCGGGAAATATCTCAACTGCTATGTATTGGGACTTGTTCTGACCTTCTTTAACCTTGACCGTCTTGATTTTCAGAGCTGGACATATGTGAATGTGATACCAGTTATTTCCTTGTATTTCTCCATGTTTTAATAGTAGAGGTCCACTTCCTAGCTTTTGGAACTTTCCAAGAGAATCTTATGTCAAAGAACAACTCCTTACGCAATCAGACTCCTTCGTTGCCCACACCAGACTTACTCTGATGTCATTATCAGCAAAACCTATGGTTCCAACAAGTTATTAACAAATATTATGAAATAGAGCCGACCCTTTAAAGTTTGGACTCTCAAAGGATCACAAACATCAACATATATCATGTCAAAAGAAGCTTTACTTTTTATATCAGAAAATGGAAACTTCAATCTTTTGCCTTTTGCTTTGCAATAGGTTGTACATGGCATAATATCAAACATGGGAAATTTCTTTACAATTTGTGTATTTTTTTTTTCCTTGATGGAATATGACCTAACTACTTGTCGTGCCATAATAATAAATCTTTGGTCACTTGATCATTATCAATAACGCTCTTAGTGGATAACAAGGTAGAACTACTATTTTTAATCTGCTGCAAAAAATTCTCTAAAGCAATGACATCAAAGAAAAATAGACCATATCATTCAAAACCAGTCTCACCGTGAATATTTCTCTGATTATCCTACATATATAATGATCAACAGAACATATAACAAGTATTTCCAATTGTTTAGTGAATTACTAGCAGAGATAAGGTTGAAAATGAGGTAGGCACAAATAGAACATCAATAAAGCAAGCTTGTGACAAATCTATATTTGACCAGTATTGCAAACAACATGTTTTTTTTCCTTCAGGCAGTGTTATGTTCTTGTTCTTAGAGATATGCCTAAATTCATTAAAAAATAGGTTTATTTCCAGTGACATGCTCAGATGCACTAAAATCAACAATTCAGAGAGACTTCAAATTATTAGGGAAAAGATCATTAGCAATATGTAATTGTAATATAAGTTATTACAAATGTTACCAAAGAACATGCCAAATGATCTTGTAGACTTATCTGTTGAAATCAAGTTCTTCAGTTGAATATACCGTGCAAGTTGATCTACTTGTTTAGATGTGAAGCCCGCTACTAGTGAATATTGCTCTTTCTTACCCCTTTCACTTTAAGGTTAGAATTACGTTCAACGACAGGACCAGTATCATTTGATGTTGTTGTCCACCAGATTGGTTTGCATCTTGATTGAGAAATCAGCCGATCCACCAACATGTAGATCTTGTGTGTTGAACTTTTGCACAATTTGAGCCTTTTGGGACATTTTTTTTCCTGAATTGTTGGTGGTTGGCCAATTTCTGATTCTAATTCTTGTGATGCTCTTTTTGCTGGTAGTGGAAAATGATTTATTTGCAAGAGCAACAGAGTCTTCATTATCTATCCCTTTATTATTAGATAGTTGTGTTTGCCTCTCATCTTGGATATTATTGAGTACACACACGTTGTAGATCTCGTAAGAGAAAATAAGCATCCCATCATCTGTAGTTGGTGCACTCTAATATCTTCGATCCAATGAGTATCATGTCAAATGGTAATAATTGGTACAATCTGACCTTTATTGATGATTTTTCTTGAAAGATATGGGTCTATATGTTGAAAAAAAATGAGGTCTTTGACTACTTCAAGAAGTTCAAGGCTCATGCAGAGAGACAAAGTGGTTACTCACTCAAGGTTCTACATACTGACGGTGGTAGTGAATATGTCTCCAACGAATTCAGGGAGTACTGTGAAGAACAGGGATAAAGCATGAAGTGACATGTCCTTACACCCCTTAGCATAATGGTGTTGCTGAATGGAAGAATAGAACCATCATGAATATGGTGATAAGCATGTTGAAGACCAAAGGGATGCCAATTCTTTCTGGACAGAGGTTGTACCCTGTTAAGCTTATATACTAAACTTCTCTCCGACCAAAGGTGTCTCAGGTCTTACCCTTGAAGAAGCTTGGACCAGAGTCAAACCAGGTAAAACATCTAAAGGTCTATGGAGCTATTGCTTATGCCTATGTTCCAGCGTAGACAAGAAATAAGTTGGATGATCGAGCCACAAAAGCAGTATTCATTGGATATGAACGGGGAAGATACAAGCTATTCAATCTAGTGATAAAAAAGGTAATATTCACTCATGATGTCACTTTGCAGAAATGAATATGGGATTGGAATGGAAGTGGTGCCACATATTCTAAGAGTCGTAATATCTTCCTTATTGAAGAGTCAAATCCAGAGGGAGGAGACTCATCACCTAATCTGGTTCATACATATACTGGTAGACCATAATTCATCATTGATAGCTAGTACATCTTTAAATTATGAGTTAAACTTTGATGATAGAGATACTGGTGATGAAGAGATTATGCATTTCGCTTTATTCACTGATCTTGAGCTTGTGACAGTGAAGGAAGAACTTCAAGATCCAAAATGAATGGTGGTCATGCGTGAGAAAATTGACACCGTAGAAAGAAATCATACATGGGTCCTCACAGATCTTCCACCAGGTCAACAAGCCATTGATGTGAAATGAGTTTTCAAGACAAAAATGAAGCCTAATGGTGAGGTGGAAAGATACAAAACAAGATTGGTGGCGAAATTGTTCAAGCAATGACCTGATCTTGATTATCAGGAAATCTTCTCTACTGTTACTTGAATGGAGAATATAAGGCTGATTATTGCCTTAGCTGCTTAAAATCGGTGAAATATTCACTAAATGGATGTGAAGTCAGCTTTCCTCAATGGCCCACTTGAAGAGGAAGTGTTTGTAAAATAGCCTCCTGGCTTTGGTAAATCCGGAAGTGAAGGGAAAGTATGCCGGTTGAAGAAGGCGTTTATGGCTTAAAACAAGCGCCTAAAGCTTGGAATAAACGTATAGACTCCTTCTTTAGCACGAGTGGCTTTACCAGATGCCCTTATGAGCATGAATTGTATGTGAAGGTGAATAAGGATGGTGGTAATACTAATCATATTTCAACTGTTGTTGATTTGGTCAGGCAAAACACCTTACCACTATGATTGAATCCTTTAAGAAGTCCATAATGAAGGGGTTTGAGGTGTTTGACCTTGGGCTGATGTCATACTTCCTTGGCATTGAGGTAATTCAAGGAAATGATGCATTTTCATCTCTAAAAAAAAGTACGTTGTTGATCTCTTGCAAAGGTTTAGATGCTGGATTGCAACCTAGTAAGAACTCATGTCGAGGTTGGAACCAAATTATCGAAGAATGAAGAAGGAGCCTATGTTGATTCAACCTACTACAAGCAGATTGTTGGCAGTCTCAAATATCTTACTTGTACAAGACCGGGTATTACTTTTGGTGTTGGCTTGATAAGTAGATTCATGGAGATTCCTCGATTATCACATTTGGAAGCAGCTAAGAGAATCCTATGATATATGAAGGCTCCCTATGACCATGGATTGTTTTATGTTATCTAATGATGTTTCTATTGTAAAATTCTTCGATAGCGATTGAGGTGGGGATATAGATTGAAAGAGAACTTTGAGATACAGGTTCAACTTTGGAACAACCGATTGCTCTAGATCATCCAAGAAGTAGTCAATTGTTATGTTGTCACCTGTGAGGCAGAATATGTGGCAACAACAACAAGTGCTTGCCTAGCAATGTGGTTGCGTACCTCATGAATATTAGATTGTTGAGAGTTTATGTGAGAAGAAGAAGAAGGAAGAGGAGACGTAGTTGTAGGAATCTTGATTTCATATCTAAAATCTTGTATTAGGATTATATAAAACGAATGTCAATCTCGGTTACATGATGTATGTATATATAGCTATGTAATCTATCTGTTTCTATGTAGATAAAATAAAATCTAATGTAATCTAAACTGTTTAAAGATAAAATAATACTCTGATCTTTACTAATAGACTCGTGAGCCCAAATGAGTGATATGGGCTGAGCCTGGCCCACTATTCCAATACCCCCCCCCTCAAGCCGGAGGGAAACGAAGTTACCAAGGCTTGCACTGTTGCTTTGTGTCATTCCCATCTGTGGTAGTTGCTCTTTGTATCGATTTCCTGGTAAAACCTTAGTCATCATGTCTGCGAGTTGTGTCGACGTATGTGTGTAGACAACATCTACAAGTCCTTGCTGAATTTTATCACGTACAAGTGGCAATCAATCTCTATGTGTTTTGTACGCTCATGAAACACTGGATTTCGTGCTATATATATGGCAGACTGGTTGTCACATTTAACTGGTATAGGTGTATTTCTGCCACACCGAGTTCATGCAACAACCGTGTAAGCCAAGTCAACTCTGCAGTAACCCGTCTCAAGGATCTGTATTCTGCCTCAGCACTGGATAGTGAAATAGATCCCTGTTTCTTTGTCTTCCAAGAAATAGGGCTATCTCCCAAGAAAATATAATATCCAGACACTGACTTTCTGGTGTTAGGACAAGCTGCCCAATCTGAATCACAATAAGCCACAAGGTTGAGGTCATGATTGAGCCCTCCAGTAAGAACAATCCCATAATTTGTTGTCCCCTTGACATATGAAAGAGCATGAAGGCGGCTTCCATGTGTATGTCGGTTGGATTCTGCATGAATTGACTTAACACTTGTACTGTGAAGCTTATATCGGGTCTGGTGTTGGACAGATAATTCAACTTCCCCACCAATCGTCTATAAGAAGTAGGGTCTTCAAGGGGAATACCATCATTGGCAAGAAGTGATTTGCCAACTACCATTGGTCCCTTGGTAGTCCTTTTTTCATGTTGATCATACTCTTCCAAAAGTTCCATGCAAAACTTTCTTTGAGAAAGAACATATCCTTGGCTGGTTTGGATAAACTCTATCCCTAAGAAATAATGCAGACATCCAAATCCTTGATTTTGAAATTGGAATCTAGGGCTCTTTTGATCTCATCAATTTCTTTCTGATTCGCACCAACAATCAGCATATCATCAACATAGATAGCTATAAAATCTTCCCTTCCTTGCTCTCCCTGTGGAAAAGGGAATAGTCGTTCTTGGACTGAACAAACAAAATTAAGAGTTCTGAGAAAGTAGCCAGCTTAGAGAACCACTGTCGGGAAGCCTGTTTTAACCCATACAAAGATTTCTTCAATCGACATGCTTTATTTGCTCCTGTAACTGTAAGCCCTTGAGGCAATTTCATGTAGACTTCTTCATCTAAATCACCATGCAGAAAGGCGTTGTTAACATCTAACTGGTTGATTATCCATCCCTTGTTAAGTGCAACTACAATTAAAGAGCGTATTGTAGTTAACTTAACCACCGGCGAGAATGTCTCATGATAATCCAAACCATGGCGCTGTGTAAATCCTTTGGCCACCAAACGAGCCTTATATCTCTCTAATGTACCATCGGATTTGAGTTTTACCTTGTAACCCATTTGCATCCTACTGCCTTTTTTCCTTGGGGCAATGTCACGATATCCCATGTGTCATTTTCTTCCAAGGCATGAAGTTCATGTTGCATGGCTTCCCGCCAATGCTCATGTATCACAGCAGTTTTATAATCTGACGGCTCTTGCATAATCATCAGAATCATCTTTGGCTTGCGCTCCAGCCAATAAACATAACGTGTTGACCGGTGTCGTTTCAGTCAATGAAACACAGCCTGGTAGGAGATTGTTCCGCTTTGTTTCATTAAGACCCTCTCATCAAGAATTTCCTGAAAGGATGTGTTGCATATATAGTCGTCCAGGTAGCCTGGTTTATGTGTCGTTCTGCTGGAGCGACGCAATTCAGGTTGTGCTACTTCTTGATTAATAGAATCTGTCTCTTGAGTAGCATCCGGAATTCCATTATGAGTAGCATCTGGAACTTCGTCATCATCCATAAGAACTATTCATCATCTCATTCGTGTGCTCAGGATGCATGTCGCATTTCATATCTCTGAAAGGAAAGACGTGCTCATGAAACTTAACATCTCTGCATACTTCCACAACACGTTTGTTGAGACTCATGACCTTGTAACCCTTTTTCCTAGGGTCTTCTCCCAAAAACACACAAGCTTCCCCTCGTGCATCAAACTTCCCTCCTTTTGGTCCTACGAAAGTTTTATAGCATAAGCAACCAAAGGGTTTTTATTTGTTCATACGGAGGCTTGCTTTTATACAACCTTTCATACGGCGTCTCTCCATTCAAAGCCTTTGTTGGAAGCCTGTTAATCAAGTAAGTTGCATGCAATATGCATTCTCCCCAAAGATAAGAGGAACATTGGACTGGAAGTAAACTGCCCTTGCAGTTCTAATAAATACTTGTGCTTTCGCTCAACTACAGCATTTTGTTGAGGAGTGTAGGAACAAGTAGTTTGATGTATAATCCCTTCCTTGGCATAAAACGCTTTTCCTTCATGAGAACTTCCAAGCTCCTTTGCATTATCAGTTCGTATGATTTGATCTTTGTTTCAAACTGCCGCTCAACCATTGTGATAAAATTTACTATTGCTTCCCAAGCATTCCCTTTATGTCGGATAAGAGTAACCCATGTGGCACGTGTAAAATCATCCACAAAGCATACAAATATTTGCAACCATTGTAAGTTTCGGTGCTGAATGGGCCCCACATCAATGTGCATTAGTTCAAAAACTCCTTTAGTCTTGATAAAAGAATGTTGAATGGTAATCGTTGAGCCCGAGATTAATAGCAAATGTCGCAAGCATATCTAGAATCAAAATCTGAATTTTTTATTAATCCAAGAGCTACAAGCTTCTTTAATGGTACATGTCCTAATCTGACATGTATTTCTTTTGCTTTCGACTCAGCCCATGGACAGAATCTTGTGAACTCTTGCGGCCCACGTTGGTCTTCTGCTCGAACGGTGCTCAAACTTAGATCAGCCCATTCATCGATTTCTTCTGGCCTCAGCACATAAAGACCGTCTTGGCCCAACCCCACTTGTCTAGCCCGAGCGGTGATAGGGTCCTGTATGTAGCAGCCCACACCATTGAAAAACAGAGAGCAATTAAACTGGAGCGCTAGCTTACTTACGGAGATGAGGTTAAACATAAAATTCGGGACAAATAGAACATCTCTCAGCCATGTTTTCTTCCCAATTTTCACATCTCCAATTAAGCTTACTCTCTGCGGGCTTCCGTCTGCAAAATTACCACTCGTTCATCGCTCAAGTTCTCCAGTTTTCGAATAATCTTTCGCTCCCGACATATGATCGGTGGCACCAGAGTCGACTATCCATTTTCCATGAAATTTGTTGCTATTGTGGTTGCTCATGAAGCAAAATTTGTTGGTAAGACAAAAAATTTCGTTACTGAAAATTGCAGAAATCCATCCCTTCTGTTTTCGCTTCTGTGTTGGTGTTGTTGTTTCGGATCAGCTCCGCAATTTGTTGTAATTGCCTGGGTGTGAGTCCGTCCCCTTGTTCATTGGTCTCGCTGTTGCTTTGCTCTGTGCTTGCTGCTGTATTTGCGAATGTCTTCTTTTTGCGAGACAATACCTTGTCCCGACCATGCAGCTGGTAACAATCTGCTGCCAAATGCCCCGATTTTTTACAATGGGTGCAGTTTGCCTTTGGTAACATTCCTCATAGCTATGGCCGACCTTCTTGCAGTAAGAACATGTCGCTTTCTTTTTCTCGAACCTTTTAGGGTTTCTGGCGTTTTCTGCGGTAGTGGTGTTCTGACTATAAAACGACATCGATTCTTCTTTGATTTGTCCTCCCCGCTGTTCTTCTTCTTGGACTATAAGGGAGAAAGCTTTTCTATGCTGGGTGTGGTTTGCATGGCCAGAATTTGACCACGGATCGACAGGTAACGCCTATCTAACCCCATGAGGAATTGCAACAACTTATCTTGATCTTCTCGCTTCTTGTAATTTCTTTAGCCTTGCAACTGCACCCACCACAATCGCACTCCGGCGCGGGGCAGCTAAGTCGATTTCCTCCCAGACTTTTGTTAGTCTAGTATAATATTCTTGTACACTTTCTTCGCCCTGCCTGATTTCAGCTAACTCACGCTTTAAGTTGTGTATTATTGCTAGGTTACTGTGTTCGTATCTGTGACACAGAGTATCCCACAACACCTTCGGGTTATTGCAAAACCTTATGCCCTGGATAACCTTCGGCTCCAAAGCCGCTTTCAACCAAGCAAGAACCATGGAATTTGCCCGTTCCCAAGCGCCGTACCTGATGGTCTCTGATTCGCTTGGCTTCTCCACTTTACCGGTAACAAACCATACTTGTTCTTAGCTTTAAGCGCTGTAATCATATCCCACTTCCAACCTATAAATCCTGTACCATTGAATTTTGATACAAGAATTAATCCTGGTTGTTCTGCGCGTGCAGATAAATGGGATCATTGACATCAATATTGTTGTTGTTGTTGGAAGATGATGGCGGCGGTTCCTTTCCTTTACCCGCATCATCGCCATGTTCGAAAGAGTAGAGAAATTCCAGGAAAGAACTTATGCTCCTGATACCATATTAGATTGTTGAGAGTTTATGTGAGAAGAAGAAGAAGGAAGAGGAGACGTAGTTGTAGGAATCTTGATTTCATATCTAAAATCTTGTATAGGATTATATAAACGAATGTCATCTCGGTTACATGATGTATGTTATATAGCTATGTAATCTATCTGTTTCTATGTAGATAAAATAAAATCTAATGTAATCTAAACTGTTTAAAGATAAAATAATATACTCTGATCTTTACTAATAGACTCGTGAGCCCAATGAGTGATATGGGCTGAGCCTGGCCCACTATTCCAATAATGAATCACATCATAGTCCACAAAAGAGTCCATGACTATTTTTACTGATAATACATCAGCACTTAACCTGGTAAGAACCCGGATCAAGTTGCCGACATACTCACAAAGCCTGTAAAGTATGATGCCTTCGTCAAGCTAAAGGGGATGACTTCGATTAAAATTCAGGATTAAGTGAGTATGTCAAAAAAAAATTACATAATAATTCTGAAATTTTTTTCTTATCACATTTTTCCTTTCCATTCAGCTTTCAGTCTCCTATTTATTTGCTAAAGAGTAGGTCAAATTGTTTTATTTTTTCTGTTGAGTTACACTTCTAGCAAACCTTATCAATTAGCCATTGTAACTTTTTACTAGAAATAGATAGTCGGGTAAGCTGTTTTAAAATACCAAGCAAATCACTATTCATTATCATGAATTAGACCCGGGCTCTGGTGCCAACTAGGAAGACACCAGTTTTGTCTTTTTCTATCTTTGTTATTTTGTAAAATTTTAAAGTGTTGTAATTTATTAATATAAGTCCAAGTAATATAAATTTTATACAGTTGTTCATCATAATTTGAGCTATTCAAAATAATATCCAACATGGATATGTATTGATAAATTTAAAATTTATATTTTTTGTATGTACATATGTTTTAAGATTCGCTTTAAAAATAAATAAAAAACATAATTTTAATTGTTTCGATAGTGCTAGCTTTTCCATATTGTTAATAGTCAAAGAGTTGTATAGGGGGTAGGTTTTTTTTTGTGTGTGTGTGGTTATAGTTGAACCACATTAGCCTTCATCGACGGTGTTAGCTTCTTCGACGGTGTGATCCATCCTAGGGTTATATATGGGGATACGGTTATCTTTTTCTTGAGTGGTTTGTTGATAGTCAAACCACATTAGCATTCTTTAATAGTTTGACAAGCCTGGATGTTGACCCATGGGACCCATGAAAGCACATGTAACCTTTCATTTTCTGAAACAAATATTTCATTTAAGAAAAGTGAATCTTATGTTTGAAAATAGTGAATCATATGTTTAAGAAAAGTAAACCTTTAACATTAAACAATTGAATACTTTGTTTTATAAAAGTGAATCTTTTATTTTAAGAAAAGTGAATCTTATGCGAGAACAATATGAACCTTTAATTTATTGATAAGCGAATCTTATGTTAAGAAAAAGTGATCCTTTCACATTAAACAATGTGGATTCTTGTTTATTTTAAAGTGAATCATTCGTTAAATAAAAGTGAATCTTATGCTAGAACAATATGAACCTTTCATTTATTGATAAGTGAATCCTTTGTTTAAAAATAGTAATCTTATGTTTAAGAAGTGAACCTTTCACATTAAACAATATGAATCCTTTGTTTTTTTAAATGCGACTCTTTAGTTTAAGAGTGAATTTTACGCTAGAACAATATGAACCTTTCATTATTGATAAGTGAATCTTTCATTAAGAAAATTGAATTTTATTTTAAGAAAAGTGAATCTCATGATTAAGAAAGTTAGTGACCTTTCACATTAAACAATGTGATTCTTTTGTTTTTGAAAGTGAATATTTAGTTTGAGAAAAGTGAATCTTGAAAAAGATTCATTTTGTTAATGAATAAGTTTCATTTTATTATTAAGAAGTTTATTTTGTTAACGAATAAGATTCACTTTAAAAATACATAATATATACTCATTCGAAAAACATAAAATTTTTAGTTCACCCAAATATATTCATGATGCATCTTGTTTTGAAGAGCACAAATTATGATGAACAATGGTATAATTGTTTTTTTCACTTATGTTTGTAAGCTATAACACTTTAAATGTAATATACTTTTACCCTTAATTATTTTTCTCTCTCACCACACAATAGTCTCCCTCCCCATACTCTCATTAGCACCGCCACTTTATACAAAAGTATATTTTTTCTGAAAAGCGAGATAAAGGGAAGATGGACAGAAACATAGAAGAGAGTAAGAGGGAACCAATAACTATTGTACATTTGTCATGAAGCCACCTATTACCCTTGCGCTAGCGCCAGAGTATCAGTTTCAATTCATTATTACTTATTCCGTGTGCCTCATCCTCTCAAAACTATTATCATCCACCTAGCAAGTCTTAATTTTTATACAATTCAATTTTTTTATCTACAAAACTTAAGATATGTATTATTCATCATTATTTATACAAAAACTTTAACATCATTTTTTTAGAAAATAAGACATATATTTAGTAAAGGGAAAGAGTTAGAAACCTAGTTTCCACTACCTAAATCTTCAAAGTGATAAGAGACACATGCATGAAACAAGATCATACACACCTTGGGAACCACATTTGATGAATCTTAACCTGATCAAGACTACGACTTGTGACATTAAACTACCATAAGAACATCAATCATCACTTAACAAATCCCAAGAGATTCCAAAGCCAAGAGTAATTAGCTCATGGCAAGCCCATAAAGGAAGGCTGATTGAGGTCAATCCTGTCTTGAAGGATGATTACCTATTTAGCTAGCAATGAGAGCATCCATATAGTAGGAGTGCCAATAGAAAGGTCTTCCTAGGCCAAAGAGTAAGTGTCCCACAAAGAGATTCCAAGGATGATGTACGTGACCAACTGCAAAAATCCAAAATCTAAACTAGTAACATAACATAAACCTAGGATATAACATAACATAAACTAAGAGCAAACCGGGATGAGAATAAGTGTGTGACTCTAGACCCAATCAAAGTAATGCTACTTGCAAAAAAAAAACCCCTAAAACCCATGCAACTAGCACTCCTTAGCCTCATTCTGCATGGCGACCTTGATCCGACGTCGGAGTCACCAAAAGAGTTCTAGACTTCTTTAAGGATCTTGAACTTGGATTGGTGCTTGAAGAAAGACTTAGTGTTTGGACCCATTGGTGTCTCTCAAGGTCATCGAGTCCTTGCATAATTGAATCTGAGCTTGAAAGACCATCCACCAACCCTCTCTTGCGCCCTCCTATAGACATGGCTGTGCAACAAACCACTATCTTGAGCAAGAACATGGTTTCCATGGGGGCACTCCACCCTCCAAATTCGATCATGACGTTGGGAAAAAAGATTGAATGTTATGCCATCCCGAACTTGATCTGTAGGAGGGGTTTTACAAAGATGGAGAGAACGAGCCCGGTCTTAAAAGACCTTCATACTCAGCCACATGCCATAGTGGGTGGGGGCATTGACAGGGAGAGGACACCGATCCACCGTGTTAGTGAAACGGCCACATCTCAAACAACTAGAGGCATATTGATATATGATAGACCAAAGATGAACTATTTACTGTCTAGAAAAAGTTTGATGGAGCAATAGATTGGCTCATTCAAGTCGAGAAGGACTTTGAATCTCATAAACCGTCGGCAGAAGGGTTCAGGATCTTCTAGGATGCTCGTGAAATGTCCAAGCTTTGAGGTTAGCACTGCAGCAAAGTGAATGTTCCTGTGAATTCTCAAAACTTTGCAAACCCTGATCCAAAACGGTACCCAACAAAATATATGTTTGTCCAGTGGAGTAACAGGATTAACTATTTCAGAGCCAACAAGTAGCCATTGACACATTAAGGGCCTCGGATGAGATTGACATTCATAACCTTAGTCGACTCGTATTCCACCAAGAAAATATTTGGGCCGATTTTTACAAAACCTAAATCCGCCCAAGCTGTTTCATAGGTTTTGAAGGGAGATGACTAGCGAAGCAAAGGAAACATCAGTCTGGGATAAAACCAAGCCAAGGTTGTTTGGTCCAGGCGGACAAAAGAGCCATTAACAAGTCGAAGGGCCATTTTTGATTGAGGGAGAAAGATGATGGTTAGAGGGAAAACATAGTAGTGTGATCTTAGGGAAGTGTCGGAAGAATGGAGTAGCTGATGCAAATCCAAAATAAATAAAAAGGACTAGAATAAGAGAGGAGAAGGGGGAAAGATGTGTGGTGAAAGAGGAGTGAAATACCCCAAACCTAAGTATGGTAAGTAAACATCAATTTATGGTGTAATAAGGCTAGAACATGCCTTAGAAACATTGGTAGACAATTTAAACCAAATAAAACACAAGAAAACACCATAAAATCAATTTATGCAAAAACTTGCTCTAGACTTGGTGTAACCTTGATTAGGACCCAAAGGTGATTTCTAGACCTTATTAACATTCTAATGAACATGTTAAATCAATTACCAAAGAAAACCAAGCTCAAAAACAAGTTTAAACACAAATTGTGCTTTAAGGAGTCTTAAAGCACGTTTTTGAAAAGTTGTCTTGGAAATGAGTTTTGAGTGGCTAAATGACCATGATTACACCTTAATCAACATGTGTACTAATTAGTATCACATTAGGAAGCCTAAATCAATGAGAAACCAAAAATTTCACAAATTTGTGCACTAATTATGAATAGTGCCCAAATAGTGCTTAATTTAGACTTTAGTCAACTTTGCTTAAGTAATTGGTCAACAAAGACCATAAATATCCTAAATAAAGGAAGGGGCCAGTTTTTGAAGGTGATGAGTCCCATAGCATGCCAGCCAAGTTAGAAAAGAAGGGGGAAATAAAGAGAAAGTACTATTTACTTTAAAAGGAAAATATCTCATAAGACTTACCTCTCTCCTCTCTTCTCTTCATTCTTTCCTTTCCCCACCAGTTTCTTCTTCATCCTCTATTCTCCATTCACGCAAGAACCAGCTCCATCCTTTCTCCATCTCGACTTGCTCACCAAATCCACAATATTGCTCCAAATAAAAAACTAAGCTTAGATTAGTGTTAGTTGGAGCAAGCCCTTCAATCCCATCTTTTCAAAACTTCAAAAGCTCAAGTTTGGTGCCATGGAAAAACTCCATTGATGAGGGAAAATTCAGTTTGAAGAGCTTCTTTGCATCTCCTTTCATTCAAGGTAAGAAAAGTGAAAGAAAAATCAAGTTTCCTTCACTTTTGTGCATTACCAAAAATTGTTTTCTCATGGAGTCTTGTTTTTTACCCCTTGAACTAGATTTTTTTAATATCCAAGGACTATTGGAGGTCCTCCGTGATTCATTACCAAAGTCTATCTTGAGACTTCAAAGGTAATCATCCATTTTTAAGGCTTAAAGCACTCTTTTTAACCTAAGAGTAAATTCTATGAGTTTAGGCATGTTCCTTAGTACTCATTAGATTATGTTAATGTTGATTAGAAGATTGGTAAGAGAACTAAAGTCCTTGGCCGAAAATCAGTCAAGAAAACCAAAGGAGGAAAGTGAGAAAGAGCTTGAGCAAAACAAGGTAAATTACTTACCTTAAGGTGGTTTAATGCTTTAAGGGATGGGATTTAGATGGATACTAAATGTAGCTTAAAGCTTACATTATGTAATGGGATACAAAACCTAGGAGAAACAACATGATCATATTTATGAACTTGTGATTAAGGAGCAAATATGAATTGAATTAGTAAAACAATCATAAGGTGAATTATAAGAACACTTATATTGCTATGGGAGCATTGATGTGTGTAATTGCAGGTTGAAAGCTTTTATATGTGGGAAATTTAGTGTTTAAGTTTAAGTCATTTAAGGGCCTAAGAGCCATGTCATTTAAGAGCCTTAGTGCTATGCAATTTAAGATTATTACACTATATTGAGTTTGTTATGAATGGTTTGATTTGGGTGAGAAATATCATGAGAAAGGGGTTTGTTGAGTGTGAGATGATTGAATGAGAAAAACTATGTTTTGGGTATAATAACATAGTAGGGAAGCTATATCAAAATTTGGTTGATAAACTAGGTGTTAAAAGTGTTTTAAGGAGATATTAGGACCCAGAAAGTACTATGAGTCATTTAAGGAGATTTCGGTAGAAATGACTAAGGTAAGGTGTTTTGGGAGGATTATAATGACCTAGAGTTATCTAGGAGGAATTAGAGGTTAGGTGGGTGTATTAGACACACCAAGATCATGGTATGAGGAATGTTAAGACTTGAGCAAAAATCTGTAGGAAAGGATGTGTAGTGCCTTATGGTGATTAGGTATGAACTAGTGTGCATAATCATGATGGTAATGAGTGGACTTGGGTGATGGAGGTGAAAACTATAAGAGAATGTAGTAGCTTGTCAAGGGAATGACTAGGAATGGATAAGAGTGTATAACCATGTTAATGCAGAGTAAATTGAGTAAAGGAGATGGAAATGTTTAAGAGGAATTTAGAATGGTCAAGTTGAAGGAGTAAAGGTGTGTATAAGGCTAAGTGATTATGTAGTTGGGTGAGGAACAATGTTAAAGTATCAAGAGGATGGCTAGAGATGCATAAGTATGTACAAGTTTAGGAATGATGAGTAGTAAGGGTAAAGGAGAAAAAGTTGTGCATGGAGATGCAAAATGACCTTGAGAACTTTGAGAAGTTTGAGTTAAGGAAATGAGGATGATTGATAATGCTTGAGGAGTAGTCAAATGGTTGAGAGGAAACACGTTGGTTAGTTGAGGTTTTAGGCAAAGTTCATATGTTGGAAGTGTAAGAAACTAAGATTATGTGTTAAGGATTTAGTAAGAATTTGAGTAAATGATCAAGGAGCTTGATGGTGGGTTAATAAATGAGTTTGGTGGATGATTTAAGAGGGTATTAATGTGACAAAAGGATGTTAAAACATGTTAGGAAACATGTGGAATGATTAGGAAAAGATTGGGGTGAATTTGGAGTTCAAAATGAGTAGATAAACACTTTAAAAAATAGGTTTTGTCTCGGACCGCCCCAAGGGACCGCCCCTGCTGGGAAGGTCCAGTTGAAACCGAATGCTTCTGTCCCGGACCGCCCCAGGAGACCTCCCCAGGGTTGGGGCGGTCCAGTCTAAAAAGAAAAAAGAAAAAGAAAAGGAAGGGTGGCATTAGTAGTCCACCATTAGGAGGGTAATGATGATTAGAAGGATAAGCATATAAGGACTTAAGAAACTAAGAGAAGTAAAGTTACTTAAATGGTTAAGGTTAAAACTATAAGGACTTAGTAATAATTAGTGGGTAATTAACCTTAGTGGCTAAATAAGTTAGGTTGATTGAAAGTAATTAACAACCTAAATTGGATGAATGTTTTAGGACTTGAGAATTGGGACTCGGAAGGAGAATAGCCAACCGAACAACCGACGGTGTACGGTATGGTTTTCTTGTAGCCTACTTGCTAACGAGGTGTCCCTCGGCTTGTGTGCTATTTGTTTATGTGTTCCGACTAAACAAGATAAAGCATACAACCGGTTTATTGTATTGTTGTGTGTTGTTTGAAACTAACACAACTTACCTTGAGAACTTACTAACAATGTTTAGTAAGGAATTGTGTGAGAATAAGGAACACTCCCTAATATTAGTTTATTAGTAACCGAAAGAGGTTAACTAACAAACATCGTCGTTGAGACTTCTACTAACTGGAACTTGGGGGGGTGAGGAATCCGGGACGGACTTCGGTCATGCATGTTGAGTTGGGAGGTCGGTATCCTTATCAGGTTCGTCCTCCAATGAGACTTGTCTTCGGACTCGTCGCCTAGAGTCGACATATAGACTCGGTCACCTCGATTTTTGTTCGAGGTGGGAGGCATTATTAAGATGGTGTGGTGGGATCTACCTAAATCTCAACTAATTCTAAGAAAGAACGGTTGCCTTATTTGAGATAAGATTTGAGATAAGATCTGAGATAAGACTTGAGATGGGATAAGACTTGGACTGAGAATAAGAAAAATCATAACCTAAGGAGTTAAAAGCCAACTCACTTACTTAAGGAACGCTTTTAAGTCGTTCATTGTGTTTGAACTATAATTGTTCATATGCGGTGTGGTGTTTATTTTACTTCTTACATTTGTTGTATTAATAATCAACCGCATGCTATCGACAAGTAGTCGTCGTAGCCCCGTTAGCTTGGGGGCTATAAGTTAATCGTACCAGCAAAGGTGCTGAGCCCCAAGGGGCATCCATATTTATTTTGAAGGTGAATGACAGCATACGACCGTCCCGAGAGTAGGATCGGGTAAAAGTACTTCGGGTTGTTTTCCTTTTGTTACACGAGTTGTACATGTACACTCATTTAGTAAATGGTATGAGATGTTAGTAAGATGTACGTATTAGGATATGAAATACTTTGTATTGAGAATATGTAATTGGTTAAGATTTAGTAAAATAATGTTTGGTAAATTCGGGTCCATCATACCGTAGCTAGATCTTGGAGTATTTAGTATGCCTAGTTAGTCACATGGGTGACTAGCGGCGGTAACACCAAATTGTTGTAAGAATTCCGCTGCAATGTTGATATAAGTAAATGGGGGTTTATGAGATGAGTATGGATTTATGAGTTGGGGTGTTACAAGGAGGGATTCATGGGCTGTAGTGAGGTAGCGGTGAAACTACCAAGAGGAGAAGAAGCATGCATGATGAGAAATTGTCAGAGGAAGATGCAAGGATGGGCAGCTATGAGAGAGAGGAAGGGGGAGGCTTGGCATGTGGGGATGAGCAGGAGATTACCATGCTTCCCAAGATCAATGATGATGAATTATGTTGCAGCTAGGCGCAACATGCAACGGTAGTGGTTTTGAGGATGACGAAGAGGCAACAAACAATGAGTTGTGAACTGCAACATCAGCAAACTTGAAATGAACAAGAGGAATAAATGGACACCCGCTTGTGTATATTTTATTACAAATGTTTAATCCATCACTTTTTAAATTTATCCTAGAAAAAATAGTAAAAGGGAGATGAGGAAGGGGAAGACCTTAGGAGTTTATTTGATGAACCCAAGTTTCCCCCAGGTTTTAAACCAGGGAGCGTTAAGGCTATAGCGAAGGAGTACCCTGAAGAAGCCTATGTGCAAGAAGAAGCGAGGCAAACCTTGAAGGTGGCTAAGAAACTCGGATGTTCCATTACTAATGAAAGACATGCGCTTGGTAACCTTGAAGATATCATTCGAAGATCTAAGAAAAATTCACCCCGAAGGTGCCATGCGACGAAGGATGGTCCCTGAGATATGCTCTAGGACAAAAGAAATCTGCCGTCAAGCCTAGTTCTAGGAAGGAGCATCGGAATATGAAATTTTTCTTGAGTTTTAATAACTACTTGTGTAAGTAAAATAGCTTGTAAGGGAAAACACAAAGTTAGGAAAAGTACTTGAGGGGAGTCCTAACTTTGAAAGTCATATATAGGTGATAAGGGTTAGATTTTAAGAAAAGATAGTAGGCTTTTTAGTAGTTACATATTACACTGTATTATCTACCTGTACGGATTGTTTGGTCTTGTGCCCCTAATTATATAAACAAAAAATAGTGCAGGGAATAGGACTGCAAAGACCAGCTATTTTTACCTTCAACTTGTATTAAAATACAAAGTAATGAGTCAGCAGTTCAAAACAAATTGCCATAACAGATTAATAAAAAAAAAGTGTATCCAAACAAAGCTATTATTGTCAATAATAATATTCGATTCTAATCTGTCAGAGCAAGGTGAAAGAGGATGAGGAGCAGACAGTCAGTCATGTGGAAGAGAGAAATTCCCTTTGAAAACTGGTGAGGCTAATTTTGTTTTCTTGTTAGCGTTTAGATAACGATGGATTACAGATCCCAACCAGAATTTGATTCCTCACTGTGAATTCTTTATATACATAACTCAAGTTTACATTCTCCTTTCGTTTTGAAATAAAAATATTAATAAGTTCATGTTCTATACTAAACTAATTAGCTTGAATATATTACTGACTATTAAACTTCCAGTTAGCGACAATCAGAATTCAACTAGCGAGAACTAAAATGTATAATAAGTAACTCCTGTTAGGTCTCTGAATATTGTGTTACTAATATAATATATTATGTTGTGGAAGCTTATCCGTCCAAACTAGTTGGGCAGCTCATTTCTTTATGAGAGAAAAAAATCTATGTAATGTTATTACATTAGGATAGGAAACTGACTATGTTTAGGACGAAATTCCCCAAATGAACTTTGTGTCACTAGTCTTTTCTATATGCTTCACCTTGTAGAGTAAAGAGTGGAGGGTACCACCCTAGTTTAGACTCAGTTTGGTCCAAACATTATGAGAGGTCCTATCCCATAATCACCCAAAAAAGTCAAACTAACAACATCCATCCTAGCTAATTCCACTTCCGCACCTATGCTCTTTTTGCCTTTATTGTACGTTTCTTCTTTGAGGAGTGAAGAATCAAAGAAGAGGTGACCTAGTAGGTCATGTGTCATACTTAGAAATAGAAATGTATTTAATTATATATCAAAAGTTTTATATTAATTCTAAAAGTAACTTTTATTTAATTAACAAACTTATTTCAATTTAACTTAACCATCCGATTTTTAATAGGTTAACCCAGCATCTATATGTGAGCTTTACTATTGTCAATTTGTAAAGCAAAATCAAAACCAATAGAGTTGTGTGGGTGGGCATCACTGTCAATCTCACCCTTCCTTCATTTTGGGTTGGGTGTATGGCTTCATCTCCATGCTGATACAAAATACCATTGTTGTATAATACTCCATCCATTAATTAGACAAAAGCTTGACGTGAGTGATCACCACATCCACAACAACTAATGTGGCACTGCTTGCCGACTAATGTACTTGCCCCTTTAATTTGCTCTGCTGCCATAAAAATACCCAGAAAACAAAAGGGTAGTTTTCAAAGCATAAGGGTGAGCGAGCGGCAGATATCTTTTTCACAGTACTATTCATGATTGATTAATTTCCCTTGTCATCTCCAATAAAACCTAAATAACACACAAAGAGGAGCAGCTAGTGCATATAACTTTCCCCTTGTATTTATTTGTATAGTATTATGTAGGAGTGACACCCTATTCCCCTTTTCTAAAGCCCTAATTAGACACCAACCAACCAAGTTACCCCCACCACCATCATCCATCACTACCTTTCACTATTCAATACCCAGCAAACAAAAGCATTATTCTTGCTCATCTTTTTCCTCTTCTTTTTCCATATCTGATTTCATCTCCACCATCCATAGCTCACTCAATCAGTAGCTAGAAACAGAGGCACAGACCCTCCTAAGTTTTGGCATCATTCTATTCTCTCTTGTCATTTAACACATATAGAGCCAAAAAAAAAACACCCAACCTTCAGTGTTCATCTGTTCAAAAGTTAAGAAAAAAAAGGACCAGATTTCTCCCAGAAGCAAAATAATCTATCTTCAAAAGTAATAGTTTGGTTGCTTCTGATCTACCACAGCCACATGTGTGTACTAAAACTAACCAAATATCCACACTGCACTGGTGCTGTACTGTAGTATCCTCTGCTCCAAATTCATCAACTCAACCACAAAGGGAGGAGAAGAAAGGACTGCTTCCAAGTTCCAACCATGATATATCAATCTATCATTCTTATTTTATTCACAGCACCAGCTACGTACAAGAAAAAAAAAAAAAAAAATCAAGCCAGGACAATTTACACAAAGAAAAAAAAAGGGAAGGGATTGTAGGATAGAAGGTGCATGGCTTACGAAACCTCAAAGAAACTAAAATTAAGAAGATACAAAAATTTACATACATTGTGATTCTGATTGTGATTGTAACTGTAACTCCAGGTGATGAAGGAAAGCTTCATTTCCCAATCCGCCCACAAAACTAGTAATTTAATCTCATCTCAACAAATCTGTGCTATGATCAAGCTGTATGTGTGAGATTCACAACTCTGTTCAGCTTATCCAATATCCCATTAGCTTTCCTTCTTGCTCTGGAAGTCCCATCACTTGCCAGCTTTGAAATTGTCCCTCTCACATTCTCCTCCTCCCTCATCTCCCTAAGCTTCGTCCTATCATTCGCACACACCACATACAGTATTGCTATACAATTCTCTTTACTCCTCCCACAGATAGAACCTTCCCTGATTATACCCAACAGAACACCGACTGCACCAAGCTCACCCATCTCCTCCACCGACCTCTGATTACTTGACAGCATCGCTAGTATCGCCAGCAGCTCATCCACATGCACCCTGTTCTTAATCTTACTCAACAACACACTCACCGCTCCTTCCTCCACCGCCCTCCCTTTATTCTCGTGGAGAATGCATAGGTTGAAAATAGCAGACGCTGCATCCTTCATCGCCAGTGGGTGACTGTCACCTAGAAGGTCGATTAAAGGGCCGAGTGCACCGGATCGACCTATCAGACCCTTGTTTGAATCGAGCGCTGATAGTGTGAAGAGTGCAGCAGCTGCATTGCTCCGTGTCTCAATTGTTCCGTGCTTTAAAGCGTCGATGAGGATCGGGATTACCACTGGAGTTTCGCATACGAGTTTCTTGTTACTGTCGTGGATTGAGATATTTAAGAGTGTTGTGATAAGATCCTCCTGGAGATCGGGATGGATGTTTTCACGTTCACGGCTACGGCGTTGGTGGTGGTTGCTTCCATTGGAATTATTGTTGGATTCGAGGAGTGGACTTAGAAGCTGTGAGATAGAGCTAGTTGACTCGCCGAACAGAGCGCGGAAAGATGGCATCTTCTTTGTCAAGAGTCGAAGTTCCTTGGCGGCGGATTTTTGGTCAGATACTGAAGTTGATGACATCCGGTTTAGAAGTGAGAAGAATCGGTCTCGATCCGATCCTCCTAATAAACCGCTGCCATCATCGTTGACCTGTTGATCGGAAAGATCAATCCCTCGGATTTTGCACCATTTCCGGATCATCTCGCTTATCAACTGATTTGGGGTCAGGATTGTGTGAGATAAGACTTGTTGAGTTTGGGGACAAGTTCTGTTCCCTGAATTCAGCCATTTCTGAATCGAAGCTCTGTCGTATGTCTGCAACAGACCGTTTAGATCAATGAAATTTAAACTGATTATTGTGAATCTAATTCAGTACTGTACTACTACTGTAGAAATTTATTTTTAAGAAATAAAACCTAATTCAGACCAAAAATAAATTCCTTCTTCTCAGTCAATCTATATATATAATGTTTACTGTTAATTTACCTGTCCATTGGCGAGGATGACAGGATCTGTCATGAGCAATTTAGAGAGTGGGCACCGAAATTCCTCTGGACACGAGAGGGACACGTCGTCAAGCTTCAAAGACGAACCAGGACTCTTCTTACTACCCTTAGGATTGAAATCTCCAAGAGCAGACAGAGCTTCCTTAGCACGCTCAATCGTATCAAGGGTAAAATCGTCTTCACCATCTACTATCGACCTAACTAATCTCTTCAATTCCTTCTTCAACTCCGCTTTCCTTGCCGCCGACGTTGGATCCCCATCCATCTTAGCCATTCGATGATTCTTCAAGTCAGTCTATTTCTCTCATAAGATTATCATAGAGAGAGAGATACTCTCGGGAAGAAATTGCCGACAACGCCGAAAGATCAATGACCGATCATACTATTACTCTAGCTGTTTAGATTTTAATAAAGAGAGAGAATTCTAAGGGATTCAGGAAACAACAAACAAGAAGAACACGACTTTTAGGCAGAATACTCTATCCCCAGAAGATACGGATGCAAAGCACCGTTTTTTTTTTTTTACTTTCTCTCTTGGTTGCTCACGACGACACACATGTAGTTCAGTTCGCCGAAAGAAATTCTTTTCTTTCCCCCGCTGCTTGCCTGTGAAACAATTGAATTGAATTGAATTGAATGAATGAGGGAAGGTATCAGAGAGACAGACAAAGAGTGTGAGTGATATAGAGATGAGAGAGAGAGAGAGGGGTGAGGGGCCCAGATGGTCCACGATGGAAGCAACCACGGATTTCAGAGGCCACGCCAGCTGGCACCGCAGAACGCGTTAGAGGGAGGGAGGGAGTGAGTGAGAGAGATTGACACACCCACACACACTTGTGCTTTGTTTTACAAACGAAACGGAAGCTCATTCAATACTGCTACTGTTTACTCAAAATTAAAAAAAAAAACTAAAAAATATACAGTGGGTTGCTCAGGTATTTGTCAGAGGATATTTATTGAAATACTGGTATGTAAAAGAAATAAAAAATGATAGTAAGAAATTATTTACAAGATGAAACTCACCAAACCTATTTTAAGAAATCATATAAGCACTAGTATTGTTGAAATTGATTTTCAAAATAACAAAAAAAAAAAAACAGTCAAACAACTCGGAAAAAAATTCTGAAATAACACTCCACAACAAAAATATTACTCATATTAACCTCCAACCAAAACTAATTCCTAAAATAACACTCCAGGGAGAAATCGTCTCTTCAAAAGACGATTTCACAAATTGTTGAAATTGAAATCGTCTTTTGAAAAGACGATTTCACCTATTACCCAACACTTAAGAAAATTCAAAAAGTTGAAACGTTGCGATGGTTCAGCTTGACTCAGAGAGAAATCGTCTTTTCAAAAGACGATTTCTAAAGTCGTCTTTTCAAAAGATAATTTCTCAGTTTCTCATAAATAAGTGAAATCGTCTTTTGAAGAGACGATTTCAGCTTCTACAATTAATGAAATAGTCTTTTAAAGAGACGATTTCTCCCGGAGTGTTATTTTAGGAATTAGTTTTGGTTGGAAATTAATAAGTAATATTTTTGTTGTGGAGTGTTATTTTGGACTTTTTTTCAAACAAATACTATCAAAAGTAGTTGTTTAAAAAAAATACTATCAAAAGTAGAGGTGTAGTGTAGGTCCACAAGCAAACCTACTATTTATTTTTTTGACTTTTTTACACTTATAAAGTGAAAAACATATTATTGTAGCTAATTGTTGTAACTTGTAAGTAGATGATGCTGAATGAAAACGGAAGGAAACAAACATCTCTGTTTAATAAGAAACCGCGAGCAAGAGGTCACCAATGGGCCATAACAATATTTTTTTACAAAAGGAGCATATCAATATTCACTTTGGACCCGTGGAAAAAAAATATATATATTCACTTTGGAATAGAGAGGTATTTTTTTTTTTGAAATAAACATGTATCTTCCATTACTAACCACAACCGGATTACACACTTAATTTCTTGTCCAAAATACAAGCTGTAACTATGCCGTAAGGTAACTGATTCCCTTCCCACACTTTTACATGTGATGGAGACCTATTAAAAAGTTCTAGCAACTGGTAGAGTAGGAAAGTTACATAAACTATTAGAGGTATTACATGTGTAGCTAGTAAGCAAGTTGCAAAGATTCCTTAAACAACTCCTTCCTTCTTTTACCTCTAATATGTGGTCATTATCATCACCGAACATAAATTGAAAGTAATCCTCTTTCAAGTTATCAAAACAGATGCTATGATTACCCCCTTTGATCGCGAGTTCCACTGCAATTAGTGCTGCTTTGATAACTGCAAACTGCACTTTGCAAGTGCTTGTCATCATCTTGTTATACGCTAGAATTGGAGTACCTTCACCGTTCCTGAATAAGCCACCAATCTAGAAAGGGAGGTTCTTCTTCGAGAACACCTCAAAGGAGACTGAAATGAATCCAGGAGGAGGAGGATTCCATTTTACCGCTGCTACCATATTCTTTGGTTGTGCTTTTATAGTGACTTTGTAAGCCTCAATATAAGCTAGATTCTTTTCAATCACAGTCCACCAAGCCAGAGAATTATCATGCCTACATCTGTTCCTAGCATCATAGATCACCCACATTTTATTAATAATTGAGGCCAGCTTATTTTTTTCTCCAATGGTTTGCTTGCTCATTAAACCAATCAATAACTGCACCACCTTTAGATTTTGGGACAGTTTGAAGGTTAATACTAGAGCTCCAAAAATCAGTAACAGAGCAACACTTGAAAAAACAGTGAGCAGGAGTATCTTTCTCTCCACAAAAGAAACAATTTGCATTACCACCAATTCTGTTACCTATATTGTCTTGGCAGGGAGTAATGTCATTCATGAATTTCCATATCATCAATCTTGCCCAAGGAGGAGACAAGTCATTGTCGATTCTCTTACTGAGAGTGGACCTAGCATTTGGTAAGGAGGCATGACCTTCCTCCTTGGCATTTTGAATCAGATTGAAACCAGACTTTACAGAGTAAATATTATATTTTGTATAGTGCCGATCCACTAGTCATTCTTGTGAGGGAACAAGGGTAATGAGCTAATAAAAGTACTTTCCGAGGAGCTGAGATATTGGCTAAGTTTTTTAGTGTTCCAAGTACCAAGGTGTGGATTGATAAAATCAGCAACCATGAGACTAGAAGAAGTAGGGGTAATTTTGGGAGTTTATGTGGAAAGCTTCAAGTCTAGGAACCCAAGGGAAGTCCCAAAAGGGGGTCGAACTCCCATGTTTGATCTATCACAATTTGTTATTTGTTTTATGTTAGTCACAATAATAAGTTGGATTGGGAGATGATGGGCTCCCTCTTCTCTCGCTCCTTTCTCCTCCTCCCCAACAACTTTTTATGTCTCCCTTCACCACGTTTTCACCGATGATCTTTGTTTCCTTCTTTGAACTTCGGCTGACTTCTGAATCTAAGTTGTCCATCGTGAAATTGCTACTCCCCTAATTCGAAAACTTTCTCTTTTACGTGAAAGGTACCTCCTCCTCAGTGAAGGCCCTAGTGAAGATTTGACGTGCCTCCTCAGTGAAGACGTTCCTCGTTAGTTTGCTGGATTTCCCAAAATTCACTCTGTTAATTGAATTTTTTAGCCTGTTAACTTCTCTTGTTGTGAGTTGGCTTCCCCGGGTGAATGTGTTCTTTCTTAACAATGCATGTCTCATCTGAATCTTTAATTTCAACATGAGTCTTCTCTCGCTTAATTGTCGAGGACCGGGAAAGCCAGGAGTCCCATCGATGGGTTTTGCATGTTATCATATCTGAATCCCAGGATGTTATTTTCCTTTGTGAAACAAAAAGAACTACTGAAGAAATGTGCTCTTTTGCTAGAACTTTACGCGACTATGATGGCTTTGCAGTGGATTGTGCGGGGTGGGGTGGCAGTATTGCGCTCTACTAACGTGATGTATTCGTGTTGAGGTGCTTTCCTGTTCTCTGCACCACATTGATTGTCAGGTTGTTGGCGGACTGAGTTCCATGTGGTATTGTACAACTATTTATGGTTGGGCAGAGGTCCCGAAGAGATGACGTACTTGGGCTCTAATTTGACAATCCCAACGACAGCCAACCAACCCATGGCTTGTCTTTGGTAATGTTAATGAAATTATGTTCGATATGAGCAGCAAGAGAGAGACAAAAGGAACAGAGGATGGATGACGACCTTTCGAGATTGTCTAAGTCAATGCCACCTTTCGTAACTTGGCTTTGTTGGGGATATTTTCACCTACTCAAATTGAAGATGTGGGTGATAATACCAGATGAAGACTGGACAGCTTCTTTGCCAATGCCAGTTGGACTCAGCTCTATCCCCATTCTAGGAATATAAACCTTAGGTGCGGTAAATCCGGTCATAGACCAATTAAATTGATTATCAATGAGATTCGCAGAACTAAGCCCTCCTTGTTCAAATTTAAGAATTGTTGGGTGGAAGAAGCTGACTGTCGCGAGATCATCCAAAAGACTTGGCAAAGTGTACAAGGGGGCTACATTGAGAAAGTGACCAAGTCTGGTAGAGCCCTAAAGACTTGGGGTAGTAGGAAGTTCATAGAAGAGAACATGTGTATCTTGGAACTCAAAGAGGAAATTGATAGGGTAGCTAACCAATCCCCTTCTCATTTGGCCCTAAACTCGTGGAGGTATCTCAATCGGCAATTAGATTAGCTTCTTCTTTGAAAGGAAACTAGATAGGCTCAAAGATCAAGGCACAAATTGCTTAAGGAGGGAGACAAGAACACTATATTTTTTTCCAACAGCTCAATCTAGAAGAAGAAAGAATGTCATACATGAAATAGCTGATATTGCCAAGGATTAATTCACCAGAAGATTCACTAACTTGCATGTCATAGCTGATATTGCTAAGGATTACTTCACTAGTATCTACTAAACCACCCATCCTCCCAATAAACCCTTGTTGCTTGCGGGAGCTTCTAACTGAGTCCTGCTTGATCAGTTTAAGAATTTGGGTAAACAATTCACCAGAGATGAAGTCCTCTAGGATGTTCTTAATGTGAATCCCAATAAAACCCCAGGGCCCGATGACATCAACGGGGTTTTTCTCAATGCTTATTGGGATATTGTTGGGAAGACTTTACCAATTTGGCCCTTAGAACCTTAAAATTGGATTATATGCATGTGGGCCTCAACCATACCCATATCATGCTCATCCCAAAAAAGTCAGGTAATTGCTATATGACGGATTTCAGTCCTATATCTCCATGTAATACTATTTATAGAGTTATTTATAAGTTTTTACCAATGAAGAAGACTTAACAAAATTTGTTATCTTAGAGGATCATGGTGTTTTCGTCCTGGGGAGGCTGATTAATGATAATATTATCATTGCCCACAAATTCAACCATACCATGAAAACTTATAAAGCTACTAGAAGGGGATAGTTCGTCTTAAACTAGACATGGCCAAGGCCTTTGACAGAGTGGAGTGGTCATATCTTTGCGGTCCTAAGAAGCATGAGATTTCAAAAGAAGTGGGTTAAGGTTGTGGAAAAATTTCTGACATCATTTTCCTTTGAGGTCCTGATAAATGGTAGACTAGGAAAATATCTTTCACCCTCAAAGAGGACTTAGACATTGTGATCTTCTCCCACCCTTCCTTTTTGTCTGTTGTATGGAAGTCTTCTTTATAGTCCTTCAAGCTACGGCTTCCTGTAGGTATATTAATGGCTTTTCCTACCACATTCTAGGCTTTGATGGTACCAATCCTTTCTTTGCTGATGATTACATGATTTTTGGCCTGGCTAATCGAAAAAATGCTATCAACTTTATATGAATCATAGAGGATTTCAGAGAGTTCTCTGGGCAGAGTATTAATATTGACAAATCGGGGCTGATGTTTTCAGCTAATCTCCTGGGGTCTATCGGGAACCAGGTTTGTGGTATCTTTGAAGTTAAAGAAGTCTAGGATCTTGGTCTCTACCTTGGCTTTCCAAGCTGCGTAGGCAGACACAAGAGACATGTCTTTGGTTATATCAAGGATAGAATTTATAAATGGGTGTAAAGCTGGGACAAGATGATTTGTCAAGCAGGAACAAGGATTCTTACCAAGTCTATCCTCTAGGCATACCCTTTTATGTAATGAGAGTCATTCGTGTAACACCCCATCTCTAAATACAATGATCGTCGCCTTAAGTCCATCTCGTACATTAACAACGCAGCGGAAAAGTTCTACTAAATTGGTGTTACCGCCGTTAGTCACCCACGTGACTAACTAGGCCTAATCTCTTAACAAGTCACGCTCTGACTAACCGGATAATTACTCGAGCATCTAAAACATTACAATTCATAAACCACAACTTATACCGAGTATCTCATATCCTAATACATCATACTAACATCTCACCAATTTACTAAACGAGTGTACATGCACAACTCGTGTGACAAATGTAAAAGTGACCCGAAGTACTCTACCCGCTCCCACTCTCAGGTTGAGTCTTCGTCCGGTACCTACCTGTAAAGTTTAAATGACAGGCCCCAAGGGGCTCAGCATATTGCTCGTATAGAAAACGTGCAGCCTACAAGCTAGCCGGGTTACACACGACTACTTTGTCGTATACATGCAATTGTTTATTCATACAAATAATAATAAGAAGTACGATAACAAACAACACATTTATGTGAAACATTCACAGCTCAGATAAATCGAACGTCGTAATGGACGTCCATTGATGAGTAAGTTAGATTCCTAAATCCTGAGGCCTGAGAATTGTTTAGTTCTCGTGTTTGACCATACCTTATAAGTGTCAACCGTTCTCTTAAAAGAACTGGTTGTTCTCTAACTGAATTGTTTATTTTTGTCGGGTCAAGGTAACCCTAGTCAATGAGTTATTAGCTCCATTGGGTTAATAAACACTAATTCTTAAGTTATGAGGGGTGTAGGCTTGACCCTCCTGCGCCTCCTGAATTTGCCTCCCATCTCGAACTGTTCACTCGAGATGGTCGGGTCAGTTTGTCGACCCTAGGCGGAAGACAGATCTGATACAGATGCCGACCTCCTAACCTGAACATGCATGACCGGAGTCAGTCTCGGATTCCTCTTCTCCCAAGTTCCAGCTAGCTGAAGTCTCTTTGACAATTGGTTAGTTAAACCTCTCTCGGTATTAACCAACTAATAATAGGGAGTATTTATAACCTTATACAATTGTTTATTAAACATAGTTAATGAACAAGCTTTGAATCAATTTGTGTTAGTGTGCAATGGACACAAAACAACAATACAATAAATCGGTTTCATGCTTAATCTTACTTGGTCGTATCACAATAACACATAGCACACAAACTGAGGTAGACCTCGTTAGCAAACAAGCTACAAGAATCCCATACCGTACACCGGAGACTGGCTAGCTCTTAATCCCACGTTCGCCTAATCCGCCGAACGCCTCTGACTTATCTAGATCTGTAATCAGAACTAGTATTAGTACCCTGTGTCTTAGAACTAGTTTGGTTCTCTTTTCAACTTAAACCTCTTCCTAGGTTAACCCGGGTATAATAGTATACCGTTAAACGGGTTCGTTCATTTAGGAGTGTTTTCGAGCTCAATTCCAATTCATTAACACACTAACGTCGTTAGCAGTTATTTAGTTGCACAATTAGCAACTTTAGACTCATATGGACCTTGTATTAGATTTTTGTATTTTTCACTATTCATCCGTATTTCACTATTCATTTATACTGTTTCGTATTCTACTATTCATTTATACGGCCTCGTATTTTACTATTCACCGTATTTCACTATTCACGTATACGTATTGTATTTTACTGTTCACGTATACGTATTTCCTATTCATGTATACGGATACTATTCACGTATATGTATTTACTATTCATATATACATATTTACTATTCATGTATACGTATACTATTCACGTATACGAGTACTATTCATGTACACTAAAATTTTCGTATATGTTCGTATGATACTCCGTATTATACGTATTTATTTCTGTTCCCAACATAACTTGTATTTTCAGTAAAAATACCTTAAGTAATGATTTCTCCTATACTTATTAAATTACGGGTATGCCCTCATATGCCTTAAGTTATATACGGGTCTCGTTTAACCCCGTCTTAACTCTGTTTCTTTTACAACTTGTTTCTAAATTCTTTATTTAATTTCCTTAACCTTTTAAACACATAAAAATGTGTTATTTACACTACTTACCCATAGTTTTCTCTAAATCTCCATTTTACTCTTAATAAGTTCTAAACTTGTTTTTTTTAAATTTCTAATTTCTTCCAAAGTCTTACTTAATTAATTTCTTTAATACTTTTGGTCAATTACCAAAATATACCCAAGTTTGACCAGTCTTTTGTGGTCAAACCCCCTAACTTTCCATAATTTACAATATTACCCCTAAAGTTAATTTAACTTCACTTTTTATTCCTTTATCCTTTTAATATCTAATCTTTTGCTACCAATTTCATTCTATCTCCTCTAAACATTTTACAAACTGTCATTGACCAAGTTTGACCACGTTTGACTAGGGAAATTACCATTTTACCCTTGTGGTCTTTTCTTTTATCCTAACTCATTTATTAACCAATTTAACTCCAATTAATTTCTAATTTTCGTAACTAATTTTCCTACAGATTTTTGAACACCAAAAATCATTTTAAACATCACTAAACCACCAAATTTAATTATATAATGTTATAGTATATATATACCATCTTTTATTAACCTTAAATATACCAAAAACCTTATAAATTCCTTATAATATTTATTAACTCTTTATAAATTGTAAACTTAATTCTACAATTATTTTCTCATCATCTAAACTCTCAAAAATTCCATATTGACCTCATATATTTTCGGTAATCACCATTAGGTACTAAAGCTTCTTAAATTTTACATATTACTCTTAATTATACTAATTCCTTTAATTTAACTAAGTTAGATAATTTTTCTAACTCATATATAACCTCCTAATTTTCGGCCATATAGAAATTCATAGTATATGAATTTTTCTTGTACATTATGATAGCTTATATTGTAGCTTATATCGTAAGGAGTATAAATCTAATTTTAGATTTACAAAATATTAACATTTAATGTGTTAAAAATTGAATCTAACACATCAATAATTTCGGTAATCCTTAACAAAATAAATAACATGTTAGATCATATTTAGATCAACAATTAAACCTTGAAATAGGTAGTTGTAGGATTTACCTTGTATATTAACCATTAGCTTAATATTTAAGCTTGATTTCCTTTGAAATTTTGACATCAATTTGCTAGAGAAATTGGCTCCAAAATTATACAACAAGATGAAGAATAAGAAGGGTTAGTAACCCTAGGCACTCAGCCTTGATGAAAATCAAAGAAGGAAGAGTTTCCAAGAAGGCAGTGTTTTACCTCGAGAATCAAAGGCACTTCTTCGTGGTTTTTCCTGAGAATCTGGGGGCTCATGAGCTATGGTTGTAAATCTCTTGAAGAGAGGATTCCAACGAGCTATCAAGATTGTGATTTGGAGCTAGGACGAGAATGTTATGATTTCTACAAAGAAAGGTGTTCTTTAAGGTTCAAAACGAAGAACATTGCACTTGTTTTGTGTTGTTTCTTCAAAGAGAGGATGAGCTACGAATTTGGGAGCTCTCATTTGACAGGTAAGAGTCTCATTAATCATTCACTAAGGGGACAAGATGATAAGCAATCCAAGGAAGTCTTGGTGGTTGAAATAGTACATTTTAAAAGCATTTTTGGACATGGTGACTCACCATTGAGGTCGGCCAGCATATGCCTCATTTGACCTGAATTTTTTTGTTTCTCTAATGTTTTTATGTAATATTTGATACATTAAACTCGTTCCTAATGACTTATACCATGTGGTAGGTATGTTACAAGGCCAAAAATGCCTTAAAACACCTTTTATGTGCTTCCTGGTTCACATTGATTATGCAATTTTTTTTGGCTTGTTTAAATGTGTTCTTAGTACATTTACAACCTTTAGAAACTTTTTTCGTGAAATATCATGTTGCTAATTCCAATTTAAACCAAGTCGTTTGTTGGTTTTTCCTTGACTTTCGTCAGTTTAGTACCGGTTTTTATGTGGGCTTGTATACTTAATTTGTGTGTATACGATGTGGCTCCTATGACCATTTAATTGTTCTTCCCTTATTCCTTATTGGTATTTAGGCTCATTAGCCTTTTAATTCCATGTATAAATGCTTAAGGCACATTTTCCTTTAAAGCATATTTTTCTTTAAAGCACATTATTGTGCTCTAAGGTGCGCTTTCGGTTTAAACGCTAATTCCGCTTATTGTGTATTACTAATCTTGGAGGTATTTCACATTTGAAATCTCTTTAGAACTTATTGGTAGTTCCCTAATTTATTTATACTCTTTAAAACACCTTTTGCTCAAATTGTTCCTAAAGCATGCTTTGGTGTAAATTGTTGTTTAACCCTTCTTCTAATGTTTCTAAGGCACGTTCTAGCCTTAGTATATCCTAATTAGATAGTTCATTAATATATTAAGGTTTGGGGTATTTCAATTTGTCTGCCATTTTCCCTAATCAGGGAAACCCAAAGTAGCATTAGACAGTTCTAGTGGTCAGGATTCCTATAGCATAAAGGACTTTGTTGGAGGAATTGGGACACACTCTACAAAAGTTGAGATGAAGGAGAACTAGGGTTTCGAGATCTTCGTTGCTTCAATGACGCTTTGCTCTTCAAGAAATGTTGGAAAGTGTTGCATAACCCTCAGCTTCTCCTATCTCAAATCCTTACAGAAATACTTCAGCTGGGTTGATATTCTTAATGCTAACCTTAGCAACCGGTAGAGTCCTATATGGAGATCTATGTGGAAGATGATTCCCCTTGTGCATGCTGGAGCCTGGAGAGTTATGAGAGATGGGTTGACTATTAGAATCTTAGACTATTGGCTTTTAGATAAGCATGGTGGTAAACCTTCGGTTTGGAAACTCCCACCATCGGAAAAAGATCATGGCTTTGTTTCTTGGCTGATTAACGATAGGGTTTTTTCATGGGACGAAGCAAAAATTAGAGCCTGGTTTACAAAAGAAGATGCAACGCTTATCCTGAAAATGGTGATTAATAGGAATAATCGAAGGGATGGATGGTCATGGGGGGCACCAAGAATGGGCGCTTCACAGTCAAATCGGCATACTACATGGTGCAATCCTTATCTCAAAAGTGTTCAACCAATACATCCTATAATAGAAAAATTGGGCAGGCTATGAAGCATATCCGCAAACGTAACTTTCCGGGTAGAATCAAACTCTTTGCTTGGAAGCTCCTCCATGGTATCATCCCCTGTAGTGCGTTTTTGGCTCATCGATGCAGTACGGAACACTACGAAAATTGTGCTCTTTTTGGAGGTTATGCCAACTTGGCCCATGTTTTTTTGCTTTGCCCCAAGGTTAATGATTGGTGGCGTACCGAAGGCCTTTGCCTGCCAAAAGGGATCACAAATGATGCAGGCTTTATGGGCTGGTTTACCTCAATCTGCCTTGAAGAGACTTGTGAGGATAAAGAGAAGGTTATGATCCTTTTCTAGAAGCTTTGGTTCGCTAAATGTCAGGCTGTTCACTTTAGGGTTCGTTCTTTTGAACAGGGAATTGATCAAGCAGACTATTTCCTTGATACAACCCTCTTGATCAATTCAGTTTGAACTCAACTGTCTGTTAAGGAGGAGAATATTGAAAGTGTTGATCTACAGGTTTTTGTTGACGGTAGTACAAACCATCTTCGGGTTTGAGGATCATTTGTAGGAACTCGAATGGAGAAATTGTGGTGGTTGGGACCGCGAAGGAGAAAATGTCGTAGACCCCCCCTCCCCCCAGGTTGCTGAGGCTAAAGATCTTATTTTTGGAATTAACATTGTTTCTAATAAGCTAGGAACTGAATCAGTCATTTTTCTTTCACATTGTCTAACTGATGCTCAATATCTTCTATGAAGGGCAGACGTTAGAGCTTATGTTGATCATATTCTTCAAGAAGTTGTCACCAATTATGCCCATTTTGTTAAATTTCATTGGTCACATGTAGGCCGTTCGAAAAATGGTGATGCTCATTTATTTGCAAACTTAGGACGTCTACGTACCTACGAAACGAAGGTATTTGGTGTAATGACACCCGGCTTGTATAAACAACCCTGTTCAATAATCAATCTCCTCAGTTTACAAGAAAAAAACAATTTATCATTTATTTTTAGTAAAATTATCACTCTCCCTAAGTCAAGAGTTTTCTTTTGGGGCTGGTTTTATCACTTGAAGAGCTGGATGGAATCGATGTTCGATCTATCAGTTAAGATTTACATCCTCAAATGTGGGTGTAAGTCAATCTTGGTATAGGTCCTTATTGATGTAATTGCCAACTGGTTGACTCGATGTTTTTATAAGTCCATGACAAGGTGGTTTGCTTACGGGAAAAAAAAAAAAAGCATTCATCCAAATCGTGCAAATGTACTATTGCAAGATGTTAGAGTAATTTTGGTGTTAATAAAATGTATGTTAAGATTTTTCCGCATGCCTATGACGTTTTAACTATAAAGTTTCTTAACAAGCTAACTTAATCTACCGAGTGTTACAAATAATTGTTCAGTTTTGTTATAGTATATATAGTAAGCGCCTTTAATTAAATATACAACTGTTGGTCTGCTCACAACGCATTGTAAATTAGTAATATTTGTAACGTGTAAGTAACGATTACACACACACAGATAATTAGTACATTTAAGACAAGATAACAGATACTATTAATTTACCAAAATAGACAATCGATCTTTTCAAAGACATATTATCACATGATGTTTAGATTAGACTATATATATTGGGGCCAATTAATCTTTCGTGGCCAAACTATACACAAGCACTACCACCGACTAAAATGTAACCATATGTATCATCAAGTCTTTTTCCTTAGGTATTATGTGTCATTCATATATGTATAAAGTACGTACATGTGTCATAAAAGAAGTTAATGAACATTTTTCATTGATCGCCTCTCTTTAATTTGAGGAGTGGATGATGTCTGGGATTACAAGGTCATTCACGGGCTCCCCTTCATAAAAAGCTATCATTAAAATTATCCAGAAGGAAAAGAATTACTATAAGATAGATATTTGACCACATATGACCAAACAAGATATGCGATATCTATAGAACTATTTTTCTGTTTTTTTTTATGAAAATCATATCTAGAGAACTATAAAAAAGAAGAAGATGAAGAAACGCCAAAAGTTTGATTCGTGACAGTGTTTTTTTTTTTGTCTTTTCAAGGATCGAGTATGATCATTCCTATATATTTTGAAAGGAGTATAATATATAATTGGAAAATTTACACTGCCCACCCATCAACTTATGGGGATTATCATTGCCCACCCATGAACTTTGAAATTTAACACTACCCACCCATAAACTAACATTACATTTTCTTCCGTCATCTTATTCCCTCAATTCCGTCACTTACTGTTATAGGTTGACCAAATTAGTTTTGTTGACCAAACTAAAAAAAAAAGACTATAGCTCATCACCGGTCGAACTGGTTTCGGGCGATTTTGTTGGCGAGGATGGTTCCATTTGTCTAACCAGTCCCGACCAGCCAAATTACTGATAGACGGAGTTTCTCGCGACGAGCTGCACTTTATAACCCGATTCCGATGCTCTCTATCACGATTCGAGGTGGCAACTTTTCCCGAACAAGTACTGTAGCTGCGTTGCGGCTGATAACTGTGTCTACTGAGAGCGAATGAGAAAAAACTGTACCTGAAGAATAATTGCGAGGGATGGTGGATGCTTGGATAGCGAAGTGTTAAGCGTCTCTGAAGCTCCCAGGCGTGCCTTCTATCTCCCGGTTATCTTCTCGACACAAACACCATTCTATCTCCCTGAAGCTTTTCTTCAGCTCTCTTTTCCTCTGTGCTTCTCTAACAAAAGCGACTAACAGATCGACACACACAGCTACGGCCCTGTTTTTAATTTCTCATTCAAGATAACAAGAGACGACGACATCCCCATCGCCGCTGTCGCTACCGCCGCATCTCTGAATTCAAAGACGCCACTGCTGCAAGCTGGCGCCCACTTCTCCGACGAGACATCCTCCAGTTGAGTGGGGTGTGAACTGACCATTTAACGTTGGGATTCTTTTCCCTACTTCTTGTAACAATACATTCTCCATGGAGGAGTTCTGAAGACCGAACCGAGGATTCGTGGTCTCATCCTCTTCAATCATGGAAACATCAGCTACGGCTAATCTTGACTTGCAGATACCCGTGCAGTGATTCCGACTAGTTTGAAGCTTACATGCCTCAGCTTGGGTGCCACAGCCATCACCGCACGAAGAACATTCCTAAACGCGTTGCTGCTGTTGTCAATAGACGATTGTCGTCTGATCATCTACCCGATTCAGTGTCACCGGTACGGCAACAGTCCTCTTCTCCTCAATTCCATATAAAGCCATTCCTCTTCTCCTCAATTCAGTGTGAGCGTATGATTTTTGCCGTATTCTTTCCACACTGGAATGACTAATTGATACTGTCGGAATGTTTCCCTTTTTATTGTTTTGCCGTATAATTTTTCCACACTGGAATGACTAATTTTTGCCGTAGAGTTTTTTCCAGTGCTCGACTAATTTTTCCAGGCTTCATGTATTGATCGACCAGCGATTTGAAACCCTAACGCAAATCGAATTGGGGGAAACCAGTTCATCAGGGAAAATCACGAGCAGGAACATACCCAGAGAGGAGAAAACCAACACCAGAGAAGAGTACGAGAGAGAGGTCGCTAATTGATACTGTTGTGGGTTTTTTTTGGTCAATATAAGTCAAATGGTCAACGAAGACGGTCATGGACGGAAATGAGAAAAAATGTTGACGGATGTAATATTAGTAAAACGTCATGGGTGGGCATTGTTATTTTTGAAAGGTCATGGGTGGGCAGTGTAATTTCGATAAAGGTCATGGGTGGGCAGTGTAATTTTTCCTATATAATTTAATTAATAAAATATATATAGCAACGTGGCGGGTTACCTTTATTGGTTTGTAGTTTTCTTCTTGCATTTATCTTGTATGTAGAGTTGGGTAAGGAGGTTTCAATTAATAGACCATCTGCTCTTGTCGAAACGGTTAAAAAAAAGGAAAAAAAATGAAGAATGTAATTGTCATAAAATGAAAACAGCATTTTTGTTAATTGAAAATGGTATTTTATGTTGCTAGTTTTGTTATTTATTTCTTTGATACAAAGTGTTGTGGGGTGGTGATATCCAATGTTCGCAAATCGTGATTCAATCCCACGATCCTATAATCCAAATGTATTGTTACGATCTGGATCGTAGATAGGATCAGAACCATATAGGATTGTCGCAGGATCACAATTCGATCACACAATCCTACGATTCTACCCTCTAGATCCATACTACAATCTTACGATCCCATTGATTCCATTTTGATTATGTTTATCATATCAATGTGGATTGTATCTTAATAAAGTAGATTTACTTGAACATTTCAACTGGATGGTATTTGAAATATCATGACTTTGAACATTACAGTTGGAAGTTATTAAAAATAACTTTTATATGTTGATTTATCTGAGTTCATTCAACGATTGAGAATTAAGGTTGAAATATCACTTCTTGTTACTCTCCCGCATGAAAGATTACTAAATGTACATAGGTGCCCAAAAAAATGTATAACATTTAAATTTTTATTTAATATTGTGAAGGTTGGGAAATTCAAAGTAAAACTCGTATCATTTTTTTCTTGGTTTATAATTGAAAAAATAAGCTGCTATAACTCATTTTGACTTTTTATTCCATTACTTACTCTTTTGACTCTTTTGAATGAGCATGGATAGGATAACTCAAGATTTATTAAATAAAGACCTTGTAGCTCATAATTTGTTGGGAGGGTGATGAAAGAATTAAAAACACACATAAAAATTATGAAGTCTGTGGATTTGATTTATGTTTAACCTATCTCATTTCATTTTGTCTTTTTCTATGGACAATATTATAAGAATTCATAATGTTTGCTTATCTATATTTCAATTTTGTAAGTCTATTGTCATAGTTTGAAAGCATGCCTCCAAGCCTTTTACTTGAGAGAAATGCAGGAAGAATGGGTTTACAGAGAACAAGAAGACAACTGGAGAATGGGAGAGAAAGAAGACGGGTGGCTACACACAACACACGATAGGGGAAAAGAAAACCCTCGGTGAAAACCCTATACGACCGTGGAGAAGACTAAAAGTGTTCTTCTTAATCACTATACACTTAATACTTAGTTAACTTACTAACAAGAGAAGGACAAATGGTGTCGTGTTACTAATCTTAACACCCCCCTCAAAAACAAACAATCTCATTGTCTTGTTTTGCAAAGGAACTAAAAACTGCTAAACAAAAGCTTGCATATTCTGAACGCCAAGCCCCTTCAATATTACTAGGTATGAATGTCCAGGCAATACCTTTGTTAACACGTCTACCATTTGTTGATTAGAAGGAACAAACTCTACTCGAAGCATCCCCTCCAACATCTTCTGCCTCACGAAGTGACAGTCCACTTCGATGTGTTTCGTCCTCTCATGAAAGATAGGATTCTTTGCAATATGGACTGTCGCTTGACTATCTAACTTAACTAAATAGGAAGAATATCCTTCATGCCCAGCTCATGCAACAACCTTGTTAACTAGCTTATTTATGCCACAACTTGCCTAAGTGACCTGTATTCTGCTTCTGCAATAGAAAAGGCCACGTTAGTCCGCTTCTTAGATTTCCAAGAAAGTGCACTACGTCCTAACTCAATGTAAAAGCCACTAATGGATCTCCTTGTATTAGGACATCCAGCCCAATCGACATCACAAAAAGCTTTTAACTCGAAACTATCAGAGGCATTAAGCAAGAGTCCATAATTCAAAGTTCCTTTGACATATCTTAAAGCATGCAAGACAGATTTCATATGCACCTCAGTAGGTTTCTGCAGAAATTGACTCAACATTTGGATTGTAAAAGATAAATCTGGCCTAGTGTGAGTCAAGAAGTTCAATTTTCCTATTAGTCTTCCGTACACAATAGGATCCGCCAAAGGCTTACCTTCTTCTAATAACAGGTTTGTATTTAATTCTAATGGGCATGTTGTTTTCCTAGCTTATCAGTACCAAACTCACTGACAAGCTGCTCATAATAGTTTCTCTGCATCAAGACCATATCCTCTTTTGTCCTAAAGAACTCCATTCCAAGGAATCTTCTTAGACAACCTATGTCTTTAATTTTAAATTTCTGATATAGAGTAGTTTAACATGTTGTATCATGTTATTGTCATTTCATGTGAGCAAAATATCATCAACATAGACCGTCTAAACAATTATCTTGTCATTATTTTTCCTTGTAAACAGAGAGTAATTATTAAGAGATTGCTTAAAGCCTAAGGTACTAAAAAAATTGCTCAACTTCTCATGCCACTGCCTTGAAGCTTGTTTTAGCCCATATAATGATTTTTATAGTTTACATACCTTTTTTTTTTGCTATCTGTTTTTTAACCTAAGGGTAATTCCATGTATACCTCCTCATGCAAGTCCCCATGCAAAAAGGCATTATTTATATCTCGTTGGCTTATGTCCCACTTCCTCTTAACAGCAAGGATTATAATGGCTCTAATGGTGGTGAACTTAACCGCTGGTGAGAAAGTCTCTAGATAGTTTATGCCATGTTTTTGGTTGTAACCCTTGGCTACTAATCTAACCTTATTACCTTATATCTCTTAAGGGTGCCATATGTTTTATACTTTATTTTGTATACCCATTTGGATCCTATGGGTCTTTTCCCCTTAGGACAGTCGACTATCATTCAAGTTTTATTCCTTTCTAATGCTTTTATTTCCTCTGTCATAGCATTTACCCAGTTTTCATCATCAACAACTTCATAGTAATCTTGTGGCGCAATTTTATTTCATATTCTAGCTAAGCAAGAACTAGAATTTGTTTCCTCTTCTATACTAGCAGTTTTAGATGACAAAATCAACATTTGTTTGGGATCACATACAAAAGCACCGTAGACATGATCATTAGAAGGCTGACATGCTTGCTGTACTAAAAGTCTATGCCATAGTAGAAGGGAAAAGGGATCATAAAACTCCCCCTTGTTTCTGTTGTGTTACACTTCCCAGGTGGTAAGCTTCAAGATGCTTTGGTATTTTTCTTTCTCTTGTTGATCTTCTAAGCTTCATGTTTTCTCCTTGTGGATTAGAATCTTCAGTTCTCACAACTTCGTCCTGCCGGTTAGTTTGACATAAATCATCATCAATGGGAAAAAATAGGGGATGTGTACTGTTAGAAGGCTCTATCTTGTTATCTAATCGGTTAACATGGCTAAAATCTCTTCTTTCATTACTTCTATAGGGGTAAATATTTTTATAAAATTGTACATCCCTATTGACAATAAATTTTCTGTTTTCTAGGTCAGGAAACTTAAATCCTTTCTTATTTGCTGGATAACCAATGAAAATACATTTCACAACTTTTGGGGAGAACTTGTTATTAGACCTGGCAATTTTGATCCAACCCGAAACCCAACCTGAACCCAACCCACACTTTTACGGGTTAGGGTCTTGATTATTGACCCATCTATTTTTTGGGTTGGGTTAGGGTAATAAGCTAATTTTGTGGGTCGAGTTAGGGTAGAGATCTAAACCCATGACCCAACAAAAAACCCAAAAATATATTTGTTAATAATAAAAAATAAAAATATTAATTCACATATATATATTATTTTCAGATCAAACTATACCTTAGCCTTAAGCCCAAGTGCAGTTGGACTATCCAACCTTTAATAATATCATACAATCTTAACTAAACAGGCCCAACCAGCTGCATATCAAACAAACGGCCCAACCAGACCTTAACATAATGTTGAAAACCCTAATGCTCTCGTTTTGCAGACTCACATCCATATTTTTTCTCTACGCCATTGTTCATGTCTATGTCACTCTTCATATATACTCAGGGTTTGTTTTTGTGATTCTCACTGTCATTATGTTATGGAGAACATAGGTATGTTTAGGTTATCTAGAATGATGCACAAAAGTAGGTGATATATATTTTTTGTAAGTAGGATCTTGATTATAGACCTCTTAGTGAATTCTGAAGCCAGCAATGCGAATAGCGTGCTGCATAAAAGTTCCTCAACTATTGGTAACAATTAAGTGATTGTGATTGTACTTTTCTTAGGCATGAGCATTCAGTTTAAACAGGTGTAATTATTTTAAAACTATCAATCATAGTTTTTGGCTTTGAGCTCTCAGTTAAAAAATTATTTATAACTTTAGAAGATTTGTCTTTAGTATATATCTCTAATGCGTAATGAAGATTTTCATTTTCGCTCCCCTTTTTATTAAGGGCACTAGGATTATGTGCGTATGTAGATAGGATTCCTCCCCAATTGGTGCATTACTTTAGAATTCATTTAAAGTTGGGTCGATCAAGAAAGATTACTTCTCTTCCTTTTGATTCATCATAATTAATATGCCAGATAGCACTGGATGTTTTTGGATTTTTCTATTGATTTCTACTCCTAATCCATCTAAATTATTGTATGCTTAAAAATGGGTTGGGTGCGTGGGGTTAGGGTTGAAGGATTTTAAACAGGTTGGGTTAGGGTCATGATTTTATGACCCTTCCATTTTTGGGTTGGGTTGGGTTGATAATATTTTAAATGGGTTAGGTTAGGGTTGATATCAACCCAACCCATCAACCCAAATTACCAGGTCTACTTGTTATATATTGGAGCATTGATGTGGGAAAAATCAAGACATCCAAAACATCTAAAATTATGATAATCAGGTTGCTTTCCATACAAGATAATAGAAGGACTTTCCCCCCAAGAACATCTAATGGCATCCTGTTTTATCAAATAGACTGCAGTTAACACACTTTCTCCCTAAAAATGCATCGGTAAGCCTAAAAGAAATATTAATCCTCTTGTTGTTTCTAGGATATGTATATGCTTTCGTTCTACAACACCATTTTGATGTGGTGTATGGCCACAAGTCATTTGGTGTCTTATCCATTTCCCTTTAAGGTATTCTACCCCTTGCTTGGAACCACCTAATTCATATGCATTGTCCGTTCTGATAATTTTAATTTTCTTTCCAAACTAGACTTCAAGTCTTCAACTATTTCTATAATTTGTTTTATCACATTAAAACTATCTGGTTTATGCATAATTAAATGTATCCAAGTTGCACGAGATACATCATCAACAAAGGTGAGCAAGTATTGAAAGTTATCATGTGTTTTAGTTGCACAAGGACCCCATAAGTCTATGCGAAACATCTAAAAAAATTCACCAACTTTAATAATGCTTTGTGGGAAAGGAAGCTTGTGGCTTTTTTGCTTTACAACACGATCCACAAGAAAATATTTATTAGCTAAAGTTCTATCAAACAGTTACATTTTTTTTAGTTTGACTATGGGCAAATGTCCCAGCATGTGATGCAAAAGGCTAACAGTATCTTTACAATCAAAGGAATCTATTACTCTCCTAGTAATACAAACAACTAAGGAAGTTGAAATCTGAAAATCATTCTCATTATAGGCAAAATTATCATCCAGAAAGTAAAGGCTTCCTGCCAACTTGTCAATTTCATATTCAAACAGAGTATCACATTCCTGAAAAATGCAACAACTTCTTTCAAAACAAAACTTTCTTGTAAGTTTTTTAGAAAATCTGCTAACAAAAATTAAATTAAATATTCAACTAGGAACAAACAATACATTATTAAGAGTTAAGGCTTTGTTAATTTTAAAACTAGCTATAATTTTAACCTCTTGGGGTGACCACCTGACATGCCTATTGTGTGGCTTTTACCTAAAGATCTATGCTCAAAGAACTTTCCTAGGTCACAACACATACGCTCCGTGGCCTCACTATCTAAAATCCACTTATCAAATAGGTGTGTTTGTCCATTTATCATGTTCATGGAATGTATTTTTCTGCTTGGGATACCAAAATCAGATGTAGATTCATTTACATCTATTTATGGGTCATGAAAAGCACATAAGGTTTTCGCATTATCAAAACTACATGAAGAATCATAAGTAGTGAAGCATGCTTCATGTCTTAAAATTTTAGGAATAATATATGAAGAAACATAACCAGTTTTACATGCTTTCTGTTTTAAGTTTCTTTGAAGATTAACGTTGTCATGTGAAACATGTAGTAATTTAGGTTTAGGGTTAGAAATTGTACCAACAAACCCGTAAGTCACACTTCCCTGCTTATTGGCTGCAGATTGATTCTTCACATACTGAGATAACAATTGATTAACTTATTCCAGGGTGAACATGGCTGGTTCCCTTGCTTGACAATTGTTAACTCTACATTGGCAGCAATGGTTCCTTTTCCTCTCTTCCATGACGAAAGAAATCCAAGTAGTTGGTAGCACCTTTAAATCGTATGACCCTTCTTTTCATAGTGGGAACAGAAAAGGGTGGACCACTTCCCTTCCTTCATGTGTGAGCTTCTTCCTCTTTTCTTGAAAGAGTCGACAAAGAAGGATAAGGTGGCTTCTCCTTTCCCAGATGAACAAAAAATTTATGACTCTCTTCGTGGGTAAGTAGAGAGTATACTTGCTCAAATGAAGGGAGGGGAGTCATCATAAGAATGTTCTCTCTTACTTCTGAGAACTTTTCAGAAAGGCCCATCAAAAATTGTACCACCCTTTTCCTTTTAAAGATTTCTTTATAGCCGGTAGCCGTCTCACAAGTGCAATTGGGAACTTCTTGCGAAGAATCCAGTTCATCCCAAATCTTCTTAATTCTGGTATAATAAACCCTAACTGTATATTCCTCTTGCTTGGTTTCGATTAACTTTTGGTGAAGTGAGTACACCTGGGCCGCATTTGACTCTTCAAAGCGCGCTGATATTTCTTTCCGGATTTGGGATGCGGTCTTACAATAAAGGACAATATATGCTATGTCCTTGTCAAGACCGGTCAGAATCCACGAAATCACCATGAAATTGCACCGGTCCTATACTCTTCCCTTAACTTTAGAATCTTGTGGTCGATGAAAGGTCCCTTCTAAATAGCACAAGTTGTTTTTAGCTGACAGGGTGATGGTCATTGCTTGCTTCCACGACCTGAACCCCGTTCCTTCAAATTTTCCAGCCAAGAGAGCTCTCAGGTTCTCTACGTTGACTAGGAATAGCAGATCTGAGTTATCGGTCGCCGTACTCCCCTGACCAAAACTTCTCTCATTCTCGCCTCTCTCTGTTTTTGGTTGCTTGTCCTTGTTGCTGTCTTTTGCTGACATTCTCAAAGCTGGATCTTTTGATTCTTTGTCGAAATAAACACCTCGTATGGGTCTTGAATCATGGTCAAGGTCCACAGAACTTGCTCTGATACCATGAAAGAATATCTTCAAGCCTTTTACTAAGAGAAACACACAAAGAATGGGTTTATAGAGAACAAGAAGACAACTGGAGAATGAGAGAGAAAGAAGATGGGTGGCTACGCACAACACAGGGTAGGGGAAAAGAAAACCCTCGGGTGAAAACCCTATACAACCGCGGAGAAGACTAAAAATGTTCTTCTTAATATAACTATACACTTAATACTTAGTTAAGTTACTAACAAGAAAAGGACAAATGGTGTCATATTACTAATCTTAACATAGTTGTGGTCTTACTTTATAATTTTTTATTCAATAATGCTATATTTTCTTATTCAATTCAATCTTCATACTTTAAGTAGAAGTTTTTTAATAATATATGTATTTTTAAACAATATTATCTCATTTTTTGAAGAATCGAAAGTTCCCACAATCTGATCCACAATCCGATCCTAGTTGTCACTTTCGATCCTACGCTATTATCGCGATCCTGAGAACATCAGTGATATCACTGTTTAAGATTCTTTAAAATAACATTTAGGACATCATCTCTAGCTAATATTAATATATATATATATATTGTCTTTTGAGTAGATGTTCATTAAATAAAAAGAAGGTGATTTTCTTTTCTTTTCGTTGGTGATGTTTTTTTAGAGCATGATTATAAAAGAACCTAAATTTGAGTTCTTAGCACTCTCTTTCCTATTTCTCTCACTGCCACATCAGTTTAAGAACTATATCTATTTTTTAACAACATCAGAGAACTCATACTTTGGTTTATAACTCTCTCTAATTGTCATGTCGTTTTATTTTTACTTATTAATTATTATTAATATACAAAAATTAATTTTTAATGGTTATTACTACTATTTTTAATAATACACAAATAATCCTAACTTAATATTTTGTTAATGATTAAAGTTTATTAATTTTGGAAATATAAATAAAATAAAATTATTCATATATATTGATGAATTTAGAAATGAATAAATTGGTACATATTTTAAATTTCAAGTATATTTTAGTATTACATTTTTATATCATAAATACTAATTTAATGAATATAAATATTAAAAATATGACAAACATAGTCAATATGGATCTCATTTTGTAGAGAATGAGATTTTAAGAATTTTGATATATTTAGTTTATTTATATTATTATTAGTTTTTAAAATATTAAGATTTTATAATGTATAAAGTTTAACTATTTAAATTTGATATATTATAATTAGAAAAACAAATAGTGGGTCCCATTTTATGGGTTCTTAAAAAGTTCTTCCCGAAGAACCCAAAACTAGAGTTCTTCCCTCACTCTCCTCCACCTCATATTTTTTATTTATTTTTTACCTAAGAACTCCTAAGAACCATTGATAATCATGGTCTTAGAAGAATTGGTAGTGTTAAAGTTAGTGCTAGCCTAGCCGTGTATCGATCTGCACTTGATTTGTGGGATTATTTTCTTAATAAAAGAAAGAGCTAGCAAGCATGAATCTCCACTTGCAATTAACAGATTGTTTACAAAAAAATGGTCTTTTAGCACGCTAGCTTCAACGATTGGATCAAATTCCACTATTAATTAATGATACCAACCGATTAGTACTGGTGCAATCTGCTAAGCATTTTTTATATCTATATATAAATATAATTTGTCAAGCTACCAATTAAAGAAAATTGTTGTTCAAAATATAAAAAATGGCTTTCTTGATCTTCAGTTTCATAATACGTTACGTACGCCACTAATTAATAATATCAATGGATCTACATCACGTAATCTACACTCTTTCTTTTTTCTCAAGTGAATATACGTCTCTTTGTGAAGTTTGTGGTTACAGTACTATATATGGTCATGAAGGTTACTTTTCTTGACTATGTAAATGAAAAAAATTGCCTCTAGATAATTAGAGGTAAGGCGACAAACGTCGAAAGAAAAATCAGGAAGACAACACAAAATTCACATTAGAAATGTGTAAACCAAATGTACAGCTATTGTGCATAAACTTGTAAAATAGACCATATGAACACCAGGGATCACCTTCCCAAAGAATAAAGTATCAGTCATGAAAGACTTAAACAATTCTTCTCTATCACAACATTATTAATTTTTAACTGGTTTCTTTCATCGCTTAGGTGGTACGAGGAGCAATGAGGTAGAGGAGAAAGAATCGTGGCATAGAAATAAAATCCTAACAACATCACACTACCTCATCATCTTCCTCGCACGGCTGGTTCCGTCATCGCCTCTACCAGCATCTTTGTCTTTGGAATCAGAATCAGTGGCTCTGGCGACAACTTCAACCTCCTCCTCGCCTTCCTCATCGTTGATAAGTCGTAGACTTATCATATTTTATGTGCTAGATTTAGTATTATATTTATCTAAAAAAGGTATGTTATTTATGTTATATTATGTCTTAAAGTATATTATTTGTACAGTCTTATGTTTTGTGAGTTTTTCTGTGCAAGGAATGATTTTATAGGCAAAAGTTCAAATGATGCCGGACTCCATGCCGGATAAATCCTGCACGGCACGAGCATAAATCAGAAGAGTGGCTTTGCCGGATACGATGCGTGGTAGATCCCATCCGGCATAAGTGAATAGTCACCACGGTTGACCAAACGATGACAGTTATTGACCGTTGGTGATTTGGCTAGTACCGGGTATGATGTCGGGTATCTTTTACCCGGCATATACACTGTTTCGCGCGGAATTGGCGGTTTCGACCGTTAACAGTTGGGCACATTTTCCACATGTGCCGGCTACTGATGATCCGGCACGACGCCCGGCAAACGACATATTGAAGCTCTATATATAGGCCGAGAGTCTACATCATTTGTTACACTTCAACATACCAAATCCACGCCATTCACTTCTATATTTCCGCCCACTCCATTGTTGGTGTCCAAAGAAGTCTACGGATCCATCCACGCAAGAGAAGAAGAAGACCTTGTCGGGTTAAGGCTATGAACATCTCCTTCTCCCCCTTTGTATTCTCTTCTTGTAGTTGTGTGGATGGTGATGTAGAATTCTTTGTTAGGTTTTTGGTTAGGGAAGATTTCCTTGTAAAACTCTTATGATCATTTATGGAATTTTCAAGTTTCTTAACCCGAGTTCTAGTCTTCATGCCAAGTAGAATGAATTAGCTATTCATTCTCTTATTTCTAAGTCCTATTTGAGGCTACAAAAGCAAGAGTAGGATAGATTAGGATTTTGGTAATCTTTAAGTTTATTATTCTCAAAAGAGGGCATCAAGACCTAAGGTTTAGGATTAATTTCTTATTTCCCCATTATTTTGTTTGTATTCGCGGCATTAGCTATGCACGATGCAAGTATGGATATTGAGTTCCTTTATTCAGATCTGATTCTGAAAGTGGAATTTACGAAATGAACGATGCCATATGTAGTGCCGGAGGGAAGTTGTCCGGCACATTCAAAGACCTTGACTATGCCGGGTAGCGGAGGTCCGGCATGTCACCCGGCATATTCATTTTGCGAGACTAAATTCTCTTTGAAACTTGCCACCCTTGATCATTGGTCATATGATACTCTTGCATTGATATATTCCCGAATCAAAGTTAGTTTATTTAGTTTTCTTAGTTTAGAATCAACATTTACTTTTCCCCCTTGTTTTAGAATAGGTTATTACCGGATTATGACTAGTTTTCTATAAGTCCCTTGGGTTCGATACTCTCGGTCGTAATATATTTATACTATACTCCGACCGGGTTTTATTTGCTACCCGTAGTAGAGTTGTAGGTTTAGTTTATTATTTTATTCTTTTTATGTATATAGTTTTTCCTATAAATTTCCAGTTAGCAAATTGGCGCCGTTGCCAAGGACTTGGAATTAGTCCAAGTCCTAAATTCGGTAAAATGCCCTATTTTTTATTCTTTATTCTTTGATTCTTTAATTCTTTTATTCTTTGATTTATTTCGCCCTCAGTTTTTGTAGATTTGAATGTGTCGTACATAATGCCGGGCATCCGATACCCAGCATACTCGGAGGAAGTCCGATGCCGGACAGAAGTTATCCGGCATAATGACCGGCATGTTCAAGTTATTTTCAAAATTTCGTACAGTGTTAAGTTTTTGACAATTTGAATTTATTCTTGTTACCCCCCTTCGTTTATTTATCTCTTCTAATAGTCCCTACTTTGGTTCTTTAAATTAATTTTCGAGTTTGAACTTGCCGTGTATTATGTCAGGTTCCTTACACCCGGCTTCTCGGAGGAAGTCCGACGCCGGATATGAGATATCCGGCATTACACCCGGCTTGTTCAATTTTACTCTCCAATTTGCTTTGTCGTAAAATAGTAGGGATAGTTATGAATGATCTCTTACATTTCATGTTTTTCACTTTGATTATCTCTTACTTTCCATGTCTTTCACTATTGAGTTATTTTTTCGGTGTTTGAACACGCCGGGCGCAACGCCGGGTAGAATTAACCCGGCAGTACTGGAAAACGTCCCATGCCGGGTACCGCACTCCCGGCACCGCGTCCGGCATTCCCAATTTTGTTTCGTCTTTTCATTTTGCATATTTATTTATATAATCATCTTATCATTTATTAATATAATATATTATAATGTTATAATTAAAAGGTGAATGCTACTCCGGTCAACAAGTTTTCCTGAAGATTTAACAAACTTTGACCCAGAGATCGAGAGGACCCTTCTTCGCGCCATTCGTCAATGAAGAAACCTACCTCCTACACCAATGGCAGCACCAACCGTCCGAAACATAAACAGGCCTTCCAATCAAGGCCAAAAACTAGCAATCGACCTCCCTCACCTTGCACAGAACGAATATGATGAGTGGCAAAAACTCAAGTCATATCATCAAATTAGATGCATCAAGGAGTTGGGTTTGTTTGACGGGTCGAACCCGGATGATGCCTTGCTCCACGTCACCAAATTCCTACAGCACACAAACAGCCTAACCTCCACAAATAACGTCCTTCAATATGCCCGACTTTCCCTCTTTTCCCACAGTCTTACGGGGAACGCCAGCAAATGGTACCACAGTCTGACCCCTAGTACCATCACCACATGGGAGGACATGGCAACCAAGTTCTATGACAAGTTCATGCCTCCAAGTCGCACCCTGGAGATGATCGGCGAGATTTACAACTTTAGACAACCTGGCTCGGAGAACATCTGTGAGACTTGGGACAGATTCAAGGGGTTGCTGCGCACATGTCCACTCCACGACCTCACCAAGGAACAACTATCTCAGTTGTTCTACAAGGGATTGGTAAACCAATGCAAGACGATGATCCTATCCTCCCTTGGTGCAGACATACTGAAGAAGCCTGGAGATCAATTCCTCAATGGAATTGAATCTCTTTGCGAAGAGATTAGAGATTGGGCCACCGGTGGAACCAGGGGCAGTACCGCTGGTTTATATCAAGTGGATGAGAGCGACTCCAAATTTGACAGATTAATGCAAAGTCATGAGCAGTTGTTGGAGAGCAATGCTCTAACGTCCACGAAGGTTAGCGCTCTACAGAAGGTGGTGGAGCAAATAGCGATGAATAAACTTCCTCAACAGGCGAACGTGGTTAGTGCACGACCACACGCTCAAGGCCCTGAAATTCTAGACTTTCAAAATGTTGAGGAAGTTAACTATGTGAGCAATCAAGGGTACAGGCAGCCATGGAAACAGGGGAACCAACCCCCTCACAACTTCCAAAGTCAAGCCGGCTACCAGGGAGGTCAGAGGCAATACCGACCATCCCACCTTGCATCTTCATCAGAGGCCGAGATGGCTGAATTGCGAGACATGATGTCGGCCCTGATGAATAAGACCCAGGACGCTCACAATGAGATCTCGACCATTCGCAAAGATCACAAAACGTTGCAGTTGCAATTACAGCAACTTCTGACGCAACCACGACAACAAGGTCAACTCCCATCCCAAACACAAACAAATCCAAGGGAGCATGCGAATTCGGTCACCATTCTGTCTAAGATCTCAGATCCTGCCAAGTAGGCCAAAAGGCTAAGTGTAGGGCGGGTCCTCCTCACACGTTCACTATCACACAGGGGAGCCTCTTTTCCCTTTAATTGATTTTGTTTTATTTTAATTGTTTCCTTCTTATTTAGTTCATGTTACATTGTTTTTTAGTTTCTTAAAAAAATGTTCTTTTCCTTTTTAACACTGGGGACAGTGTTCCTGCCAAGTGTAGGGCAGGGACCCCCCTTTAAAAAATAAGTTTTTATTAATATATGCATAAGTTGTGAGTTTTATCAATGTTTTACTAAGCTTTTTGCATTTTTTTTATTGAGATGAGATTAGGAATGAATAAATGCTTGTTCTCTCAAGAGGTAAGCTTTCTAATGACTTGTAGATTCCTGTTTTTAACTTTTTGATTCTTTTTATTTAACATGAGTACATGATCTTTCTCCTAATTCTTTTCTTTATGTACTTCCGGGTATTATTTTCTTTCCTTTTTCAAACTGTGAAAATTCTTTTGGGTAAAAATCTTAGAAAGGGTTTTTGTGAAAAAAGGAAGAAGAATAAGAAAAAGAAAAAAAACAAAGAAAACAATCTTCTTCCAAAGGAAAAGCATTATATTCCTTGAGGTTGCAAAAGTGCCTCAGAATAAAAGCAAGATACGAGAGTTTTTCCTTTTATTTTTCTCCTAAATTCCCTGTTCTTCAATGTAAAAATCATGGGTGATTCAAAAACCCTTGCAAAATAGGGCTAAACATAAAAGCCATTGATGAGTGTCTTGGCCACATTCAGAAACTCTTGAAAAATAAAGCTGAATGATGGAAACCAGAAAAAGGAGAGATTACAAAATTCCTTATGCACAATAGCCCAAAAGTTTTTGATCGGTTTTGAAATTCTTTATTTTATACCCATTAGTATGTTTGGATTGATAAGGTAGATTAAGTGATACTTGTGAATTAGAGTCAGGCAGTTAAAAATATTTATCTAATTGTCATTTTAGAGTTTATCTATTTTGTGCATAAGTAATTACTCCTTTCTAATCTTGTTTTGATCGAGGACTAGCAAAAGGTATGTGCTAGATTTAGTATTATATTTATCTAAATAAGGTTAAATATATGTTATTTATGTTATAATATGTCTTAAAGTATATTATTTGTACAGTCTTATGTTTTGTGAGTTTTTCTGTGCAAGGAATGATTTTCTAGGCAAAAGTTCAAATGATGTCGGACTCCATGCCGGATAAATCCTGCAAGGCACGAGCATAAATCAGAAGAGTGGCTTTGCCGGATACGATGTCGGGTAGATCCCATCCGGCATAAGTGAAGAGTCGCCACAGTTGACCAAACGATGACGGTTATTGACCGTTGATGATTTGGCTAGTACCGGGTATGATGCCGGGTATCTCTTACCCGACATATACACTGTTTCACGCGGAATTGGCGGTTTCGACCGTTAACAGTTGGGCACATTTTCCACATGTGCCGGCTACTGATGATCCGGCACGACGCCCGGCCAATGACATATTGAAGCTCTATAAATAGGCCGAGAGTCTACATCATTTTTTACACTTCAACATACCAAATCGACGCCATTCACTTCTATATTTCCGCCCACTCCATTGTTGGTGTCCAAAGAAGTCTACGGATCCATCCACGCAAGAGAAGAAGAAGACCTTGTCGGGTTAAGGCTATGAACATCTCCTTCTCCCCCTTTGTATTCTCTTCTTGTAGTTGTGTGGATGGTGATGTAGAATTCTTTGTTAGGTTTTATGTTAGGGAAGATTTCCTTGTAAAACTCTTATGATCATTTATGGAATTTTCAAGTTTCTTAACCCGAGAGTTCTAGTCTTCATGCCAAGTCAGAATGAATTAGCTATTCATTCTCTTATTTCTAAGTCCTATTGAGGCTACAAAAGCAAGAGTAGGATAGATTAGGATTTGGTAATCTTAAGTTGTTATTCTCAAAAGAGGGCATCAAGACCTAAGGTTTAGGATTAATTTCTTATTTCCCCATTATTCTGTTTGTATTCGCGGCATTAGCTATGCACGATGCAAGTATGGATATTGAGTTCCTTTATTCAGATCCGATTCTGGAAGTGGTATTTACGAAATGAACGATGCCGGATGTAGTGCCGGAGGGAAGTTGTCCGGCACATTCAAAGGCCTTGACTATGCCGGGTAGAGGAGGTCCGGCATGTCACCCGACATATTCATTTTGCGAGACTAAATTCTCTTTGAAACTTGTCACCCTTAATCATTGGTCATATGATACTCTTGCATTGATATATTCCCGAATCAAAGTTAGTTTATTTAGTTTTCTTAGTTTAGAATCAACATTTATTTTCCCCCCCTTGTTTTAGAATAGGTTATTACCAGATTAGGACTGGTTTTCTATAAGTCCCTTGGGTTCGATACTCTCGGTCGTAATATATTTACACTATACGCCGACCGGGTTTTATTTGCTACCCGTAGTAGAGTTGTAGGTTTAGTTTATTATTTTATTCTTTTTATGTATATAATTTTTCTACAAATTTCCAGTTAGCAATCGTTGATCAGCTCGTTGGGCCGTTCTTCCTATTCTTTTAAAGGTAACCGGGATGCAGCTTGAAAGGTATATAGTTCGAAGGAGATCAGAAATGGATCAAAGGAGTTAAACAAGTGATACAAGAGAAAGACCAAGCCCCGGTGGCTTGGTCGGTAGTGGAAGGAGTGGAGAGATACTCTTGAACCAAAGGTCCAGGATCACCCGCTGGTATCACTAATAAAAAAAGTGATAGGAGGGAAAGTAAGAGGGAGATTTCCTTTTCAAGCGCCCACTCCTGAAGCAGTATCAATGGCGGAATGTGGAAAATCGAAGGTAATGAGCTCACGGAGGAGATGGAGAAGGAAGAACGATAGGTTGAATTCGACGATTAGGGTAATTTGTGCAAAATCATTTGAGTTAGAAATTTTGATTTAGGATTAGTGGCTGAAAATCAATATAAAGTGATGTGGTAATTTATAAAGACTGAATAACCTAAAATAGGTTAGTGGTAGAGGTAATGTTTTAACAGTTTGTTTGGTTGGGTTTGATTCCTTAAGTTGTAGTTTTATTTAAATGAAAAAAGAGGTGACGGTTCCTTGCCTCCATAGATAATGCAAACACACAAATGAATGGAGGCAACAAGTGCCAACTCACCTCCGATCATACAAATAGAGGTAAAAATATAGAGGTAAATATACAAGTAGCCTCCAATGATGGTAGAAAGTGAGGTAAAAGAAAAGTCCATAAATAAATGTCACCTCCATTGATCATACAAATGGAGGCGACATTAAAATAATGATATTATGTCAGTAAAGATTAGCTTTTACAAACGTATATAATGTGTTAGTAATGTATATTTATAGGGACACTAACACTGCTGGAAAAAAAAAGAATAAACAACGCCCCTTTAACAACGGTTATATTGTAAATCGTTTTTTTAATCATAGGCCAGACATCTTAAAGAACGCTTTGCTTACAAAGCGTTACAAAAACAACGCTTTGTAAGCAAAGCGTTCTTTAAGAGATATGTATAAAAAATGCTTCAGGAAGGAAGCATTTTTTATGTTTTTGGGCGCGATAACATAAAAAACGCTTCACTTATGAAGTGTTCTTTATGCTAGCATAAAGAACGCTTCATAAGTGAAGCGTTTTTTATGTTACCTAAATTAATAAACTCTTTTCGCCCTCCCGCCCAGTCTTCTCATCAATCAAATCGCGACTGTTCCCCTACCACTCTCTGTAATCGCTCTCTGTAAACACGCTAAGCTCTCTAGCTTCTCAATCGAAACCATCCCAGAATTAAATTCATTTCGATTCCGCCGCGGCGCTTCTTCTCTTCCCCTTTCCTCCGATATCTGCGCTCGCCATCTTCATCAATATTCTAGCTTCTAATCTCTGCAACCCGGCGGCCAAACTGGTGATGAAGGCAGGCCACATGCATGTGTCGATATCAATCGTCGGCGCCTCGAGCTCTCTCGCTATCGGTAATATTGAGCTGCGAACAGTATACATATATGCCTATCGATCCTTATTTTTCATATATATACTCTTCGGTAATAAATTTTAATTTTGCAAAATCGCACGAACAGGAACATACATGCCCTGTCGCACGCACGACGGCGCCTCTGGATTACAACCCCAACTAGCGAAAGGAACAACATACATGCGCGCTAGATCTTTCGGCTCTATTCTTGTGCTGATGAGGTAATTTTGCAAACCAAACTTCTTAATCAGAAAAATACATGCTCTGTTTGTTTGGGATTAAGGCGTGAAATATATTGTGTGTGTATTGTTTGGGAATAATTTTGCATGCAAACCAAACTGTGGTGCGCGCATTTGTTGTTAACTTATGTGTGCTTGCAAACCAAACTTGTCAATCAGGAACATATATACTCTGTTTGTTTGGGATTAAAGGCGTGAAATAAAGTGTACGTGTGTTTGAGAATAATTTTGCATGCAGACCAATGGACTTGCTGGTTTTTACTATGTGCTGATTGTTGTTAATGAGGTGCGCATATTGTTGTACTATGTGCTGATTTTTACTTACTGGTTGTACAATCAATGGACTTGGGAATTAATGTGTAATATAATGCGTTTCGGCATGCATACAAATATAGCCACGTGGTTATATATGGCGAAATTAATTTGGTTAGATGATTATAGGGTGTATTAATTAATGCTATATATTATATTATAGTATAACCTAGGGTGCAAATATTAGATGACCATGGGATGTATTAATTAGTTACAAAGACATAGCATTACGGCAACTTGCCTGACGTCCCCTTCCCCATATTGCTTTTACCTTAACATCCACCCAGAAGTTTATCTACGTTTCTACCAATACCAACATCAAAAACTTTTAAATTCCTTCACATTCTTCTCAGATTTGTTATCCGGTCAAGCTAGGCATTCCAATTAACCCTCTAATGTTTTGCAAATCTATATGATCACCATTGGCCATATTAGAGACCTCTGGCTACTTACAGCTTCTTAATTTCTTGTAGTTATTATTTTAGTATCCCTTTACATTTTTTGGCTAGCGCCTATGACCTTCGATCGTCATCAACCTATAATAAAAAAAAATTGAACTCGGACGGGCCCACCAACTTTATTTTCCTTCACGGCCTTTCTTCTCTCCTTTTCGATTCCTTTAGTCACCTCTGACTAGTATATATGCTGTGGAAGCTTCAGTAGATCGAATAATCAGAACTGGACATCACTGAAACATCACAGATAAAATCAGATAAAAAGTCAGACGAATTTGGTCGATGGAGACGGTTGTTGCCTCTGTTGAAGATGAAAGTACCGACGATCATGATTATTCTTCTACTGATACAAAAGAGACAAAAGAAGAAAACATGGTACAAAAGAGACAGAGGCAGATATAGATGAAAGGATGAATGAGAACTCAGAAATAGAGAGGTTGAAGAAATTGGCTAAAAAGTTAAGTGAGGCTGCCACGAAGTAGAGTTCGGTGGCGATTAAAGAATTACCGGCCCACTTCATGACCTTGAATGAAGAAAACGGTATTCTAGAATAGTTATATGAGGAGGATAGGAGGAAACTTAGTTGATTATATGGTGGCATGGGGGACTATATGAAGATAAAGTGGTACCAAATCACCCGGTTGATGAGTTTCATGTCTTATGGATGGAGATGGAGATGGAGAAGCTAGGCACTTCTCCATCTCCAGTTTCGATTGGATTCGCATCTTCTTTCAGTTTTGAACATCGATAGATCTGAGAAATCTTTAAACACTAGGACATGAGTGTCTGTAGATTGCATGTAGTCATTTGGAATACTAGCCACACACTGTTGATGTGGGGTGCATCGTATCTTTTAAAAAAAACTAGATGAAGGTTGCCAAGGGAATCATACTTATTGTGCATAAAAACTGTCACTTATTGCTATCATTTGTTAAAGTCGCTTAACATGCAAACTCAGAGGGAATCATACTTAGGGGGAATCTCACAATCTTTTTAATTGCCAAGAGATCTTCATCTAGTATTTTTTAAAAGGTATGATGCACCCCACATCAACATTGTGTGGCTAGTATTCCAATTGACTGCATGCAATCTACAGACATTCATGTCCAAGTGTTTGAAGATTCTCAGACCTATTGATGTTCAATACTGAAAGAAGATGTGAATCCAATCGAAACTGAAGATGAAGAAGTGCCTAGCTTCTCTATCTCCATCTCCATCCATAAGTCATGAAACTCATCAACCGGGCGATATGGTACAACTTTATCTTCATATAGTCCCCCATGCCACCATATAATCGACTAAGGTTCCTCTTATCCTCCTCATACAACTATTCTAGAAAACCGTTTTCTTCATTCAAGGTCATGAAGTGGGCCAGTAATTCGTTAATCTCCACTGGACTCTACTTCGTGGCAGCCTCACTTAACTTTTTAGCCAATTTCTTCAACCTCTCTGTTTCTGAGTTCTCATTCATCCTTTCATCTCTATCTGCTTCTGTCTCTTTTGTATCATGCTTTTCTTCTTCTGTCTCTTTTGTATCAGTAGAAGAATCATCATGATCGTCGGTACTTCCATCTTTACCAGAGGTAACAACTGTCTTAGTGAATTGGAAATTTCTTCTTAGGTACGTATTATAAGTACTTTTGTGTTTGAATTGGTGATTTTAACTATTTGCGCATGTTTGGATAAGTTTAAATGGTGTACTTAATTGCTTTTATAATTCTCGTGTGCAGCTTGTTGATTTCGATCTTCTCAATACTTATTCACAAGCCGGTCTCAAGTTTGTCAATGAGAGCGCGCACACATGTGTTGAAAGCACTAAATTGATCAGAAGAAGTCATGAGTCATCTATCTTTTCTTTTTTCAAATGGTTGTATTGTACATGTTATGATCAAACTTGAACCATTTTTAGTAGTTTGGTTAACTAGCTAGTTACAAATGTTGTAGTTGATCGATACTACACTTAAGCCTATGTGCGCTGGTATAATATTAATGCAAACAAAGTACTGCTGTTGATCTATTAATTAAAATTCACCAGTTTGGTTGATCTGGTATATATAATGCAAACAGGTTTTGAATGATTTTGTGATTTAAATTTTGTGTTATGCGCAGGGTAATAAATTGTATAAAAAATAAAAATATAAAAAAAAGGACCATATAAGAAACGCTTATATATACTCTCGCGCCAAATGTCAGAAAGAACGCTTATCAATATAAGCGTTTTTTATAAAGCTTCATAAAGAACGCTTATATTAAACAAGCGTTTTTTTATAGTTAGACATAAAGAACGCTTATATTAAACAAGCCGAATACTCTACCGTTGAGTTAGCAACCCAAATAGATATAGATCTATCTACCATTGAATTATAGTTGTTCATTACACTCTTGTCAATATGTATGTTAAAAAATTCAATTATTTGTAGAATGTAATAAAGAAATTCAATTGCATAAAGAATGAAAACTAAATTCAAAAATAATTTTTCAAAAAAAATAAATTTTATATCACTAAAAAATCGAAGTATGTATAAAGTTTAATAAAAAACTTGTGTTGGATTGGCACTATCTAACTAAGATGCAGAGGTAGTTAAGGAGGTGTAGCTATAATTAAGAAAAATAAATTGTAATTAATATACATAATAAAAAAATAAGCAAGTTTGATTCTTTGTTGTTTTTTTTATTAGTAGAGTTCCAACAAAAACCTTCAAATCAATTGAAGGGAGTGTACAAATTTGCTAGATTACGAGATCCAAGTCATTTATTGAAGTGTTCTTTATGCCTCGTAGATTCCCGCCACCTTACACACCTTAAAAAACGCTTTAGCGATAAGCGTTCTTTTAAATTAATGTATAAAAAACGCTTATAACACGTTCTTTAAGAGGTTCGACCATTTGCGTCGCTGGCATAAAAAACGTTTATAAAACGTTCCAAAAGACAAATAAAAATGTTGTTTATTCTTTTTTTTCCAGCAGTGTAAACTAGGTGTTACTAAAACTGTGTCTTAGTAAATGGTACTTTTTTGTAGTGTCGTCAGGGGTGGCTCTAAGCATGTTCACCTGGTGACATGTAACAGGGCCCCCAATTTAAGGGGGCCCCAAATTTTTTGGGACTTATTTTTTAAAAAACAGTGTCAATTTTCTTATAGTTTATGTAATTAAATACTATAAAGGTTTCTGACATATTCAATAATACAGATAGAAAAACAATTGGTTGAACTTAACAATATTAATTAAGTTTTTAGAAGACAAATAAATAAATAAAATTATTGGTGAAATTGTTTGTATTCTGGTACTATTTTTTAAAAAAAGAATACAAATATATTAATTTCCCTTCCATTTTCTATGTGGTCAGTGACAATCTCTTCAACTACTACCGTTATTCTTTAAAGATTTTGTTATAAATAATGCTAACCGAATGACTATTTGTAAGTGATTATTCAATAATGAGTACACTTCTTTTAGGTTTGTATGTATTGTCATTTTTTGATATTTTATCTTTAAAAAACTAAATATAAAATTATATTATGATACTGATATATTAATATTTTTATATTTAAATTTAATTTATATAGGGCCCATTAAAATATTTAGCGCAGGACCCCACGAATTACCGAGCCACCCCTGAGTGTCGCCTCCATTGATCAGACCATCTGAGACGACAATATTTCTTGCCTCCTTTGATTAGATGAAGCGAGACAAGTTTTAGGTTGCCTCCATTGATCTTATGCAAGTTGTCTACATTTATAAATATTATTATAGTGTTAATATATGAGATTAGTTTCTTTTATTAACGTGATTTCGAACCTGGCGAAAGCGCCAGATTCTAATATGGAGAAGGATGACACATGTCAATATCTTATTGGAGAGAAATAAAGAAAAAAAGAGAGTATAAGAGGGAATAGTCAGTAGTCACGCCGGGATAGGGGAGAGGGGGGAGGGATATGTGTGTAGGAGAGAGAATTGTTTTTTTCAAAATATCATAATTTACAAAATATAAGTGCAAAAATAAAATAAATTATACCATTGTTCATTATTTTTTCTACTCTTCAAAACAAGATGCGTCATGGATATGTTTTGATAAACTTAAAATTTTTTATTTCTTGTATGTACATATTTTTTAAAATTAATTATGAATTTTAAGTTTAAGAAAAGTGAATCAAATGTGGTTAAAAAGTGAATCATAGGTTGTGAAAAAGTGAATCAGAGAGTTGTTTAAAAGTGAATTAAAGGTTTTAAAAAAGTGAATCTCATAAACAGAGATTGTTTAACTAAAGTGATTCTGATTCATTGACTAGTGTGAATCAGAGGCTTTAAAGAAGTGAATCAACGATTGTTAAAAAGTGAATCACAAGATGTTACAAAGTGAATCAGAGTAATAAGAGTGAATCTCATAACCATCGATTGTTTAACTAAAGTGATTAAGAGGTTTGAAAAATGTGAATCAGAGGTTTTTATAAAGTAAATCATGCGTTTAAGAAAAACGAATCTCGTAAATAAAGATTGTCTTAACTAAAGTGAATAAGAAGTTTAAGAAAAGTGAACTAGAGGTTTAAGAAAAGTGAATCAAAGGTTTTTAAAGGTGAATCAAAGGTTTAAGAAAAGTGAATATTTTGTTTAATACTAGTAAAAGTTAATCCTACCACAAACTTATGCGGGAACCGTATGAAATTTTTATTTATTGAAAGTGAATCATTCGTTTAAAAAAGTGAATCTTATGTTTAAGAAAAACGAACATTAATCCGTTGTGTTTTTTAAAAGTGAACCTTAATCTTGCACTACAAACCCTAAAAATGCATTCGACGTTTTTAGCATTCCTTGGGTGGTTTTTAGAGTATTTGGGGTAAGATTCATTTTGCCAATGAATATGATTCATTTTATTATTAAAGAAAATTCACTTTACTAATGGTTAAGTTTAACTTTAAAAATACCTAATATATACTCATTCTAAAAATATAAAATTTTAAGTTTACCAAAACATATCAATGATACATCTTGTTTTGAAGAGCACAAAAAATGATGAATAATGATATAATTTTTTTATTTTACACTTATATTTTATGAGTTATAACATTTTTAAAAAAAATCTCTCTCTCCAACACTTCCCTGCACTGCACACGTCTACGCATGTTTTCTTTTTTCTTTTTTTCTCCCAGTCACATACTGACGTGTGAACAATTCCATATTCTACTCTGGCGCACCGTTCCATTTATTAAAAATAGTACTAGTATACTGCATCAAATCGCACACGGATTCAACCGTAATTACATCTACCTTAATGCTATTATAAAATAAGTCAACTAAACAATTTACTACTAATTGTCGTACCTACATCTTAATGCTGAACGCGCAATGGTGACATCTCCATGCTCAATTTTTTTTTAGAATAAAGGTAGGAGTTTGGTAAAAAAAAAATACTCCCTCCGTCCTGAATTGACCGTCCTGTTTACTATTTGGACATGTCGTTTGACTTCAATTTTTAACATATAAGATAAATTAATTTTGAAAAATTAAGTTTTACATATGATTCCTTACATGATAAACTATATGTTACAAAATTTAGTTTTATAAAATTATTTTATCTTATATGCTTAATATTGAAGTGGAAAAACGTGCCATAAAACAAACAGGACAGTCAATTCAGGACGGAGGGAGTACTATATGTAGGAGAAATAGAGGCAGATCACACGTCGTTTTACGACTCCATCCAATGCGTTGTGAGTTGTATCGCAACGCAATGCCGCTAAATATAATACTACTAGTACTCCTACAGTTTATTTTCAAGAAACGTATACTATATGTGAAGCTTAATGTCACTAGAGACTATATTATACCCAAACAACCATGTTTACCTATGTTAACAATTTATCTACCACAATAACAATACAATCTAGCAGGGATCCGTCACTCCAACATTCGAATCTTCCGGTCTCCATCATCTCATTCCAGTCTGTCACATTGAGTTTGTCCGTGATTTACCCGGTTTACAAGCGTGTCAAACTTGTTGGGTTAGGGTTTATCCTCCGTGTTACTTGTCAAATAATTTGGAAGTATACGATCTCAATTGCAGACAGTCATCAATTAGCATATGGGAGGGGAGGGGCCTATAAAAAAGAATGGACCGGCAAATTAGGCTCAAACAGAAGAAAAACAGTCAACATTGTCGACGGCTCAAAAAGACAAGCTAATAATAATGGTACCCATGGCTAGCTTAAAAGAAAGCAAAAAGGCGAAATCAAACCCAGATCTATGCTCAATCTAATTACAATCACAGAGACCAAAAAGAAGCAAAACTTTCTAACCGACATTTCATCATTGTTCAGCAGCTATTAGTTGTGATGATACTGTTCAATGTAAATGAATTTCCAAGTGGAAAAGAGGGTTATTCTACTGAATAAGACATTCAGAATGTTATAATCCCAATGTTCAAATCAATCTATCTATTATATTAATGACCATTCCATCCAATTGATTCATTCCCAGCTTCCTCCGTGGAATCCTAAAGCAAAACAACTTGTATAATTTGAAATCAAATCCCGTAATTAACTGAGTGAAACATTTTGACCCTGCTATGATGGCTCCTTATTTCTGCAACTTGGCTAATTAATCGGACTGACAGCTAATTATATTTGAATAGTGAGTGGTAGATGATTATTAAAAAAAAGCTGTTGCATCTACAAAAATCTCCCCATTGTATTCAAAGTCAAAACGCGTGATGATCCATGAAATATTTACAATAAAGAGTAAATAAACCGGTGTGCTATGAAACTTCTCCTTTCCTTTATTCTGCGTGTGAATGTTGGCATAGAGGGGGAAACAACTTTTTTTTTAAAAGAATATTGTGAGTTACAAAATATAACTGTAAAATAAAAAAATTATATAATTGTTCATTAAAAGTTGTACTCTTTAAAACAATATGCGTCACTAGTATGTTTCAGAAAATTTAAAATTTTATGTTTTTAGAATGAATATATATTACGTATATTTAAAGTGAATCTTATTCATTAGAATCTTCTTTAATAATCAAATGACCTTATTTATTAACAACATGAATCTTCATTAAGATTTATTTTTCTTAAAATTAAAAATCACTTTTAGAAAAATAAAGGATTCAAATTATTTAAAGTGAAAGGTTCACTTTTCTTAAATATATGAATCATTTTCTTTGAACATTTGTTTAACTTTTCTTTAACAAAATATTCACTTTTAAATAAATGAAAGATTCATATTGTTCTCGCACAAGTTTGTGGTAAGATTCACTTTTCTTAAACATTTGATTCACTCTTTTTAAACAAAAGATTCACTTTTCTTATACAAAGGATTCATGTTGTTCTCCCGTAAGTTTGTGTTAAGATTCATTTTTCTTAAACATAAGATTCACTTTTCTTAAATAAAAGATTCACTTTATTTCAAAATGTGATTCACTTTTTTAAACAAAATATTCACTTTTCAATAAACTTTTAACCACAAACCAAAAAAACTGTCAAATCAATGACGACACTATAAAATATAGAACAACTTCATAAAGATTACTTCACTCCAGACACCCTAAAAAACCACCCTAAGGGTTTGTTGTGCACGGTTTAGGTTCAATTTTAACAACCTTTGATTCACTTTTCTTAAACCTCTTATTCACTTTAGTTAAACAATATATGTTTATGAAATTCTCATTTCTTTGATTCACTTTTTAACAACCATTTATTCACTTTTCTTAAACTTAAAATTCACAATGAATCTTGAAACATATGTGCATACAAAAATAAAAAATTTAAATTTATCAAAACATATTCATGTAGGGTCTTATTTTGAAGATAAACAATAGTATAAAATTTATGTTTTTTTAAATAAAAACAAACCAAAAATTTATATTATTTGAATTTATATATATAACAAACTACAATATTTTAACAATTTATAAAAAGACTAATATTCGAAATGGCAAAAAAAAGGGGGGGGGGGGGGGGGGGGGGATTTTAGCTCCACTCAAATGATTTAACTCATTTGATTAATCTGATGTGGGTTAACTTATGTGGTTTGATATTTGGTTAGGGCCCGTTCGTCATGGGCTGATATTACTCATTTTGCCCATGTCTAATTCGATTTAGTTAGTTGTGTTTATATTATAATAGGATTAGTGATATTTAGTTTTGACGTATTTCAGTTTAGTTGATTCTCCGTTAAATATATCAAGTTATTTAGTTTATTATATATATACATTATTTTCAATTAAAATTCAGGTAATATATATTTAGGTGACTAGATCCCTTCCCACGGTTCGGTTTCTCTCTTTTTTAAAAAATTTAAGCGTTGGGTGTCTTTCGTTTTTGTTTCTTTTTTTAATATAATATTTTTTTTACAATAAAGTTTTAAATTGTTGTAACTTTTAATATATAAGTCCAAAATGAAAAAAATTATATCATTGTTCATCTAAATTCAAGCTCTTTAAAATAAGACCAGTCATGGATATATTTTGACAACTTTTTAAAAAATATTTTGACATGTATGAAGCACAGAACGTAAAAGAAAACTTGTACGAATGGTCATACAAACCTGTACAAATATTCACTAAAACATGTACATCCTCACGTAAAAACATGTACATCCTCACATTAAAAACATATAGATAGTCTTATAAACCTTTACGAATCATTAAATATGTACATCCTTAGATTAAAACATGTACATATATGGAAGAACACTTGTACAGACGGTCATACAAACATGTACATATGGCCATACAAACATGTATAGATGGCCATACAAACATGAACAGATGTTCATTAAAGAACATGTACATTCTCACATTAAAACATGTACATTGTCACATTAAAACATGTACATTCTCACATTAAAACATGTACATACATCCTCACATTAAAATATCATCGTATACATGTAAAAATAATTTTTTAAAAAAGTTATCAAAATATATCCATGACTTGTCTTATTTTGAAGAGTTTGAATTTAGGTGAATAATGATATAATTTTTTGTCATTTTGGACTTATATATTAAAAGTTATAACAATTTAAATTATTATTGTTTGATAAGGAAAAAGAAAAAGAAAAAAACTCACGCTCACACGCTAGGAGTTGTTTGTTACTTCTATTTTCAGTTTTGTCCCATTATATTTCATTAATTACAAAATTACCCTACTTTAAAGATAAGTTTTATTTTAATTTGACTAAAATATTCTTGGATGTAGCCAAGATAGCTACAATCACTTGTAGCCAAGAATTTGGGAATTATAATTTGGATGGTTCTCAATTAGATTTATGTTCAATTCAATTTAAATTAATACATATTGTTTCGGAATTAAATACATACTATCATCTGTCAAAATTTCTTATTAATCCAAGTGTGACAATTTAATTTTTTAGAGTTCGAATCATGTTTTTTTCTATATCTAACTCTAGCTATTGAGCTTAGTGCCTATTCCACAAGGTTCTAGACTCGGTTTTCAACCAACCCTTGCAAAGTCCGGTGAAGGGGCTCTGTATTTTTTTTTCTCTTTAGGCTCCTGACTTTTCCCTCTTCGGCAAGTGTGACGGCTAATCCCCTAGTTCTTTTTGCCAAATTCTTGGCTACAGGTTACTGTACCTAGATAGGTACATCCAGCAGGAGGAGGAAGGAGCCAGAGCGAGCGTGACGGTTTTTTATTTCTTCATGCGCGCACGGTAGGGTGATGATTTTTTTTAAAAAAAAAATCTTCTTCTTACTTAATCATAAAAACTTTAAATTGTTATAACTTTTAATATATATGTCCAAAATGAAAAAAAATATCATTGTTCATCTAAATTCGAGCTCTTCAAAACAAGACCAGTCATGAATATGTTTTGACAACTTTAAAAAAAATTATTTTTACATGTATACCATGATATTTTAATGTGAGGATGTATGTACATATTTTAATGTGAGAATGTACATGTTTTAATATGACGATGTCATGTTCAAATGTGAGAATGTACATATTCTTTAATGAACATCTGTACATGTTTGTATGGCCATATGTACATGTTTGTATGACCGTCTGTACAAGTGTTCTTCCTTATATGTACAGGTTTTAATTTAAGGATGTACATATTTAATGATTCGTACAGGTTTATATGACTATCTATATGTTTTTAATGCGAGAATGTACATGTCTTCACGTGAGGATGTACATGTTTTAGTGAACATTTGTACAGGTTTGTATGACCATCTGTACAAGTTTTCTTTTACGTTCTATGCTCCTTACATGTAATTTTTTTTTAAAAAAAAGTTGTCAAAATATATCCATGACTGGTCTTGTTTTGTAGAGCTTGAATTTAGGTGAACAATGACATAATGATTTTTTTTCATTTTGGACTTATATATTAAAAGTTACAATAATTTAAAGTTTTATAATAAAGAAAAAAAATGAAAAAAAATCTGAAAAAAAAGAAGGGACGCCGGGGCGCTTCAATAAAAAAAAAGAAGAAGGGCGCGCGCTGGGATGTAGCTATGTTAGCTTGAAATACCCCAAACCTTAATATGTTAATTAATTATGTAATTATGATTTTCTAAGGCTAATTAAGTCCTTAAGATCATTGGTGAAGAAATAAAAACCAAAAAGAAAAAGAAAATGCGTAAAAGTCACAAAACGTGAAAACGTGTATTTAATTATTAGGAGGTATATAACCTTCACTAGGGTTATAAATATATTTTATACCCTAACTACACACTAAGAACATGTGGGAAAAATTCCGGAAGAATACGGATCCAAATAATGCGTTAAAACGCTAACGGAGTTTTAAAGCGCGTTTTTCGAGAAAACACGAAAACGTGACTTTAAACAGTTAAATGACCCCGTAAAAATTATAGTTGATTATATAACTATAAGTAAACATTAATGGGAGCCTAAGAACCATTAAAATTAAAGAAACGAGAAAATCCAGAAAACGGGTCCGGTTAGTGAATAGTGCTAAACCGGGTAAACTAACGAGCGTTTCTTATAAAAGACGAAAACGCCCCCAACTTAATTAATTCATGGGGCCAATTTTTATTAGTAGTCAACACTCCTCTCTCTTAATTTGTAAACTTGCTAATTAGCTAAAAGAAAGAAAAAAAAGAAAAAGGAAAAGCAAAAAGGTATAAAGTAGCTTTTCTCTCACTCTCCTCTCATTTTTCCCCCTCACGTACTTGATAAGTGTCTAAATGAGCATGATTTATAGGTGTATTTCATATATTATATCAGCACTTTTCTGCTCATTTCTCACTTATCGTATGTCTTTCCTCTAGTTTATGTTCTATTGATTACCTCACAAATTTATTGGTTTGAACATAAGGAAAAGCCAAGCTAGGAGCAAAGTACACGAAGAGACGAACGAATAGGCGCAGACGGCTCGAAAAACGGAGTCCAAACGAAGAATCTAGAGCTCGTAGAAGAAATAAGCCTGTACATCGTGATAACAGGCGGACGTCTCACACCAAGGCTACCGCCCCATACTGGGCGGACATCACACAGGCAACCGCCTGGCGGACGAGAAGGAGGCTACCGCCCCATATTGGGCGGTTGTGGTGGCGGACGGTGATGGAGGCTACCGCCTGAAACCAAGCGGACAAGGTAGAGGGGGCAGGCGGACAACACAGAGGAGACCGCCCGTTATTAGGCGGACGAGGCAGAGAGGAGACCGCATGTTATCATGCGGACACGTATAATTTAATTAGTCAAACAGTTTTCTTCTCGCGCCGTCTCCAACTCGCCTTATCTATCTACTCCCGCCGGCGCCTACCTTATTTCGTTCACGCGTCTCCAGCTCCTGTCCCCTGCAATCAATGAAGCAATCAATGCTCTTCTTCATCTGCAATCAAATTCGTACGGATCCGAACCTCTATATAAACCCACGCCCTCTGCTCAAATAAAAATTATTCCCTTCCTCACAATCCAAAGCAGACCACACTATCACCGTTCACCACAATTCCACACCTACGATCCATTCCATCCTCTTATCCTCCACTTCTCCATTTTATTTTTATTCGTCATTCCACCACGAAGCAGAAACACGATAAGAAGAACAGAAGAAAAGGGAGCTGGAGCAGAAGCGAATCGCAGTCCAGTCTCCGCCGGCAGTCTCCAAATTAATGGCTATTTCTGTTTCCTTTTTATTACTGTTAATGACTGAGTGATTTTACTCTCGTATCCTAGGATGGGGTTTGACCCTAAATAATTCAGACTTATATTAATACCAAGTTTGCTTATAAATATTTGTTTTGTCTCTCTAAATTATTAAATGCTTAACAACTGATCATTTTTATGCATTTACGGTTTCTCTTATTTCAATGATTTTGTAAATCTGAGAATAGACCACAAAGAAAGATAAACGTTAGATATTATTCTCCTTGATTAGCAGATAAAATCCATCGCTGTTATTAAAAGAATTCTTGCTTAATGCTAACTAATGATTTAGACTTCTTCTGATTGCAAGAGTCTACTGAATTAATTAAGAGTTGTCCTTATCTATGATTTAGGAAGGCCACAGATAAATTCTAAATTCTTAAACAGACAAATAAGAGCAAATTAGGATTATAATTATTGTCTGTACTTAAATAAATATTTATCACCTGTTGCACTTATTAAACTTGTTTTAATTCCTGTCAGCAAATATTGTTAAATGCTTTAGCGTGACAAACTACTGCATTTATTTGGTAACTATCAACATATGATTTGAGATAGTCAAAGTACCACAAGGAATTAATCTTGGTATTTACACTCCGGATTGAGCAGGAAAATACAAAGGCTATTAATAGGAGTTCGTAACTGACAATTATTAACTCTAATAGACAATAAATATTTGAGACAGGATTATAAAATTGTTTAAGTAATTTAGGAAATTCCCCCGCTATCCTAGGATACCTTTTCCATCCATTTACTTTATTTTACTGTGTTTATTATTTCTGTACTAATTCTGAAAATCAAGCTTGCCTCCGGCTAAACCCCAATTTATATTTTATGCACTTTAATTTCTTTTTGTACATTTACTAAACTGGATAATTAATTAAATAGTTGCGAAGTCTCTGTGGATACGACCTTGTTGTACTACAAAGATTGGGTTCACTGCCCATAGTTAGCAAGATAGTTTAACTACTATTTTGCCCAACAGTACTGCCTCCCTCTTTTTTCTTCTTCCTCTGCCGATTTCTTCTTCCTCTCTTCTACTGGAAGCGATTTTGAGCTTCCTTCCATGGCAGCCCACACTCCTTTGCTCACCTAAGCCACATTACTACTCCAAATCAAAAATAAATTACATATTTGAACTCCCCTCATCAAGAGCTATCTTCCTCTCTTTTCAAAATCCCAAAACCTTGAAGTTGAATTTCATGGGTATAGCCCATTTGAGGAGGAAGTTGGAGTTTCTTGAAGCTTGGAGTCTCCTCTTTAATTTAAGGTAAAAATTCCAAGGAAAAACTCATTTTTCATCCATTCCTTGTGTTGGCCGATTTCTACCCATACTCGTACCTTGTTCTTTTCTTCGTTGAGCTATTCTCCAAGTATCCAATGGTGGATTGGAACTCTCCTTTGGTTCAAGGTTGAAAACCTATTCTAGAACTTCCAAAGATAATGCCCTAATTTGTCCTTTAAACACCTTCTTGTCCTAGCTTGATTCATGGGCTTAAAGTGTGTTATTTAGTTCTCATTTCATTCAATTGAATGATGGTCTAGAGTTGGCAATGTTTTGCCCCATGACCGTGAATGAAAGAGAGAAGATAAGAGGAGGAGATTGGAAAAGAGAAAGGGGAACCTATGAGCTTAAGGTAAAAAATTTACCCTAATGTGTATCCCTTATGTTTTAGAAGTTTGGGTTGGGTAATTTAAATGAAAGAATGAACCAAAAATGTGATGGGAAAGTGTTTGTTCTCCATAAGAGAGAATTGTGATTTTGTTGAATGCATTGTGTAAATTGTGTGATTTAAGGGCCTTAGAGCCAAGTTATTTATGATTAATGAACCTTGGGATTATTTTTGTGTGTATGTTGAGAATGTGTGCTGTTAGAACCCACTAAGGGCTTGGATAGTTGAATTGTGAACATTTTGGCTTTAGGTGATGAAGATTGTGAATTTGGGTTGTGTTAGCATAGTAACGAAGTTATGGCAAATTTTTCGTAGAAACTTAAGGAATTTAGGTGACTTGGTGAGTTGTCATGACCTAGGGTTAACAAGGTGTTGTTAGTAATTGATTTGGTTGGTAAACCACATTGTGGTGTTGGTTGAAGAATGGAATGGAGTTAGGCAAAAATCTGTAGCAAGGATGATATTTGAGAGTTTTAGTGTTGCTAGAAATGAACTTGAGTGTGTAGCTTGGAAACAAGAGTTGAACCTTGGTATGAGAAGTGCATTGGTCTAGGAATGATTTGGTAAGGTTGGTGGAAGGTTATGAAACATCAAAAGAGGTTTTAAGTGCACTGATGTGCATAATGCAACAGAGAAAATGGAAAATTTAGGAATTTGAGCAAGAAATTGAGTAGGGATTAAACCAATGATTTGAAGAGGTTTAGAGCATGTTTTAGTGTGTTTAAACATGTAGAAAACATGTGGAAAGATTAGGGAATGATTAGAGGTGAATTAGGGGTTGAAAAGAGGTCAAAAACTGTCAATTTTAACACCTACAGACATGGTCCGGGTTTGTAAACAAGTACACAAACCTGGACCACCTCAAAAACGTCCCAGAAACCTATTTTTACATGTGGTCCGGGTTTGTATCCAAGTACACAAACCCGGACCAAGTCAAAAACTACACAGAAAGTAAAATCCGGGATTGGTCCGGGTTTGTAACCCCGGACACAAACCCGGACCAGTTCAAAAATGCAACAGAATGTGTTTTTAAGTGTTGTAATGATGGGGAAGTGAATGGTAATGGTTTTAGATGATGATTAAGCCTTGTTTGGTGAATTTTAAAGGCCATTGGAAGTATAAACAAGTGTGAGAGTGAATGTGTAAGTTGCGAACTTAAGATCTCATAAATAAGTTAAGGATAACGGGACAACGGGGTTAAGTACGGGAGTAATAGAAGTTTACCTACCGTAAGATTTTGTTGTTAATAAAACATTTGAATAATAATACCAGTTGTTCGGAAACTACCCGGGGAGCGTGAGGTGACACGTTGGAGTAAATCCTCGGGAACACGGTAGAGTAACCCATGGTGTAAGGTATGGTTTTCTTGCAACCTGTGTCCTACCGGGTTACACCTGCTTGTATGCCAATGTGTTAGTCTGTATGTTGCCACCTTGTAAGATTAAGCATGTAATGAGTTTACAGTAATTCATTTATGTGGTGTATTTAGTTCCGACACTGTTTAACCTCTAATATGTGTTAAACCAAGGCTAACCGACTTTAGGATCACATAAGAGACCGGTGTTCGGACTTAACGTCCCAACCTACGGGAACGTTCTAACTACGGCTATCCGTGCGTTAGTTGTATATTGTGGCTGTGTGTGTTGTGTGTTGCCTTTGTTTAGTATATCGTTATTTAACGAATGTTGTTGTCCATGTTTGTCGAATGGGATGTTACCTCCCTTGTGTGTGATTAACCAAGTTTGTAACACCAAATGGTGTCGTGATGTGATAAGTTCCATTAGGGAACTTGTAACTAATATGTATATATTATGGGGGGTGAGGAACCCGGGGTGTCCCGGTCGTGCACGTGTGTTTGGGAGTAGATGTCTACAGTTGCTCTACTCCCTCTCTGTTATGTTATGGTTGTTTTTCCTTCTTGGATTACAACCACCCACAAGCTTAACCAAGGCTTACCTACCTCATTGTTATTTGGGGCTAGGGGAAATTGTGTATGGTGTGATCGGGTCTATACTAATACCGACACACCTAAGTAATGTTATGTGTATTGGGGTGCTCGGGTCTATATTAAGACCGACACGTCCAAGTAAAGTAAATATGTACGGTGCGCGGACCTATAATTAATCCGACACACCTTAAGTAATGTGTACGTTCTCTAAGAAGAACGGTGGTGTGTTGTGTACATGTTGTTACGGGATGTGTGTGGTGATGTTGTGTAAGTTGATAACCGAAATCAAACCAAATTTAATACAAGAAGTAATTGATTGTAACCCGATCAATTCGGTGAGTGTGGTTTAATAAGAATTTAGTTCCCTTAAGACAGAAACCCTTAAGGGTCAAGGAACACAGTAATTGGTCTAACAAGTGTTGGTGTGTTAACCCCCTGGTTGTATCCTATTGGTTGGTTGTGTGTGCTTATAAGCATGTATGTGTTTATAGTTTTCTTGCATGCTTTAAATAAAATAAACTGCATGCTCACTCGACAATTAGTTGTGCGTGGCCCGATAGCATGCGGGCTGCACGATTACCATACCAGCAAAGGTGCTGACCCCCTTTGGGGGGCCCCCCATTACTTTACAGGTACAATAGAGCTGGCAGCCGTTCGAGAGTAGGACGGGGTAGATGTTTATACATGGATCGTCATCTAGTTCGTTTATGTAGTTGTTCATATGTTCGTAAGTAGTGTAAGACCGAAGTGTGACATCGGTAATGGAATGTATTAGACTCGGTACAGTTGGAATGTAATTGTATTTGTTTCCAGTTTAGAAACGGAATTGCAATGTAAAGTGCAGTGCTCGGTAATCTTGTCCATCAGACCGGTACGTTGTGTATGTATTAGCCTTGTTAGCCACGTGGGTGGCTAACGGCGTGTAACACCCAATGGAATAAGTTGGATGTTGAGTTGTAATTCCGCTGCTAAACGTTGTTAAGTATCGTATTTGTAGTTGGGGTGTTACATAGCTACATCCAGCTGCAGCCAAGACAGGTTGGTTCTTTTTTAGTGGTTTTTAACCAACCGACAAAGTTTCGGTGAAGGGGGCTTTGCAATGTTTTCACTAGTTCTGTTGGTGGCTATGCAAAATAAAGGCGTAGCGGCCTTTTGATTTCACAAATCAGGATTATCAATTGTATTCGTTGACGCGAAAAGAGCAATCGTGCAGGATGAGTTGTTTGGCTCTGAATTGAATATGATTAGGTGAATCCCCTACAGTCCGAGGCCTTCTAGACTTGATCCAGGATGAATCACCTAGCCTGGTATTCTTATCAAAGATCGAGTTATCTATTTCGAAGATGTTGGGAGTGCAGAATCATGTCAGCGGCTAACATGGTTTTGTGATAGACAGTGCTGGGAGGAGTGGTGGTTTATGTTTTCTTTGGAAGAAGAAACTAAAAGTGGGGGTTGTCTCTTCTTCCTTATACCATATCGAATTTGAGGTGCAGGCAGATGACATAGGGAATGGGTGGAGATTCACGGGTTTCTACGCGTGGTCTAATTTGAGAGAGAGGTATCTATCGTGGGAATTGACGAGGGAGTTGAAGAATATGTTAAACCTTATCTAGCTCATTATGGGTGATTTTAATGATATTTTATTTGAATCAGAACAACAAGGTAAAGGGCGCAGGTGGAAGCACTTGGTGAAGGACTTTAAAGGGTGTGTGGAGGACAATAACCTGAAGGACTTGGGTTTTGGTAGCGGATAAAAAATTTTCAGGGGGTGGAAGGAGAACTTGGTGCAAGTTGGACTGGGCTTTAGCAGATGAGAATTGGTTAATGAAGTTCCCGCGGGCCAGGGTGCATCATCTGGGATGGGGTTGGTCTGATCATAGGCCTATAGAGGCAATCTTATGCCCAATCAGGAGAAGATGTTGCAAACCTTTTTGCTTTGAGAATCGCTGGGTGGAGCAAGAGGAGTGTAGATTCATTATTGATCTTTTGTGGAACTATTTATGTGGGGACCGGGACTCCTTTGTTGGAAAGGCAATTACTTGTGGAAAAACCTCAAAAAGTGGGGAAGACGAAGATTTTGGGTAGAAGATCAAATGAAGAAGAAACTTAAGCTTCAAATGTTGATGAAGGAGAGCAATGTAGAGGGAAGGCCACATGAGAGAATATGTTTATTGAAAGAAATTGACAGCCTCTTGCTCAAAGAGGAAATTTGATGGGCCCAAAGAGCGCGGCAAGAGAACTTGGCAAAAGGACACAGGAATGCCAAGTTTTTCTTTTCTTGAGCAAGGGCCAGGGAAAAGAAAAATGAGATCGTGGAGTTGGCTGACAGTGAGGGACATGTTCCAAAAGAATGGAGTGAAATTGAGGGGGTTACCCGTGGTTATTTCGTTGACTTGTTCAAATCTTCAAACCCAGTTTGTAACGAGCATCTACTACCAAGTGTGAAGTGTAGATTTACTCAACAAATGTTAGAGGTGCTAAACAAAGATATCGAGAAGAAGGAGGTGGTGGAGGTTGTGGAAAGGAAGAATAGACACAAAGCCCCTGGCTCGGACAGTATGAAAAAATAATTTCTTTCATCATTATTGGGATATTATGGGCAGGGACTTCGTGAGTACAGTGTTAGCTTTGCTAGATGATGGTATTATTCCCGATGGATTAAACCACACTCATATTGCTTTAATCCCTAAGATTCATAATGCAAAGTTCAAGAAGGACTATAGGTCGATTGCGCTTTGTAATGTGATTTACAGGGTAGCATCCAAAGTTTTGAGTAACCTCCTCAAGCATGTCGTGGGAGATATCATTTATTTGAATCATATGGCATTTGTTCCGGGCCGGTTGTTTTCAGACAATATTATCATTGCTCATGAAATTTTTCATGTGATGAGTATGTCAAAGGCAACAAAGAAATGGAGTTTGGGCTACAGATTGATATGTCAAAGGTTTATGACCGCGTAGGGTAGGGATTCCTCTTCAATGTTATGTCTAGTATAAGATTTAGAGGAAAATGGTTCGAAGATGTTAAACGATGTGTCTCAACTCCTACTATGGTAGTTTTGATTACTGGAATTTCGGGGAAGGTCTTTGCTCAGTAGAGGGGTCCTAGGCAGGTGGATCCACTCTCAGCCTCTCACCTTATTTGTTCTTGTTCTGCATGGAGGTCCTCTCCTCCTGCCTTAGCATTGTGGTCCATGTAGGCATATATAAAGGAGTCATGGTGAATAATGAGGCTCGACCATCTTCAATCTATGTTTTGCTAACGATTGCATCCTGTTTGGTGAGGCATCCAGTTAGAACGCTAGGTCTCTAAAATTTATCTTGGACGATTTTCCGGATGCTTCGGGACAGGCCATTAGCATGGAGAAATCTTGTGTGGTGTTTTCAAAGGTGTTCCTGATGATAAGAGAAGGAAAATTCAGTGGAGATGAAAATGATATTGGGGGTCTGGCTATTTAGGTACGTATTTGGGGTTCCCTTCGTAGGCGGGGAAGAACCATAAAGAGGTGCTGAGCTTTATCAAGGAGAGGTGTCAAAGAAGGGTATTGGATTGGTCGAGAAAGGTATCTCAAGCAGGGGAAATGGTTCTTATTAAGGGCATTTTGCAGTCTATTCCCTCATGTGTGATGTCGGTGCTTAAGTTGCCCAAGACGTTTACTGAGGAGGTGCAATCTATGATTAAAAGGTTCTACTAGAAAGGTACTAAGAAGGCTAGAGGTCTGCCATGGCAAAGTTGAGACAAAGTGTGCTGAAGGAATGATGACAAGGGGATTGGATTTACAAAGCTTAGCAAGTTTAATTATGCTCTTTAGGCGCGCCAAAATTAGAGGATTTTGATGAATCCGTCTCTTATGGTCACTAGAGTTCTAAAGTCATGCTACTTCCATGATGAACCATTCTTGGAGGCTTCATTAGGTAGGTGCTCTAACCCTATTTAATGCTCGATCCACAACTCCATCTGGATTATTGAGGTGGGTGGGAGGAGGTTAATTTGTGATGGGCGATCAACTAGGAACAAGGATAGGTGGATGATTTAAAATAGGGGGCGAAATCTAGGTGTGAAAGCTAGGCACGACGAGTAGCATTTAAGTTAGCGTGAGGGATTTTATTGATCAAAGTGAAAGGAAATAGAAGGGATAGCATGTTAAATAACATTTTGAAGAGGAAGATGTTAAATATATTTTAGGAATTCAATAAATCCAATTTTCGTTTCCAGAATCCTAGACGTGGGGTGTGTCCAAAAGTGAAAAAAATTCATTCAAATAAGCCTAAAATTTAGTGGTTAACCAAGAATGTTATCAAGGTCCGTTGGCATTTCATGGATGCGGTTTGGTGTGTGTTTCAACCAAGATAAGAAATATCATTTGCATCCAAGAGTGGAGTTATTTTCATTGAAATTTCTACACAAGATCCTTCCTTGCAAGGCGGGTTTGAGCAAAAGATGCGAGTAAACATGGATGACCGGTGTGCAATGCTATCGACAAGAGTGAAATCTGGCAAGACCACCTATGTCCATCTAGGTTTCTAGACTTATTGATTGGTTTTATGAGTGTGTAAAATTTAGTAATACGAAAGATATAAAGACTATGCTTTCTTATATGTGGTTTGTGTGGTTCGCTAGGCTTCAGGTGCAAAGGGGGTAGGTGGCATCGGTGGCTTGGCGATTGGACTAGACAACTAGTTTTCTTGTAGTGGCTGGCTTGGGGGTTAGGGCAGGGGCAAGTATGGATAGAGTTAACACAGAGAAGGAGGAAGTCTCTGATATATCATCAATTTGGGTGGATGGTGTACAAGTTTATTTATTCGGTATGAGGGGGGTCTGACTAAATGGTACTTTGATTGAAAAGCCAAGATCCTGAAATGTCATTCTGTGGTGGGTGAAAACATGTTATCCTGGCATCCCTCAAATACCTACTTTATTGTTTGTCTTTCCCAGAAAGCTTAAGGGGAATGCTAATGAGCACTACACCCACTCTCAATGGGCCCCATACGGACTTATACCTAAGGGAGAAATTGACCAGAGTCGCCCCCTAGTTTGACCAAAGAATAACTCGGAAGGATAAAAGAGGGTTCTAAGAACCATTATTTGACTCCGAGATTTTTTGTCTATAGATATGACTTATCTGATCATACCAGAGATTTGTGTTAGATTTGCACTAGATTACACCCCTTGGAAGTGGCAACGACTACGAATTCAAATGGTGCCCGAGGAAACCCCGGTCTCCAATGGTTAGGATTTCCATCTTTCAACACCTTTTTAAAGAGATTAATTTGAAAGGCAACAAGGAAAGGATTGGGAAAAAAGTAGAGCAGGGAGTGTTGTCATGACAAGCTTTTCTCCCAAGCTAGCGCCAAGTGAATGAAGTTGCTGAGTGGAGAATAATTGATAAGAAAATGAGGCTGTGTGAGGCATTAAAGACTTGTTTGAAAGCTAGGATAGTTTTGGAAGGTCTTGATGACATTGGACAATTTTATGCAGGTTTAAGCACTATTAGAAGGGACAAGGAAGTTAAGGAAGATTTTTGAGGGAATGAGTGATGGTTGAAGGGTATACGTGTAGTCCAAGAACTTAAAGGAGCTTTTAATTGACTTGAAGAGTGTTCATACCTTTTGAGAAGTCAAAAGGCATTTTGGTCTTTTGAGGAGTATTTCGGTTTTTTGTGGTTTTCAGGTTTTGAAAAGACTTATTGATTAAGGATGTTTGAGGTCGCTTTAAGAAAACTTGAAGGTTTGAGAAATATAAGGGTATTTTAGTCATTTTGTAAATTTAAAGGGATTTTGGTCATTTATGTGGAGTTGAGGGTATCCTGGTCACTTTTGTGAAGTTAAAGGTCTTTGATTAGATATGGTCTTTTGAGGCATTGAGTCTTTGAAGTGATTAGAGGAATGGGATGCATATGTGATTATTTGAATTAGTTCGGGTTTGATAAAGATGTTGATCATTCAGAGTCGTTGGGCAGTGTTGGGATTGAGTTGAAGCTTGACTCGTGAGAAAGTTAAGAGTTCTTTGTGTTCATTATTCTAAAAGAACTAGAACCTTAAGGAGTTCGGGATTCTGAAAATTGAAGTTTCAGAGGAACTCGGGATTTAGGGTTTCAAAGAATTTTTGGAATTCTGAACGGCTTGAAGTTCTAGAAAATTTCAGGATTTGAGAGTCTTCGGGGTCCCGCTGAGATGCTTGAGTCCCTTGCTGAGTTTGAGTTCGAGTCCTTTGAAAAACTTGATCCCATTGATATGCTCGAGTTGTTTGGAAATTCAGAATTTCTAGGAGAATTCAAGGGAATAATTTAGTAAGGTCGAGGGAATTATAAAGTTTCAGGGTTGAATGAATGGAAGTGGGGGATTGGATCCTTGAAAGAAAGGCTCTTTAAAATTATATATCATAAATTTTTAAACCAAAATTTGCTTTATTTTGAAAAGAGGTGGATGATCCTGAAGATCACCTACGTATCCCCTCGGACATGACACTTAATTAGTGGTAAGTGCCAAGGCTCGAAAGATAGAGCAATATATTTATAAGAGTTTATGAAGAAACACCATCAAATGAGATGCCTTTCATAAAATCCTAATAGCATTTCTAACTCTCGGGTTCAAAACATTGAAAACCAAAATATCAAAATCAAGTAGAAGAGAGTTTGATGTTTCTAAAATCCAGGTTGCAACCGGGAAAACAACTTCTTCCCCAGCACCCCGCCTTACAAAAATTTAGGTTGTTGTTAGTGGAAGTTGGTCACCCTAATACCCCACATATAGTTTCCAAACTACGACAAAGGATGGTGCAATCCCAGTGTCCGACCTTAGATTATGTTTTGGAAGAATGACAATGATGTGTCAACCAGAAATGAAATAGTTTGAAGGTGTTAGAAATCTCCTGAAACTCTAAAATAGTTTTGGTTTTATCAGAAATTGTTCACTTTGAAATCTTGCAATGTTATTTTGAGGATAAATAAAAGTGGAATTTTGAGGGACAGTTTCGAATCTATGAATGAAATTTGGAAAGGATTTTGGATGAAGTATTGAATTTGGAGAGATCTATGGTTGAAAGTAATTTATTTTGTTTAGTCCTTTTTATTAGGGCTTTAAGTTTTTAAATCTGAACATTAAGGGTTTGTTTGGGAACTTTCTACCGGAAAGGACCACCCACCAAACAAACAATCAGTTTGAGCTACATCCGCATATAGTCATCCTCGCTACATATGCTGATGTGGCAAGTAAAAAAAAAGTAAAATTAACGCTACTAAGGGTTATAGTGCACAGAACGTAAAAGAAAACTTGTACAGATTGTCATACAAACCTGTACAAATGTTCTTTAAAATATGTACATTCTCACGTAAAAACATGTACATCCTCGCATTAAAAACATATAGATGGTCACATAAACCTGTACGAATCACTAAATATATACATCCTTAGATTAAAACTTGTACATATAAGGAAGAAAACTTGTACAGATGGTCATACAAACATGTACAAATGTTCATTAAAACATAATACATTCTCATAATTGAACATGTACATTCTCACATTTGAACACGTACATCATCACATTAAAACATGTATATTCTCAAATTAAAATATGTACATTCTCACATTAAAGTATATAACGGCTTCCAAATAGATTACCCTAACCCCACACACCCTAAAACTCACCTTAGGAAAGCTAAAAAACGTCGAATGTATTTTTAGGGTTTGTAATGGCGAGTTTAGAGTCTAACGACCCTAAACCCGCGACCATAAATCCTAAAAACCCGTCGAGTTAGTTGCTACAATGTAAAGTATGGAACAGTTTCCAAATAGATTACCCTACCCCCAAAACACCCCAAAACCCACCCTAGGATAGCTAAATAACATCGAAGGCATTTTTAGGGTTTGCAGTAGACCCTAAACCCGCTACCACAAACCCTAAAAACCTGTCGGGTTAGTTGCTACAATATAAAGTACAAAACAAATTCCAAATAGATTACCCTACCCCAAAACACCCCAAAATCCATAATAGGAAAGCTAAAATGTCGAAGGCATTTTTAGGGTTTGTAGTGGGCTGGTTTAGGGTCTAACGACCCTATCTCCCTGAATGGTCTTGTTTTTAGTGTATCATAATACAAAATTAATGAATCATATTATCATTTTAGTGTATCATCGTATACATGTAAAAATAATTTTTTAAAAAATTGTCAAAATATATCCATGACTGGTCTTGTTTTGAAGAGCTTGAGTTTAGGTGAACAATGATATAATTTTTTTTTACTTTGTACTTATAAAAATCTTTAAAAAAAAAGTTGCGCGTGCTTGCTCTATGATGGCTACAGTTGACCTTTAGCCAAGAATTTGTGCCAAACAAATTAAGGGCCTACTAGAAGTGGAGCGGTAACTTATTCTAAGTTTTTTATACTGGGCTCATGGGCCCAAAGATAAAATAAGATCATCTAAAAACCCGAAAAAAATAAAAGGGTTTGAACTAAGAATTAGAACAACCCAAAACAAGCCCAGCCCATGATGTCATGTAAATAAAGAAAACGATCCGTGTCGAAATCGCACCAACAAAAAGAAAATCAACTTCGTCTTTAACTAACAAAATGTACCGTGAAGAAATCAACCTTACGCAGCCAACATTCCGATTGAACAAGATAAAATTACACTAAGGATGACTTTATGAAGATAGAGGTCATTAAATATTTGCTAAGTTCTCAGTGATTTAAGCAAATCATGACACACAATTGATAAAGAGTAGGAAATGAAATCCAAAAAAAAAAAAATGAAACCTAACGTGAGACACTTATTATGTTCAGATTTAATCTCTTCCATTGTCAAACCTTAAACCATTGGTTGCTGATCCAAATTTTATTAATTCTTCTGTTTTTTTTATCCATGGGCATTAAACTAAACGAATAAACAAGCTGGACTAATGTGAATCCAAGATTTGAAAATTGCTAACCGAAATTTTCTTTTGAGTCGATGTTCTTCCTAGTAAATGGCACTAAGCTCAAATATTTAGTCATAAAACAGATAAATTTCAGCACCTTGGTACAAAACACTAAACTAACCCTAACTGTTCTTTATATATATACCAAATGGATGAAGGGTTAGAAAAGTAATATAAACATTTTTTATACTCCTTCTCTCCCAGTGTGTGTCCGTTTTGTATTTTTTATTTGTCCCAAATTGATGTCTCATACAGAATATTTTATTTCTTCCTCCTCTCTACTTTTTACTCATTCCTTAATCTATGTGCAAAAGTAAAAGAGACTGCATAAGGAACCGTGGGAGTATCTTTTATTATCTTCTTTTTAACTCTCTCTTCTCTTTAAGCCAACAGATAGAAATAAACAAAACACATACTTGCTTGGATACTATTGTCGACAAAGCATTGAGAACTGCAAACAGAGAGCATGTTTAGTAACTTAACCATACGTATATTCACATCCAAACACTTTTCTATGAAAATAATGGATCCAAAATTTTTAGAGATAGGTACCATGAAATGAATAGAGGAGATTACATGCAAAAAGGAAAACTCCAGATGAGGGGTTAAATGCCGATTAATCTATGAATATAAGCAAATTGAACAGAGCACACAGAGTTCGAGCAGATGGAAACATCTCTTCGCGTTTCACAGGCCTGAGAGAGGGGGTTATTTCACACAGAAGCTGCAAAAGACATAATAAGCTCAACCGAGTGCATTTGCACACGCAGAGATTGATATATGCATAGAATCGGGCCAATCCCTAGAAAATGCACTCGACCATGGCGGGTAGAGTTCAGATAACAAACATCAGACATAAGGCAAAGCTTCTCACAGCGAATAATCAAGTTTTTCCCGCAAGACAAATATAAACAAGCAATCGAACGGGAACTTCCAATCCAAAACAAAGTAAATTGAGATAGTAAACGAACCGAAACTGAGTGCCTTCGTTTCACACAAATTCTCTCAGAGTTCAAGTCGAGTCGACATGCAGCAAAGTGAGAAAGCTAATGAACAAAAATAGAAGGACAACTACGAACGGAGAGATCAACCAACGTCCATTTCGGGGGAGCTCCCGGTGATTACAGCCTCTTTAGTTTAAATTATCACTCTATATACGAAACAGTTGGAGGCGATGCGAATCAGACCCGGGACGACTAATTTTCCGATAGTGTGTGTTGATGGCGGAATGGGACTAAATGGATACAAAAACTAAAAAAATAAGGTGAATGAGGATAAACATAAGAATAAGTAGAAGGGTGGAATGGGAATGATAAAAATAAAAATAAAAATAAAAATAAAAAAACAATAAAATAGCTTGAAATGGAAGTAAAAATAATATAAAAATGGGTAAACAAATAAAATAAGTAAATAAAGTAAAATAAGATGAAACAAAATAAAGAGGGGCTAAGAGATGTGAGATGAAAATCAGGGAACCAAGAAATTTCCATTTATTAATGGGGAGCACACTCATTTGAATTCTCTTGCTTTCATTAATATAAAGTGGGTAAGAATTTTTAGTGTCCGCAGATGCAAACAGGGAAAATGTCCTACTAAAATTAAAGTAATAAACCTAGAAATTAATAAAACAAAGATCCTGTCGGGTTGCAAAAATCCCGGTCACTATAGTATAGAAAGTTAAACAACCAGATATCGAACCACGGGACTTGAATAAATAAGCCTAAGTCCTAAGAAAACTGGAAATTCATGGGGGTTGTGAATTGTTTTTGTGATTGAATTGAATAAATGCAAATCAAAGCTTAAATAAACAATTAATGAAAATGAGTGTTGAGTTTGATAAAGTGAGTGGAACTCCGGGTTCGGGTCGTTCTTTACTGGTTAAATCTAGTAAAACCTACAATTCAATTATGAGAAACGGAAAGGCTAATTCTTTCTATCTCTTCAATGCTAAATCCTAGTTCATTGAAGAGCTCACCTATCAGAACATGTCAACTCTAATCTAGCAGTTGGCAAAACACATATAGGCGGAATAAGTGTGAAGAATTGTTAGCGTTTGTAGAAGAGATTATCTATCCGACTAATCTTTCCCCAAATTTCCAGGTTAATTCAAACTACCTATTAATCACCTTGTCTGATCTTAATAGGTTTCGCAGAACAACTCTATAACTCGCGAAATTAATAGAGAAGATGAATGATAATCATTAACCTAGAAACAATCCATTACAGTCTCATAATCAAATTGCAGAATTCTTAACTACATTGTATCCATTACGAACAACCCTACCCTAGAGTTAATCCCTACTAGCCAGACATTACAAGGAAGCAGATAAATACAATCAACATAGAATTCATCTAAAGGAAGAAAAACCCTTGAATTGAACGATTATCCAGAATCAATGGCTGCAGGCGCAAGGTTGAAAATGACGGACTGACTCCCTTCTGTTGATTCTCCTCCTCAATGATGATAGAATGCTTGATGAATGGGGATGAAGGTGAAGCTGATGCTGATGGTGTGGATGAGAGGAAGGAGCGTTGTTTTTCAGCGTGAGAGTGTTGTGAAGTAGTGATAGGTAATGAATGATCCTTCTCTCCACTGATTAGGTCACTTAAATAGATTTTCTTCCTCTTTCTCCCTTCAAAACGCCGAACTTCTGCTGAATTTTTAGTCGCGTCCGAACATTGGTCCGACCTTCAATGTTCGGACACATTGCTTTGAGCGCTTCAATTCCAAAAATCTCGACTTGTGTCCGAACTTTTATGTTCGGACACAAGTTCGGACATGCTCTGTAGGTCAGACTTCTGACTTTTCTCATTGCGATTCTCGAACCATGTCCGAACGTCGATGTTCGGACTGAAGTTCGGACATTCCATCAGGCGCAGCACACGAACTCTCGACTTGCGTCCGAACTTGGAAGTTCGGACACAAGCTCGGACATTCCTTCAAAATCCTCTAAATTCATCGTTCTGACTCCAATTCGACCCCCGTTTGTTGCATCATCTCCCTTGTGAGTTAATCTACTGTTTCCTTGGCTTTTCTCTGCATTTTAACATAGAAAAAGGTATCAACCCTTAACAAACAACAAACCAAAGGAAAACGTATGACAAGTGTGGAATATTATCCATGCGCGTAAGAAAAATAGGCATTAAAGATCACTAAAACCAGTCACATTTCCCACTCATCAAACCTCCTTACACTTAACCTTTGCTTGTCCTCAAGCAAAGTAGGAGTAAGATACCTCAAAATGCCTTAGGACCAAACCTCGGGATTACATAAAAATGAGGAGTCAAGCCACAATAACCACCCAAGAATCGATCTGCTCTTAACTGCATGTCTTCTTTAAACAATGAAGCACGCTTTTAAAACAAAAGATTATGAAGAAGTCAGATCATGAAGTCAAAACGTAACGTAACTCAGAACCTTCCAACCTTTTCTCTTCTCAAACCCGTGGATGACAAGGGGTGTGAAGTTCTGCCATATTCCGCAGAACCTTTCAACACCACGTACTCATGATCTAATTAAAGGATGTGCCATAAACATAAGACTTTAAAGAGCTTCCTCTTTTTTTCTTTTGCATACATATTAATTTTTTTTCGCGCAAACAATTCATCCCCCAGACTTTTCTCTCCATCCTTTTAACGGTATTGGGTCTTTTATCCCAGATCAGACGACCTTAGGTAAACGGGTGATGAAGCACCCCAAGGACTTAATAACCGGATGGAAGAGGCCTGTTTTGGTTCAGAAAATACTTAGATCAGAGGAGTACCTTGCCTTTATCCTTCATTCCAGACATTCTTATCATTCCCAAGGTTCCAAGTTAAACTAGTTCTGACTCCACAATTAACTTGCCCACAAACATTTACAAAATTCAGATATTACCAAAATACGAAAACACACAGGTCTGAGCAAACCAACCCTTAAGGCTATCACCGGACTCGACTCCACAACTAAAGTTCCACCCAAGTATTCAACACCAAGAGGCACTCTAAGGAAATTACCCCCATGTAGCCCAAAACCAAACAAAGATTAGTACGAGATGCAAAATAAATGGCTGACACATTCCGAAAGATCTCCCCCTTCCTCACACTTAATGAGGAGCAATGTCCACATTGTTCAGAAAATTATCACAAGAAAGAGATCGCACGAAATGTGGCAGACTCACAAGGGTGCAAGTGAAGAGTTACGGAGTTATAGACGTTAAAGCACAGGCCGAAATGAAACCAAAAAGAGAAAGAAACTGAAAACTCCCCTGATGTCGTTTATGATTGATGGAGGAAGAAGGTCTTCCTCACACTTAGTGTCCTGGTAGGGGAGAAGGTTTCCTCACACTTGCTTCCAAGCAAGTGTCCGGCATGGAGTCAGCACGATATAGCATACTTGCACACATTCAACAAACAAAACAGAGAAATATGCTAAAAGCATCACATTAGTGACAACAATATTCGGAGTTAAAGATTAGAACAAACTAAAATTGAAATAAATTAAAAATACAACCCAATCGAAATAGAAGAAAAAGGTCTAACACAACTGAAAGTGAATCCACACAGAAGTCCAGATATGGATTCTAAACAAGAGTAGCATCAACCAATCAACAAAATCACTGCGGGGGCGGGTAGTACGCCTGCCGCTGCTGAAACTGAGCAAGCAGAGCCTCATAGTCGTCCTGGGAGCGGCGCGCCTGCTGCTGAAGAGTCTCGATCTCCGCCTGATAGTGTCGATCCATGTCCATGAAGCGGGACTCCAGCTGATCAAACTCATAGCGAGTGACATACTCGCTCCTAGGGGCTGGTAGCGCAAGAAAGGCCTCCTCCTCGTCAGGTGTAGCAGTAGGGGCGGGCTCTGACGAACCCTCACCCAGGGGCGGACCCAGGGTTGTAAACCTATGGGGTCCAATATTTTAGAGTAAATGTACATATAAATATTAATATATTTATATACGAATTTTCATACTTATATTTAAAATATTTTACAACTGACTTTTACGATTCTTCATTGCTGATTTTCAAAACTAAAAGCTACTTCTACTTGTAATTTTTTTTAGATAATGCTACAGACTCACATAAATAGTCTATCCACAAATCTTAAACCAACCTACAAAACATACCACATCAGAAACCAAAATGCTCAAACAAACAAAAAGAAACTAAGTTTGAAGTGTAGTGAAATTTCTGAACTGTTGCTAATTCAAAAAAGAAAATTATTTTGATTGGACTGCGTCAAGGGTTGGAATATTTTCTGAAAAAAAAACAGAACAAATTGACAACTAGAGGAATTGAACTCTAGACCATCAGTATTACTAGTTCTTAACCACTAAACCACAATCACTACTTGACAGTTATGTCATTTTATTATACTTATACAAGGTTTTTTTTATTATTATTTTTTATTATTTTTTTTTACTTTATAAAAAAGCTATGAGGTCCGGGCCCCCATTGGACCCCATGTGGGTCCGCCCCTGCCCTCACCTGCCTCTCGCTGGCGCTTCTGAGGTCGCGCGACAGCCTTCTTCCTCCATTGTCCCCCGCTAAGCTCAAACCACATCTTCTTTAGGGCGCCCACATCGATAGGAGACCGCGCAGCATGCAACCCTGCAGAGGGAATGGTAACCATCTGCCTCCTAAGGATGTGGCAGAGCATGACCGGATAGCCTAGCTTGTGGCGGTCCTTGTGCTCCATAATATGCTGCATGTGTAAGAAGATCACCCACGACAAGTAAGTAATCTCTGCAGCCCCAGCAAATGACGGATTCAGCACCGCCTGAAGAAGTAGGAAGTCAGTGTGGTTCAGGTCCGAGCTCTGACGTGGTATAACGTTCGCAGCCAGTAGTGCGAACAGGACTCTCTCCTGAGGGCTCTGAAGCGAATCAGCAGGGACGACCTGCTTTGATGGGTCATCCCCTCTGCGTCGTCGTGGTCCCTGAACCATGAGGGGGGTATAGTGGTGGATAGTTGCTGCCCTGAAATCATGGGGGTTGAGGTGCTGAGGAGCTTCGGGGGCGGGATAAGGAAGGTCCAGATAGCGAGCAATCTCCAAGGTGGAGACCGTCACTCTCTCACCGTCTACAATGGACTTGATCTGGCCGTCCTGGAAGATCGCATTCGCATAGAACATGCGCACCAACCTTTCAGAATACTGGCCCCCCATATCCAAAATCTTGCCCCAGCCAAATGGGTTTAATAATGCCCTCAGCCCCAGCTGCTGCTCCAATTCCGGTACCACACCCCGCTCAGCAAGTATATCCATCTCCTTGGCGAACCACTCCCGGGCTGCTTCATTTCTAAATTCCTCTTGCTGAGCCCGACGGCTGGAGCTTGCACCGGCCCTTGCAGCTCGCTTACCACGGCCTGTAATTCGGCTCAACATCTGCTCATTGAAGGGAAACCAATGTCAAATAAAAGAAGGCAACAAAATAGTATGAAGTATGCACTGAATTTTATCCAAAATTTGACAGAGTTTCCCCTTAAAATTCATCATTCTCCACAACAAAGGTCAATCAGTTTTTTTTCCCTTTCAATTGCAATGGTAATCCCCAACAAATAGTGACCAGCAGAGACTAAACGGACAAAAAGGCACAGTATTCCAACACACTCAGCTTAATCTCAGTCACTTTTCAGTTCAACCATGCACAATAAAACTACACACTCAAATAGCTACAATGAAATCACAGTAGTGCAGTCTTAAACATTTCTATCCAGCAATTTACAACATAGCAGAAAATAAACCCCATATATGCAAATGAAGCTCAGAAATCTCAATAATGACAGCCCAACCTCGACTTGCTATACCTCAGATTCCAGATCTTGTCAAAAACACATTAAACGAGGTAGAAAAGTAGAGATATTACCTTGCTGGAGTTGAATGAATGTGTAGAAGTAGATAGAACAGCAAAATCTGCAAGAATCGAACTCAAAACTCCCAAACGCGAAATATGAGGGTCGAACTGGAACAGGCTCAAAAATCGGAAGTATTTGTGGGTGTCTGATCGATTTCAAGGCCTAGAGTGGTGGAGATTTGAAAAAACGAGTAAATTGATATCAAGATGGAGAGATTTGGTGGAGATTTGAGAAAGTTGTGTGAGATTGGAGAAGAGAGGATTTGGGGTTGCTGCAGGCGTCACGAGGAGGGAGAAGACTTTTGAGGGTTTTAAGTCGCCCGCGCCCCTTTAAGTTCCGAAATTTCGAAGTGTCCGAACTTCAATGTTCGGACAGAAGTTCGGACATACGTACCTGGATTGCGCTTCGCATCGTGTCCGAACTACGAAGCTCGGACCGAAGTTCGGACATATTGTTTTGCACATCCCTCAGACTCTCGCAGGTCCAACTTCAATGTCCGGACCGAAGTTCGGACATATTGTTCTTCCTTTCCGATTTCTCTACGCGCAATGTCCGAACTTAGAAGTTCGGACCGAAGTTCGGACATTTCGTTTTGTACAGACTTCAAACTCTCGAACTGAGTCCGAACTTCGATGTCCGGACTGAAGTTCGGACAACACCCACAATGCACCAAATTGTCCTTTTTGAGCTCAAACCACTGCAGCAAAAACATTATCCTAAAACAAAACTATAAACAACATAAAAACACAGAATTAAAATACCGATTCAACACTGGGTTGCCTCCCAGTCAGCTGCTCTTCTTTAATGTCTTTAGCTAGACAATTCCTGCTTAATCAATCAGAGCAAGTGTGGTGTGCAGCTCTACAACAGCTTACAGCGAATTCCTTCAACTTCCTCAATTCTTTCCGCATTTGCCAAGAGAACTTCTTCTTCTTCATGTTCGAGCTCGTCTCTTGCGAAATCATCTTCGTTGTAGGATTGAAGTCACTCTCCAAAAAGAATATTGCCTGCAAGGGTAAAAGATTATGATCAGTACCAAGATAGCCTTTTAATCGAGCACCATTTACCTTAAAGGTTTCACCAGCTTTATTCTCCAGCTCGTATGCTCCATAGGATGTAATTCCCACAACTCTGAAGGGGCCTGACCAATGTGACTTTAGCTTCCCAGGGAAGAGACTAGCCTAGAGTTAAAGAGCAGCACTAGATCCCCCACTTTGAAGTCTCTTTTTGTATCATCCGGTCGTGGATCCTTTTGGTGCGCTCTTTATAGATCCTTGAGCTATCGTACGCCTGGTCTCTCAGTTCCTCCAACTCAGAGAGCTGAATCGCCTTTTCTCTCCAGCATCACACAAATCAAAGTTAAGAGCCTTTAAAGCCCAATAAGCTCTGTGCTCTAGCTCAACTGGGAGATGACAAGCCTTCCCGTATACTAGCTTAAAAGGTGACATCCCAATGGGAGTCTTGAATGCAGTTCTATAAGCCCATAGAGCATCGTCAAGCTTGATAGACCAATCCTTCCTGGAGGAGTTGACTGTCTTCTGGAGAATCCATTTCAGCTCTCGGTTACTCACTTCTGCTTGCCCATTAGTTTGTGGGTGATAAGGTAAAGCAACCTTGTGAGTCACCCCGTACTTCGTCATCAGAGAATCAAAAGCCTTGTTGCAAAAGTGAGAACCCCCGTCACTGATGATAGCTCTTGGCACACCAAATCTGGTAAAGATGTTCTTCTTCAAGAATTTCACCACAGTTCTAGCGTCAGCAGAAGAGCAGGGGATTGCTTCGACCCATTTGGAAACATAATCTACAGCAACGAGGATGTAGTGGTTTCCGTGAGAAGAAGGAAATGGGCCGGTGAAGTCAATACCCCAGACATCAAACAGTTCAACTTCAAGGATTCCCTTTTGAGGCATCTCATGCCTTCTTGAAGTGTTCCCCATTCTCTGGCAGTTGTCACAGTGAGCACAGAAGCGGTGGACATCTTTGTGTAGAGTGGGCCAGTAAAAACCACACTCTAACACCTTAGCCGCTGTCCTAGTAGGACCGTGGTGACCACCTGCCTCTCGGGAATGGCAGAACTCAATCACTGTTACCTCTTCGTCAGGGAGACATCTTCTGATTAAACCATCAGCACATACTCTGAAGAGATAGGGGTCCTCCCAAACGTAATGACGGGTTCAGACAGAAACTTCTTCCTCTGGTTGTAACTTAGATCATGGGGAACCAAACCAGAGGCAAGATAGTTAGCCAGGTCAGCATACCATGGCTCTTTAACTTTCCCAATTACAAAGACTGTTTCGTCAGGAAAGAATTCATTTATGGGAACGCCGTCATCTGGAGTCTCAAGCCTAGATAAATGATCTGCACCCCATTCTGCTTTCCTTGCTTATCAACAACTTCCAAGTCGAACTCTTGGAGAAGCAGGATCCATCTTAGAGTCTAGGCTTAGAATCATTCTTTTGGAATAGGTATTTCAAGGCAGAGTGGTCGGTGTGAGCAATTACCTTACTTCCCAGCAGATAAGGCCTGAACTTGTCAAGAGCGAACACCACAGCAAGTAGCTCCTTCTGGTGGTGTAGTTCTTTTGAGGCTCCGACAGAGTCTTACTCGCATACGTGATAACTCTCAATATTTTATCCTTCCTTTGACAGAGTGCAGCACCAACAGCAAAGTCACTAGCATCTGTCATGACCTCAAAAGGAAGGGACCAGTCAGGGGGAACCACAATGGGCTGAGATGAGTTTACTCTTGATAGTTAAAGGCCTTCAAGCATTCTTCTGAGAAGTGAAATTTTACATCTTTCTGCAGAAGATCAGACAAGGGCTTCGCAATTTTTGAAAAGTCCTGGATGAACCTTCGATAGAACCCTGCGTGACCCAGAAAAGATCTAACTCCTCTGACTGAAGTGGGAGGAGGTAACCCCTCAATGACTTCCACCTTCGCCTTGTCCACTTGAATACCGTCTTTTGAGACCCTGTGACCGAGCACTATACCCTCATGTACCATGAAATGGCACTTCTCCCAATTTAAAACCAGGTGGGTCTCCTCACATCTGCCTAGTATCTGATCCAGCTGATCAAGACACACATCAAAACTCTGGCCATATACCGAAAAGTCGTCCATGAAGACTTCTATGCTTTTCTCAATAAACTCGTTGAAAATGGCCATCATACACCGCTGGAATGTGGCTGGTGCATTGCAAAGACCAAATGGCATCCTCCTATATGCGAAAGTGCCATACGGGCAGGTGAATGTGGTCTTCTCCTGATCCTCTGGCGCAATGGGGATCTGGAAATACCCGCTGTACCCATCAAGGAAACAGTAGAACTCCTGCCCAGCTAGCCGCTCTAACATCTGATCAATAAATGGCAGCGGAAGTGGTCCTTCCTTGTGGCTTCGTTCAACCGCCGGTAATCGATGCACATCCTCCAGCCAGTGGTCTGTCTTTGAGGCACCAATTCTCCCTTATCATTGGGCACCGCCACAATTCCTCCTTTCTTGGGAACGACTTGAACAGGAGATACCCAGCGGCTATCAGAGATAGGGTAAATGATGCCTGCATCCAAGAGCTTCAGGACCTCAGCTTTCACTACTTCCTTCAAGTTTGGGTTTAATCTCCTCTGGGGCTGCCTCACTGGCTTGATACTGTCTTCCATGTAGATCCGATGAGTGCAGAACCCTGGACTAATACCCTTAATATCTGCCACTGACCACCCCAAAGCTCCCTTATGCTTTCTTAATACTTCCAGAAGTCTGCTTTCCTGCGAAACAGACAAAGAAGAAGAAATAATAACAGGCAGGGCGCTACCCTCTGCCAAGAAAGCATATTTAAGGTTTGAAGGGAGAGTTTTTAATTCAAGAGTAGGGGGTTTCTCTACTGAAGGAATGAGCCTCTGAGTAGGCCTGTCCAGTGGCTCCACAGGAGGAGCATGAGGGCGAAAGTAGGTTCGTCCCTGATTGAGCTGCTGGACAACAGTAGCTACCTCAGCGCTCTCCTTGTCATCCTCAATCGAGTGGCATAACACCTGCTCTAGCAACATAATCCTCACGCAGAAAAGAAGAGTCATTAGTATCTTTAATGACAAACGAATCATAGTCATCAGAACAATCAACATCCACTGAAAGCACAGCATGAGAGGAAGCATTTGTTCTCATCATCTTTAATATCAAAACTAAGTTCCTCATTATTAAATTTAAGGGTGATCTTTCCTTTGTCAACATCAATGACAGTTTTAGCAGTTCGCAGGAACGGTCTACCCAAAATTAATGGCACTTCAACATCCTCATCCATATCAAGAATAACAAAATCGCAGGGAAGAAGAAGTTACCAACACCTACCACAACGTTCTCAACCATACCACGAGGTTTGATTGAGGAACGATCAGCCAATTGCAAATTGAAATTGATCGGGATAAGCTCACCAGCATGAAGCTTCCTAAACATTGAATATGGCATTAAATTTATGCTCGCTCCAAGGTCGCAGAGTCCATACCCACAGTCCATGTCTCCAATGGTGCAAGGGATGATGGGCTGCCCTGGATCTCCACACTTCGGAGGGAGCTTCTGCTGGATGGCTGCAGAGCACGTCTCTGTCAGCTGAACAATCTCACTTTCCTTAAACTTCCGCTTGTTAGAAATCAGATCCTTCACAAAGCGAGCATAATTAGGCATTTGCTTGATAGCATCAATCAAGGGGATATTAATAGTAAGCTTTGAAAATACACTCAAAAATTTCCCAAATTGATCATCAAGCTCTTTTTCTTTCAATCTATTAGGGAAAGGAAGTTCCTTAGGAACCACCTTACCCTTGGAGTTTTTAGCATTTAAAATATGAGAAGGGGAAGAAATAGGAGCCTGGGTCTCCTCAACAACTACCTCAGGAGGGGCTGAGGGCCCTGACGGTGCACCAGTGCTAGAAGAAGGACGACCGGTCTCCTCGTCAGCTTGGTCCTCAGCCACTTGATTTCTTTTCATTAACTGCTTCCCACTTCTTAAGGTAACTGCCGCCACCTCTTCAGAATCTGAACAGTCCTCAACTACCACGGTATCTGAGACCGTCACTGCTTTCAACTGAGCTTTAGGATTGGGGTCTGGTTGGGAAGGCAGTGATCCAGACGGTCTCTGCTGCAGAAGGAACTGAGTCAACTGACTCATCGTTCCCTGCATTTCCACCATGGCGTTCTCGAGCTTTTGCTGACCAGCTGCCAGATTCTGATTTATTAATGTCTGTTGCTCTTGAGAAGCCATCAGTTTATCCACCATCTCCTTAAGATTGGCATTATTTGAGCTCAGTGGTGATTGCTGAGCTTGAGATTGTTGTGGCCTAAACTGATTGTATGGGGGCCTAATGAAACCGGGTGGTCCTCCCTGACTTGCCCTCTGAGGCTGCATCTGCTGAGAGTTGAGGGCGTTATTAGGATTCCCGTACCTCAGGTTTGGATGCTGATTCTGCATCCAAGGCTGCCTGTTGTACTGACCATTGCATTTGCCTCCTCAGTCTGCCTCATCTCAGCAACCATCGGGCAGTCCTCATAATCATGGCTGTCTCCGCACTGAGAACAGCATACCTCCTTTGGACCAGTAGACACCTTCTTGACGGATTGCCCAGATGTCTGTCCCATAGTGAGTGCTCGCATCTTCGCCATGTTACCCACTGTGGTACTTAAATGGGCCTGCTCAGCAGCAATCTGCTCCATCATAGGATCTGGAGTCCGAGAGGAAGTCTGCCCAACTGTGAAAACTCTTCCACCACTGTTGCTCCACTGGCGGAGCTCCTCGCAGTAGGACTCCATGGCTGACATAAACTCTTCTCCACTTTTAGCCAGCAAATTTCCACCCAGTGCAGCTCGGACCTCGCCTCTATGCTCATCTCTCAGCCCTGGAAGAACCCCTGGGCCAAGGATGTCATGTTCTGACCGTGATGAGGGCACTGGCGGAGCAGCTCCTTGAATCTATCCCACGCTTCGCAGATTGTCTCACTGCTGGACTGTCTGAAGGCGGTTAGGTCAGCGATCATCTGTCTGGTCCGGGAGATGGGGATATACTTCTCATAAAACCTCTCCGTCATCAGCTCCCAGGTAGTGATGATACCTGGTGGCAGACGGTGGAACCACTTCGAGGCTTCCCCTGATAGACTGTGCTGAAATAGGCACAGCCGAGCATACTCTTCTAGCCCCTGAGACATCCCCAACGAATCCAGATGAACTAAGAAGCGATGGACATGGTCGAGCGCATCAGCCGGGTCTGCGCCTGAGAAGGTCCCTGCTGGATGATTCCTGACAGCATTTGTTTGATGGCTTGGTTTTAACTTTTGCCATTCTGCTGTTAATTCTGCTGTGAGGTTCGGTAGAGTCACAGGTCCTCTTCTAGGAGCAGCTGGCGGGCGATTAATTCTTCCCAATGTGGATTGCTCGTTATTTACCGGTCCGTTGGCAGCCATGGTGAAGGTGAGTGCTCTTCTCGCCCTACGAGCGGTACGGTTGATCTCTGGGTCTAAATTGAATCTTGGTAGGCCTCGAGATCGGGTGCCGTGCATTCACCAAACACCTGCACAGTTACACAAATAAAACACGAAGCTTTTAAGTTAGTGTTGTATGAACAGAACAGCAATTCAAAAATGCGTATAAACAGCTACGAAAAATGCTGAATGTAAAAATAGAACACAATAGTAAAACAGAGAAAAATAAATAACGCAAATAAAATAAAGTAAAAACAATTGACAACCAAGGCAAAGGACTTGACAAAGTCAAGTCCCCGGCAACGGCGCCATTTTGCAAACAGGAAAATGTCCTACTAAAATTAAAGTAATAAACCTAGAAATTAATAAAACGAAGATCCTGTCGGGTTGCAAAAATCCCGGTCACTATAGTATAGAAAGTTAAGCAACCAGATATCGAACCACGGGACTTGAATAAATAAGCCTAAGTCCTAAGAAAACTGGAAATTCAGGGGGGTTGTGAATTGTTTTTGTGATTGAATTGAATAAATGCAAATCAAAGCTTAAATCAATTAATGAAAATGAGTGTTAGTTTGATAAAGTGAGTGGAACTCCGGGTTCGGGTCGTTCTTTACTGGTTAAATCTAGTAAAACTACAATTCAATTATGAGAAACGGAAAGGCCAATTCTTTCTATCTCTTCAATGCTAAATCCTAGTTCATTGAAGAGCTCACCTATCAGAACATGTCAACTCTAATCTAGCAGTTGGCAAAACACATATAGGCGGAATAAGTGTGAAGAATTGTTAGCGTTTGTAGAAGAGATTATCTATCCGACTAATCTTTCCCCAAATTCCAGGTTAATTCAACTACCTATTAATCACCTTGTCTGATCTTAATAGGTTTCGTAGAACAACTCTATAACTTGCGAAATTAATAGAGAAGATGAATGATAATCATTAACCTAGAAACAATCCATTACAGTCTCATAATCAAATTGCAGAATTCTTAACTACATTGTATCCATTACGAACAACCCTACCCTAGAGTTAATCCCTACTAGCCAGACATTACAAGGAAGCAGATAAATACAATCAACATAGAATTCATCTAAAGGAAGAAAAACCCTTGAATTGAACGATTATCCAGAATCAATGGCTGCAGGCGCAAGGTTGAAAATGACGGACTGACTCCCTTCTGTTGATTCTCCTCCTCAATGATGATAGAATGCTTGATGAATGGGGATGAAGGTGAAGCTGATGCGATGATGGTGTGGATGAGAGGAAGGAGCGTTGTTTTTCAGCGTGAGAGTGTTGTGAAGTAGTGATAGGTAATGAATGATCCTTCTCTCCACTGATTAGGTCACTTAAATAGATTTTCTTCCTCTTTCTCCCTTCAAAACGCCGAACTTCTGCTGAATTTTTAGTCGCGTCCGAACATTGGTCCGACCTTCAATGTTCGGACACATTGCTTTGAGCGCTTCAATTCCAAAAATCTCGACTTGTGTCCGAACTTTATGTTCGGACACAAGTTCGGACATGCTCCGTAGGTCAGACTTCTGACTTTTCTTATTGTGATTCTCGAACCATGTCTGAACGTCGATGTTCAGACTGAAGTTCGGACATTCCATCAGGCGCAGCACACGAACTCTCGACTTGCGTCCGAACTTGGAAGTTTGGACACAAGCTCGAACATTCCTTCAAAATCCTCTAAATTCATCGTTCTGACTCCAATTCGACCCCCGTTTGTTGCATCATCTCCCTTGTGAGTTAATCTACTGTTTCCTTGGCTTTTCTCTGCATTTTAACATAGAAAAAGGTATCAACCCTTAACAAACAACAAACCAAAGGAAAACGTATGACAAGTGTGGAATATTATCCATGCGCGTAAGAAAAATAGGCATTAAAGATCACTAAAACCAGTCACATTTCCCACTCATCAGCAGATGACAGTGTGAAAGCCTCTGGTTTGTATAGGATGGGTGCAGTGTGCATGGGTCCAAATGGGAAATCAAGGGAGGTGGTGATCGATGAAGGTAGGGGTATACCCCACCAGTGGTTATTGACTATAGAGTGATAGTGCTAGGACTAAAGTTGGCAAGGCAACTGGGGATGAAGAAGGTGGTGGTTAGATCAGACTGTTTTGTAATGGTCGATTTTTTACAGGGGAGGTCTTTTCTCCCGGATGAGGCGGCAAAAATATTGGAGGATATTAAATGGCTTCAATATTTTTTTTATGAAATTCAGTGGTGTTATGTTGTTGTGTTTGTAACGACCCTAAAACTGGACTAGTTCTGAGATCGTTACCCGCTGCGTGTTTACTAACTAAATAACGCAAAGCTACTAAACTGATGCTCAACCGAAAATAGATACTCGCATTAGTGAAATCAAAGGTTTACAAAGCCCGTACAAAGTATCAAATACATAAATGTATCCAAAAGGCCCGTAGGCTACATGAATCAAAAGCGTCTAGCGCCAAATACATAAATAATCCAAAAACAAATAACTAAACTTCTGAAACTGAAGCTAGAACCATCACTCAATCAATCTGCAATGTGTGTGTGATATATATATATACATATATGGAAAGGGGTGAGCAACCACAACTCAATAAGCAGTAAACTTCCTCAATGAAGTATGCACAAAACAACTTAAAACGGAATACAAAATAGAATCAGAAAGATACCAAAGCAGAATTCACAATCAGAGTTGTTAAAAAAGGCTGGTATGCCGGAACAAAACAGAAGTGTTGTTTCAAGACACATAGAGCAAACTTTTAAAATCATATCACAAGTGGGACACAAATAAACCAGCTAACACATCAGAAGGGAAAACAAGAACCCTTCGATCAAAGGATCCCACAACAGAGGCAGTTGAGACCGCCATTGGACCCGTCGGTCAGAAAACATCCTAGGGAAACTTGAGGAACATAGTACAGAAGGACGTCCTGCACAGCATGCTATGGGATAGCCAGACCTGACCATCCACGGCTCAGAAGCAATGGAACTAGGTCCTAAAACAAAACATTCAAACTCACTGAACTGAAGTGCATAAATATGCATAATACATATGTAAAACTCTTATTCACACTTAGGGGATCATAAACCCACAAACATAAGTCAAAACGGAGCTCAAACGAGTGATTCAGGCGAAAGCATAGGTCTGTTCGAGCATGCGTCTGACCTTGCATGTTCGGTTGTAAGCCGAGACTTAAAATCCAATAATCAGTTGTGTCCGAACTTGCGTCCGACCTTTCAAGTTCAGACAATAACTGGAGCTCAAAAATCCGGAAAATCCACTTGTCCGAACATACTTTTGGACATTAATGTTCAGACGTATGCCGAACTTCATAAAACAGATGAAAGCGCATGTCCAAACATACGTCCGGGATTACAAGTTTGGATGTATGCCGAACTGTAATCCTAGGGCGTCGTCCTCACATGTCATCCGAACTTACATGTTCGGACGGATGTTTGGACACATTTGAAAGCATAAAAAAAGCAGCGCGCTAGAGCCGTGTTCGAACTTATAAGTTCAGACAGACGAACAGCAGAGCGAATTTGACAAAAAACTTCACAATTCTTTGACAAACTTTTACACATAACACAAGAACCAAAGTAGGCAATTCCACGGGGGTTCTCAGGCAATTAAAATGACCAAAACATAGCGAAACATCGTCACTTAAAACCATCAAAAGCAAACTCACAAATCCATATATTATCAAGCCCCCATGGTTGAACACACATGATTGATTCAGTCCACCACCTACCTTGATCGAAGTGCAGAAAGAATCCCACCGAAGCCGACCATTAATCAGGCGAACCGCAGACCAGAAGAAGCATCCAGCCACTGAATTGCAACGCCAACCCAACCACCAATCAGGAATTGAACCCTTAACTCGAAGTAACAAAACCAAAACTAAAAACCACAATCGAACTTGAGAGACGAAGAAGAACTCCCAACAAAAGAGAGAGGCCAGAAATCCAACACACTAGAGTAGAAAAAGGGAGTTTATTCACATGTTTGTTAAAAAAGAATTATAAATAAACGATCCTAACTCAATTCTTCGGGCACAAAAGGAATGATTGTTTCATGAACATTAGTTTTAATAGATGTTTGTTGTCAATCCGATGCTTCTTACTGATGGCACAAGATGGAAAAACTTATTCTCTCTCTCTCTCTTTTTTGAGCAAAAAGTTAAAGAACTCATGGAATCTAAAAATCTAAACTTTATTAAAAGACGGGAAAGATAAACTCTCTATGAAATTACAAACAAAAAGGAAATTATAACAACTAAATGCCACTAGACGTTAGGCTATTCAATGAACTGGAGCCCTTGTTCGATGAGGTCCTCAACCCTATGCTTCAATTATTTGCAGTCGTCAGTACAGTGCCCTAGTAATTGATGAAACTGGCAGAACTGGTTAAAGTGTTCCCCGGTTTGGGTGATCCTTGGACAAGGCGTGAGAGGTTGTAATAGATTCTGCTCTTGTAGCTTTCTGAGTGCTTGAATAAGAGGTTGGCTGATGTTGGTAAATTGTCTCGGTGTTGAGAACCACCTAGGTCGGGATGAGGCTTTAGTATTCTACCTTGAAACTCCAGGTAGCTGCACGAAATTCGCTTAGTATGAGACTGGAGTTGTTTTAGTTGTTTCCGCCTTAAAATTTTTGACACCCTCACCCAGAATTTCGGGTTGTCCTAGGTTTAAGTTGGCTTAGTGAATCTTCTCCTCTATGATCCTCACATGTCCCATCTACATGTCAAAATTTGGGAAGTAAGTACAGCTTAGTTCACTGTTGTACCGCTTATGCATGTTATCCACGATCATTCAGATCTGCTCTTGCTTGTCGATCTTAGTAGGCATAGCAACAGCCTTCCTCCTTCATCGTTTAATGAAGTTGAACATTTATTCACTCCATGTGTGTGTGCTCGCAAGATCGGCCTGGTGACTTCAAGAATCTTAGCATACTCAAAATGTTGTAGAAAAGCTTCGAACAACCTGATGGTTCAAAAAGTCACCTTCAAGGTAGTTGGCACCTCCAAGAAGCCCAACATTTCCAAAATTTCTTCAAGGTAGTTAGTGCCTCCGAATAGCATAATAATTTCAGATTTTTTGAAGGTAGTCGGCTCCTCTGAATAGCATAACTGTTCTAGAGTTTTCACAAAGGTTGTCAACGCCTTAGAATATCTCTCGACAAGCTCAAGTCGATTAATCAGAAATGGGGTTCAGCATTTGTGCAGGCTGAAGGCAGGAGACGAAGACTTCAAAGTCCGGCAAAATTTGGGCATCACTCAAGCATCAACTAGTATTTTCATCTACATTACAAGGTTATTTGACGGGGGGCAAGTTGTTATACCCAAAATTTTGACCCTTAGGAAAGGTCCTAACACATAGAAGCAAAGGTAAGGGTAAAATGGTCAAAAAGCATAAGGTCAAAAAATTTCAAGGGTGTTTTTGGAACTTTCTCTTTTAATATGTTTTTTTCAATATCTCAAAATATTTTCTAGCATCATGATCATCACAAAGGGTATTTTCCTAATTTTAGGATAATCTTTACTTTGGAAATTCAGCTTTTAGTTCTTACTATATGTTATTCTCCTTTATAATTGCCCAAGACTTCCAAAAATAGAAAGGAAGGCTTCCACTTACTATAAATAGAATTTCCACATGGTTAACATGTCTACCCACAGTCATAAACCTTACAAAAATAGTTTGGAGCCAAACCCCAAATTTTTTAAGGGAACATTCAAAAGCTTTCAAAATTTTCTCTCTCCTCCGAAAAATACTCATAATAATCAATATCTTACGAAACTTGAATATATGATAAATGACGCTATTTAGAGCATCACTCTGTTGAAATTTTAAATTTTTAAATTTCCAATATTTATCTATGAGTTATAAGTTGTGCCATCTTGCAAGATTTTTATAAAATCGCTCATTTATCCAAATGACGCGATTCTAACCCTCAAAATTCTTAAAAAACATTGTTTACCAATGGTTATAATTTTATAATTATTCTCGACCTGTAGGCCGGTAAACAAAATTGATAAAACAAGATTCTCTACCAAGATTCACCCTTATCTTTTAGCTTATACCTTTTCTTATATAATGAGACCTTCCCCCTCAACCAAAAACACCTCTTCCAATGTCAGAAAGAAGCTCTACCAATCTGCCTCTCATGTTTTCAACACTCCTATACCGAAATTCAACCAAATCACCAAAAACACAGTCTTTGTTCTTTTTTCAAAGTTCCAATCCATCATCAAATCAGGAGAAAAACATGAAGAACAACATAAGGGAAGGACAGACAGAAGCTAGAGTTGTTGCTTAAATGAAAGCCAACCCAATGAAACAATCATAGATTCTCAACGTGCATGGACAATCCCGTGGAGAATTCAAAATAGGTTAGAAACCCATAATTCTCAAACCTACAATCTTCAATAGCCTTGTGAGTTTGTTTCTTTCGAAATTTGGTTCCAAAGTGCAACCTTTAGTGTTTTTTGTGCTCTTTGCCTAATAACTTGTGAGCTAAGTTTTGTATTAAAATTGAAATCAGTTTAAAAAATTTCTTCCACCAATCAACTTAGAATCAAATTAGGCACATACCCATAAACTTTGAACCAAAACACAACCAGGATCAATCTTAAAACAGCCAGCCATTTGAGGGCTGTCCGCACCCACGGACATGTACGGGGTCACTAACGGCCTGTCCGAAGCCTTGGACAGCCCACGGATGCTGGTGGGAAGCATAATTTTTGAAAATTAGGTTGACTCCGTTGCCACAGACATTAGAAAATTTTAATTTGTTGTAAATTTTGAATTTATGATTAATTTGGTATATTTGGGTTCGTGGTCACGGAGGACAGTAAATTTTATCCTAATTCGACCATAGGAACCCTAGTTTAGGTTAGTTAATTTACTCTTTCAATTTTCGTTAAAAAACTCAAATACACAGAAGCTGCCTCCTTTAGCAAATCAACCTTAGGTTAAAGCCTTTAATGATATTAGTAAAGGAAAAATAGCTTTGAAGGGTAGTGAAAGTAATTTTAACCCAGAAAAAGCTACATTATCGTGCCCTCAAACCCGAACTCTACCTTTCCTAGTTTACCGTAGGTTAAAACTGGGTGGCAGCTAGTAATAGGTCCCAGTGGGCTAATTTAGGTTTTAATAATTATTGTTTTATAACATATTTGTTAAGCTTAGGTTATAAGTGGACCTAGAGCCTAACCAGATCCTAGACATTTAACCACATAGGATAAGGTTCAAAACCGGGCTCACACTCCTGTAACCATAATATAACTTATGAAAAAAAATGAAGAGTTTAGTTATGGGGTTGTGTTTAACTTAACTAATATAAAAAATAAAATAAATCAAAAACAATAAAACTAATTCAGTATAATAAGTATCATGAGATTATTTTTGTTATTCAAATGCATCAACGGGCTTCAAATACAAAGTGTCGATACGGTATAATTAGTCATAACTTGACCATACTATTAAGAGCATTGATCAAGTTTTCCTTTTATGATCACATATACCCGGTTGACAAACCAACAAGCGGAGCACAAGGACCTTAACCGAGAAGCACCCCGGCTAGGAGAAAGCAAACCCAAGAAGCTGGCTTCACACTACCTTGAAGCCAGGCAAAGGCTGTCAAGCATTGCCAGCCAAAACCCCGATCCCTCACCACAGAGGAACACTCATGACTCTATACACCTCCCCCTGACAACCTGTCCAATCAGTCTCATCGGACGCCCGTCATTACTGCTTTAAAGACTCATGGTTAGCAACTCGGACGCCTCTCTGACATACCATTAATGCCCCAAGACAACAAACGTCTTTTTGGCAATTAAGAATGGGCGGCCAAAACAGAGCAAGAAACCTCATCCCTGACAACGACCTATCCTAGGTAATGTCAACCCCGACTCATGGCATGATCCTCATCATCAAGACCGGCAAGCGGGCAGGCGGCAAGCCGGATGAACTCACCAAACTTCCTTATCTATTTCCTTATAAGTAGCAATGAATGTCAAATTTATTGAGAGACACAACATGGGAGATAAAAGATAACTCTCGAAACCCTCACGATCTCACTATCTTAATCACAGAAAGAGGAAAACCCTATCGGAATCCGCATGCTAAACTCTAGCTTGTAGATAACCATGATCTTACACTAAGTAATAGTAAATTTATGAGCTATAGTTTTTTTTATTTTCATAACTTTGGAACTTTTATAAACTACCATACAATTACATCAATGTTTTAACTCTCCCAAGCAACTTGGACACAGAAAGGAATATGATTTCCTTCCAAAAACGAACTGAATTAAAAGAAAAATTATACATCTTAGCTACTAGAAATGTAGGGAGACTAACCCTATCATAAGTCTGGTCACTAGTAACATTAAGCAATAGTTACCTTATTGTTACAGTTTATTCTATTGACAAATCAAGTTCTTTGGATTCAAATATTTTGATCAAATAATCAATCTTAGCATCACATATTGGTAAACAATCAGTAAGCGCTATTGGATCATAGCTGGACATCGCATGTCGACATAAGTTAGGATGAAGAACTAGTCAACTAGAACATAATGATGATGGGATTTGGTTAGTGTGGCATATTATCCTATAATCTTATATACCATATCCAATTTGGTTACCTACTCTACAGCGACGGCTTAGAGCGTAGCCCATTTTTAAAAGATATGAAATTTTATACATGTTATTAAATTTTACATCTAGGTGAATTTGGTTTTTCTAATACTTCAATTAGAAGATGGGTATATAATAAGTGATAAATTATCTCTTGAAAGGTTGTGATATAGTACAAAATAACTTCACAAAATCTAGTAAAAAGAAATTTAAATTATTTATTTTATAGTTTTAGAATAACGAAATTCTTTATATATTTATAATAATTCTCAAATTCCTCAAAATCTACTCCCTCCGTCCTAATTGACTGTCCTGTTACTATTTGGACATGTCGTTTGACTTCAATTTTAACATATAAAATAAATTAATTTTGAAATTTAAGTTTTGCATATGATTCCTTACATGTCAGCTATATGTTACAAATTTAGTTTATAAAATTATTTTATATTATATGATTATATTGAAGTGGAAAAAGTGTGCCATAAGCAAACAGGACGGTCAATCAGGAGGAGGGAGTGTAAGATAACGCTGCTATAATAGTTTAAATTACACTCAAATTCCTCAAAATCTCTACATGTATGAATTGACCGTCTGAATGACCGTCTTATTATTTGGGACATGTCATTGATTTCAATATTTAACAAGAAGATAAGATAAATTTTTAATTTTTAATTTTGTATATGATTCCTTACACGATAAATTATATATACAAATTTTAGTTTTATAAAATTATTTTATCTTATATGTTTAATATTGAAGTGGAAAAACATGCCATAAAACAAACAGGTCAATTCAGGACGTAGGGAGTATGAGATAACGCTGCTACTCTGCCATCCTTGTTAATCCGGTTTTAATACTAGCATCCAAAATTGGAGACTCTTGAATCAGTTGTCCAAATCTCAGCCACTGCTCCCGCAACACCTGTCATGCTTTTGGCTCACTATCGGTGTCAGATCAATGAATTTCTGTAACCACCGACACGTGTAAGTAAAGATAAAAAAAAGGAGCGATCTTTTCATTCGTTGTTGTATTATTTATTACTTTATCCGATATTATCCATTTGAACAGATACTAGAAGAAATTGATTCTTTTTATTTTTTTCTCCATCAGACCAGTTTCCAGTGATTTGATTACGACTTTTGACGTCCTCGATTTTCATCATCACGTAAATAATCAAAATCGGGCACCACCGCGATCACCGCCGGTGCACCCACCCGCTCCGTCTCTTCCCCTTCAACCTCCGCGGTCTCGATTTTCCGCATACACATACAAAATCATTTCCCAACCCGACCGCTCCAAATCCAAATGGTCCAGAAAAGATGATAGTAATCCGCTAATTTAACAAAGTTAATCCTCCCAAACTGCAAAGCCACAATCCTCAGCAAGAATCATACACTAGCAGTAGTAGGCAGTATAATTAACGATCTACCTACAAAATGTTCATCACAAAACCCTCTCCGTTTCTAAACCGATCGATCATATCACCTAGTCTTCGTCACTCCTGAAGTAACCACCATCTTCCCTCCATCACCGGCAGCACCAAAGAATCCCACAGCCCTACACTTCACCACCTGCATATTTACCGACCCCGTTGGCGAAGCTGTTACTGCACTCATCCAGGGGATCTGATTAGTTGTTCGCTTGTACGGTCCAATCCACTTAGCTTGAAGATACCGATGTTTCCTCCATGGCGGGAGACACATTCCGCCACTCTTCATCGACCTTCTCATCTCATCAGCCATCACTCTCAACACTCTCTTCAAATCCTCCACTCTCCCGACAAACAAGCCCGGTATAGCCGCTATCACTTCACCGTACCTCTCCGTTTCTCTCGCGATCTGGAACTGACCGCGGAAGTCCAAGTCTACGACGTATCTCCCATTGTCGGCGGTGATAACGTCGATGTACTCGTAGGAACCGGCAGTTAGGCTGCCGTTTGAGGAAGCATCCCATTTGGTCTTGCAGAGGGCAGCGTCGTAGCCTACTTCCCGAAGGTAACCCATCACACTTCGATTGAAAGCGGGTTTGTTCCGTCTGAATAGGGAGAGTGATTCTACAGCTCTGGATACTTGGCGGCGCAGATCTCTACGGAAACGATCGGCATTATTTCTGACGCGTGTGGTGGTTGGATTAACCGCTTCTTGGATGATCGAAGTCACTCTGTCTGAGGATAGAGGGGAGCAGGATTCGCCGTCATCACTGTCGCAGTCTTCGTTGTTGAAAATGTCTTTTTCATTTCCACCGCATTGGGAGTCGGAGGTTTCTTCTAGGAAGTTTTGAACTAAATCGGAGAGGCAGGGGGATGGTGATGGGGAATGAGAAGAAGAGGAGATGGAAACAGTGTCGTTGTCAGCTTCATGCTCGCTGCCGCTGCTGCTAGTGGTGGATGCGGAGGAAGAGATGCCGAAGATTCTCTCCCTGATTTTCTCGTTGAATGGTTCGGTAAGCCTTCTCGACCTCGGGACACAGGCCGCCATTGTTGTTTGTAGAGGGGTCGAAGAAAGTGTCTGGTTTCCCGAAAACTTGACTGCTTATGGCCTCGGTGGATTTGATTGTCTCGGAAAGGAAGAAAGGATTTCAGAAAGAGGAAGACGAATTTGGGTTTGAGAAAGCAAATTGTAGAAAGGGTGTTTTAATACACAGATGGGAAAGACGGAGGGGGGATTTTATTTTGGAATATTCGGAGCGTGGAGGGCATATGTGGAAAATGAAGTTCAAATAGTAATACCTTACACGGGTTCTTTTTTCTCGCTTGTTGAGGAAGAATAAAATCGAATATACCCCATAACCGTACCGTATAAGATGAGTTGGTGGTGGCTAGAAAAACTGAGCAAGAGAAGAAGGGGGCTCCTTGGCATATCCGACGGTATATCTGAGCATAATTCAATAGGTTGATGATGGCAGGGATTTTGTGACGGACCTAAAGTTTCCGTCTTTGATGGAGATAATCCCCACCATTGATTATATTAACTAATACTTTAATCTATTGCTGGCTTGTTGCAGAATGCAGATATCTGCAGATACCACAGATTATGATTTCCTACTTTCCTTTTTTGTTTTTTTTAAAAGAAAGATAAACTCCTTTTTTTATTGTACGTTCTATATAGTCAACTCTACAATAAACAAAAAAAATTGTTGCTGGTGGAGAGGTAAGTATATTTACTTACCGTGGTAAATTTTTTCTTTATAATACTTTAATAATATAATTAGAATATATGATTATATGTATATATGATTATTAAATAATATTGTTTTAATCTAATAGTAATATGTATCTTGTACGCATTAATACAAAAAATTAAATATATATCAATTCAAAAATAATTGTCATTATTTTATTAAAAAGAAGTTAAACTAATATAAAACACAAAGTATAACTTTTTCTAAATTCAGAAAGTGTCACATAATTTATTTAAAAAATATTACTCAAAAGTCTTCTTAAAAATAAAATACATAACAAAAAAGTGTTAAAACCATATATTTTGGATAAAATACAATTAGCTAACAAGATAGACAAATTCAAATAAAGATAATTATCAAATTGAATTCGTTCTATAATTTGTATTGTCGTCGTTGACTCGATAGTTTTTCAGGGTTATCCTAAACCCTACATTATAAACCCTGAAAATCCCTTCGACGTGTTTAGCTTTCATATGATGGTTTTTAGGGTGTGTGGTGTAGGGTAATCTATTTTGAAGTCGTTCTATACTTTGTATTGTCATCACTGACTCGACAGATTTCCACACCACAATTATAAATAATGTTTCCAACGTTTTACATAAAGGTGTCCACAAATTTAGATAAACAATTCTACGTGTTTATTATAACGTTTCCACGTTTCTACAATTCCATGATTGTCTATAACGTTTTCACGCCATGATTACATATAAATGTTTCCACTGCATGATTATATATAAACACTTTTATAATTATATGTGATGTTTCCATGACCCAATATATAAAATGTTTCCACCGTTATATATAAAGGAGTCCACGAGTTCAGATAACGTTTCCACCTTTTTATTATAACGTTTCCACCTTTTTATTTAAACATTTCTATGTTGTTATATATATGTTTCCATGTTTTTATTTAAACGTGTCTCCGTTTCTACAATTCCATGATTATATATAACGTTTCCACCGTTAAGCATAAACGTATCCACGAGTTTATATAAACGTTTCCACGTTTTTTATAAACGTTTCCATGTTTCTATGATTCCATTATTATATATAAACGTTTCCACGCCATGATTATACATAACAATTCCATCATTATACATAAACTGAATTGTTGGAGTCGAATTTACGTATTTATTAACATTTGATTTTTATATATGCACTACACGATAACTTATAACATGAAGGTTAAAAAATTAACGTGCAATATTTTTTTAAAAAATTATACATCACTTTTTTTAATTTCGAAAATAATATAAATATTAGTTTGGTATTTTTTATATTAGTGATTTCTTAATTTTAATTAGTTGATTGGTGTATTTTGAATTACTATACTCCATTTTTTACATATATGTATCGAAAATAAATATTATAAGATTAGAAAACTATAATACAATAGCGATGTCATGGAGTTATAGTGTATATGAATCATGTTGTATGTGAATCATGGAGTTATAGTGTAGATGAATCATGTTGTATACTCATTTTTTCTATATATAATTATATATAAATCATCATACGCCACTTTTTTAATTTAGAAAAAAATGTATTTTTAAATTTGTAATTTTTTAAAAAAATCTTATTTCGATTAAAGTATGCATTTTGAATTGATATATGCTCCATCTTTTATATATATGTATAAACAACAATATTATAAGATTAAAAATTATTATACAATAGTCATATATATATATATATCTGATGTAAAATTTTTGTATAAATAAAAAATTATTCTATAATGATTATAACTAATTACTACCTACTATTTAAAAATATATCTAGACTTAAATCTTTGTCAAAAAGAAAAAGTATAAAAACATCAACATGTAGCTATTCACCGCTTACCTATGTAAATAATTCCCTGCTAATAAAAGAAAAAAAGAAACCAAAAAAAAAGAAAATCTTTCGTCAGCGAGACGGAGAATTGGCTTCCGTCGTGTAATCCTTGCCCCTTGATGATGACCTTGACCGCTAGGATTTACAGAGGGCATTTATTGGTTGTTAGACACGTGTTTCATTTTCTTTTAAATTAATCAGAAACCCATGCATGGCATGAATTATCTATCTTTCCTCTCATTTTTATTGTCTTGTTTGCTTTTATGACCCAAACATTTTGAACAGCTAGGTCAATTCCTTATAAGGGTCATTTTTTGGGTTTTTTCTCCAATCATTCTTGGCTATAACTGTAGCTATTTTTTGCTATATTCATGGTGGTACCATTTATAGACAATGTATAGGTTTTATAAGTTTATTGTATAATTTTAAATATTAATATGTATATTTTGTATAATTTCAGTATATCAGAATTCAATGTATATCTTTATATATTACCGTTTTTAAATATCAAATATACAACTTTAATAGACCAAATGTACATGTACGTAGCTATCTGTAGCTACATTTTGTTGTAGCCAAGAAATTACTTTTTTTTCTCATATGCGATCCTTTTTTTGTTTTGATTGTTATGGAGAAGACGATGGTATTGTCTCCTTCTCGGGGAAGACAATATCTTATCTTCTCCTTTGTAGGCTCTTTTATGCCCTTGTCTTCTCTTTTGTCACAAGCCAACGTCTAGTGTTTACTGTAACAACTAGTTTATAAGAAAGTAATAAGTCCATATTCGAGTCCTTCTGTTTACCATGGTTTGTTTTGATTGTTAAGTATAATTCCATCTCTGTTCTCGTCTATTGTTTAAGCATAATTTCAATCTTAATTTCCGTTTTATGTTACATTAAACTTTTGAGATGGATTCCTGTGTACTTTTTTCCTTAAACTGGACTTGAAATTTGACCCTTATGGAGTATATTTTCATATATCTCACAGGTCTAAGTTCATATTCACCCAAATTTCTAAGTTTTTCACATTTCAATTGTTGAGGGAAAACAATGAAAAATCTAGTTGATATGGAGGGGGGATTATGTGATTACCAAAATTGTCTAAAGAAAGCTCAAGAGTAAATATCCAAGCGCTTCATTTCTTCCACTTCATATTAGTCGTGATGCGCATGTGACAATGATGATGTCCAACTTCCAGCAGAATACTAATATGCTGAATAGCTTGGCATTGCAAGTAGAGTTTGAGCACGTAACTACACCTTCTCGGGAGTAAATGATGAAGGCGCTGAAGATTGTCCTAAGCATGACGCGAAGTGGGTTGAAGGTGTAGATGATGGAAAGTTTGGATGCTGATAAAAAGATAAAGCAAGAAGATTTTCCTAATGATTATGAGCTTGATGATGAAGCTAGCCCTTCAACATTGTACACTCTTGAAGCCTCATTTTCAACACAGGTAGACTTACAGACAATAAGCCAAATGCCGTTAAACGTTGATCAACGTGGAATACCATATTGGAAGCCAGAGAAGGATTTCACAAAAGGGTAATAATTTGTTGACAAACACGTTCTTGTGAGGGTTGTTAAAGAGTATCACATTGGAAAAAATGATCTTTTTTCCCTCAACAAAATAACAAAAAAAATTACGCCTTGCGGTGTAAAAATGAATGCAGTTTCTACTTTCGTGCTTCATTGCTGAAGAATGCATTGGAATGGTCTGTATGGAAATTCACTTATCACTCATGTGTCCCTCTCCTCAATGAGAACGATGATCAATTTCCGAGTTACCATTTCATCGTTGAAACGATGATACTATGAGTCAAAGAGAATCCTGCACTACAAGTCAAGACGGTTATTCAACTAATCCGTTCAGAGTACAGAAGGAAAATTAGCTACATAAAAGCTTTGCTAGGCCGTGCTGAAGCCATCCAAAGGGTTTACGGAGTTTGGGTAGAGTCGTGTGAAGCTAGCTCCGCCACTGATTGCATTCTCTACAAATAAGAAGACAATAGTGTTGTCTTATCCCGAAAGAAGACAAGCTCTTTCTGTTTGCAAATGAGAATCACTAGTGGAAAAAATGTTTTTAACCACGGTTATTTTACCTATATACCACGGTTAGGAACCGTGGTTTATGCTCGCGTCGTATATTCACAAATTGAGATAAACGACGGTTCATAACCGTGGTTTAAAGTGAGCGAAAAAACCACGGTTTGTCGAAACCGTCGTTTAAGACCCCTCCCGCGAACATTCACTGACTTTATACCACGGTTGTGAGTCTGAACCGTGGTATATAGTGCATTATAAATGACGGTTTTACTTAAAACCGTGGTATAAAGTCTATAGAAATCAACAATAAAGTGAAGTTACACTATGTATGTTATTTCTCAACAGAGAGCGCAAACAGAAGAGAATGAACATGCCAGAACATGTATGTTACTTGTTTGTGTATTAGGGTTGCTAAATAATGAGTGAAGTTACACTATGTTCCTTGTTCGTTAGTAGGTTGCAAAATTACCGTGAAAGAGAATGAGAGAGGGCGAAGCGCCGGTTATGGTTGCACAAAATTACCGTGAAAAACAAGAGGCGCAGAGCATGTCATTGTTCGCTAGTGTGGGTTGCAAAAATTACCGTGAAAAACAAGAGGCGCAGAGCATGTCATTGTTCACCGGCGATTTACAAAAATTACAGAGGCGCATAGCATGTCCTTGTTCGCCGGTTAGGTTTGCAAAAATTACAGAGGCGCAACATGTGTTCCTTGTTTTCCAGTATGGCGAAGAGCATGCATGTTCGCCGGTGGGTTGAAAAAATTACAGAGGCGCAGAGAAGAAGAAGAAGGAGAAAAGTTGCAGAGCATCCTTGTTCGACAGTGTAGGTTGTAAAAGTGAGGAGAAATATTATAATAAGAGAAAGAGAAAGAGCCGCGTTAATTTTCGGCGAAAATTTGAATTCCCGCTTAGACTATATACCACGGTTCTAACAAGGAACCGTCATTTAAAGTTTTTTACCACGACTAAAAACGACGGTTTTGACAAAACCGTGGTATATAGAAACCCTATATACGACGGTTCTCCAAGAACCGTGGTATATTCACTCCGGCATGTACTATACCACGGTTGCCCTGAAAACTGTGGTATATAACTAACCTATATATGACGGTTCCGGAAAAACCGTGGTATATGCGCTCTGGTATGCACCTTAAACGACGGTTTCTATTAAAACCGTGGTTTATAAACTTTAAACCACGGTTTTCCATTTAACCATGGTTTAAACGCCGTCATTAAAAACATTTTTTCTACTAGTGAATATAACAGGATTGTCTTACGTTCGGTGGAGACAACACCATTGTCGTCTCCTTAACAATTAAAAAAAACGCATACGGGAAAAAACTTGAAAACTACCCTTCTCGGGAATTGACCAACATTTCGACCATGTATGGAAGTTATTCTGCTTTATGACATGCATTTTCACTACAATAGTTAACTTATAACAAAATATAATTTTATATATATACCTTAATTCGTTAAATATATATAAAACTACTATGTCTTATATACTAAATATTGAAGTAAAAAACAACGTACACAATTAGTAAGCATGATAGTCAATATGAGGCGGAGGTAGTACAAACTTTTGGATGACAAAATAGATAGATAGGTGTGGCCGATAGAAGTTAGGAACAACGGTCCTATCGTACGTGTCAGCTGATATGTCTTGTCGACTGTATATTGAGTAAACATTTTAAAAGTGATTAAACTTCAAATAGTTGTAACTTGCATAATATAAATCTAAAATAAAAACTTTTGCACATCTAAATTCAAGCTCTTCAAAGTAAGACCAGTCAATGATATATTGAACCCAATATAAAATTTTTGTTTTTTATATGTTTGAGAATGATACAATAAATGATAATATTCATTCATCATACCCGTTTGTTGTCAACTATTTTTTTGGTTGTCGGACCTGTTATTAGAATAAAGTAGAGAAAAAAATGCAGTACCACACTACAAATGTGGTCCCAAACGTAAAGTCTGAAAGTGGCTGCAAACGGAGCATCGTAATTGATAATATGATTCATTAACAAATAAGTGGTGAATCAAATATTTTTTTGACATACAAACTTCAAAACTGATAATAAATCATTTGCTTTGTGGTGTATTATTATTGTATGCTGTATTTTAAATTTTATGTGATGAATCATATATTTTTCTGACAAAAAAATCTTAACAGATAAGATCATTAGTGTTTTGTGGTGTATTATTATTATTATATTATTATTATTATTATTATTATTATTTTATGGTATATGTTAAACTATATATGATGAATATAGTGTTTTGATAAATAAGCTTTAATGGATTATAACTTATAGATTTAAGTTTAAAATGTAAATATTTCACACACATATTAATCTAAATTCAACCACTTCAAAATAAGACTGAATATGTTTATACCAAATATAAAGTTATTATTTTTGTGTACTTTACAATGATAAATCAAATAATGGAATAATTCATTGAAATTGGTAGTATGTTTTCATTTATTAACAAGTGGGGAATAACACTTTTTTGTTCATTCTATGAACTAATGGTGGACTACTATTGTTGTGTGGTTATTTCCTATTGTTATGTGATGAATCATAAATTTTGTTGATATATATCAATATATATAATTAATATAAATTTTTAAGTTTATCATACACATTCATAAATGATCTTATTTTGAAGACTTTATAAATTTTCTACATCTTGAACCTATTTTTCTTAAATTACAAGTGTTTGAATTTTGTTATAAGTTTTTTCTCTATCATATACTATTACATAAACACCATATTAGCAACAAAATAGACTATGACATCAATTGCTCCGTATATAACCGGTGGTATTGACTATGCATCGGTATCACCCATCTGCTCCGGGATACGATCAAGACTTTTTATTACGCAGCTTCATAATCTTAATTACCAGTTTACACGTGGGCCAACTTGATGGGTCCGGTCAGGTTAAACAAACAAATACAGGATGCCCGTGGCTCTTCAGGAGACTGAAGGGCGATAGTGAATGGTCATTCACGTTACGTAGGACTTCTCTTTTGGGTCATTAACATGCGCTTTTATTGAGAAAGGGTGGGGCCGAATGATATCTCACGGTAGGATAAACAAGAAAAATAAGACTCGTTTTACATAAAGCTAGATGATTAGTTTTTTCAAAAAATCATAACGCTATTTAATTAATTAGTAGAAATACTAAACCAGCTATATAGGTCTTCATTGAGAAAATTCTTTGGTCGATTTGGATTACAGTGCGAAGGATTTTTTTTCCTTTCGACAAGGATTTTAAATTTTATTTTTGTAATATGCCATCAATATCAAATCTTCAAGGTTGAATAGAAATTTTTTACGGACAAGCATAATTGAAAAATAATATAAAATATACAGTAGAGTAATACTCCCTCCGTCCTGAATTGATCGTCCTATTTACTATTTAGATATGTCATTTAATTTTAATATTTAACATATAAGATAAAATAATTTTAAAATTTTAAAAGTTTTGTATATGATTTCATTTTAAATTATATATTATAAAATTTAATTTTATAAATTATTTTATTTTATATATTTAATATTGAAATGGAAAAACATGACATATAAAAAAATATTTGGATCAATTTAGGACGGAAAAAGTACTATATAATTAGCTTTTACTTATTGCACTGATTCAAGGAATGGAAAAAAAAAAAGAAAAATAGAGAGAGTTTAAAAATTGGAAAAGTTCCACGACCACAAGGTCCACAACTTATAATTTTGGGAACTGCCGCACTCTAACTGAAGGTAGAGAGACGAGACGGAATCCGGACCCATGAATGGACATCTGTTTAGTACACCAAACGGGTGTCCCTTCAAGAGGCAAAAGAAAAGCTGTCTAGGTTTAAAAGGGGTAGGCATGGGTCCATGCCTGAAACTGAAAGGCCCAAGAGTCATGTACGCGACTTTTGTCATAATTGAACAGTTATAATTACTCCCTATTATAACGCCTACTCGAATATAGTCATCATGATGAAGATCCAGATGACAACTCGCCTAAAATGGAAAACAAAAAGAAAGCAATTTTAGAAGACACAACTTTGTCTGATTTTATAGTGAAACTTCCACCGCTCTTATTTGTGATGGAAACTGCAAGGAAATAAAAATATATACTTTCTCATCTGAAATAAAAAATATGTATATTTCTCATCTAAAATAAAAGTATGTTCACATGGAATTAATTGAACGTAGACATACAAGGAAATGTTACCACTTACCACTGTATAATGTATACAGGTAGAGGATGACTTATTCTTGTCATGTTAATAAAATCTCTAGAACGAACCCTACGATCCATGATATTATATTTGATTACTCGAATCCTAAATCTTGGAAAGGTTTCCAGGAAGGTAAATTCGATAAAACGGACCGGTCGCATCGTGTTTGGTACGGACTATCCAGTTAGCAGCTCAGTCAGCTGCTGACTGGATTATTTTTGCTGGCTAGACTGTCTTTTTATTATATTAACTTTAAATGGTTGTAACTTTTAATATATAAGTCCAAAATGAAAAAAAAAAATTATATCATTGTTCATCTAAATTCAAGCTCTTCAAAACAGACCAGTCATGGATATGTTTTGACAACTTTTTAAAAATTATTTTTACAAGTGTATGATGATACACTAAAATGATAATAAGATTCATTAAAATTGATATTCATTCATTAATTGATAAGTGGCGAATTAGATTACAAATACTGGAACTGATAAAAATCATTATCGTTTTGTAGTGTATTATTATTGTTATATGGTGTATTTTAAATCTTATATGGTGAATCATGTATTTTTCATACATACCAATATTGTTTTATATTTTTATTTTATATGTTTGCGATGATACTAAAATGAAGATCTGATTCATTAATTTTGATATTATGATTCATTAAAATTGATATTATGATTCATCTACTAATAAGTGGTGAATTAGATAATAAACTTCGGAACCGATAAAAATTATTATTGTTTTGTAGTGTATTATTATTGTTGTATGGTGTATTTTTAAACCTCATATGGCGAATCGCATATTTTTCAAACATATCAAATATTATTTTGTGTTGTATTATTGTGTAAAAAATTTTATTCTTATAGGTTTGCGATGATACACTAAAATGAAGATATGATTCATTAATTTTGATATTATGGTTCATTAAAAGTGGTATTATGATACATTAAAATGATGTTATGAATCATAAGTCTCATTGATATATATATATATATACATGTAACTAATATAAATTTTTAAAGTTCTCAAAACATATCCATGTTTGATCTTATTTTGAAGAGCTTGAATTTAGATTAACAATAGTATAATTTTTTTACATTTTGAACTTATATTTTAAAAGATACAATAATTTAAAACTAATGTAATAAAAAGCAACCCAGTCAGCAGCTGACTGGACTGCTGACTGAGTGCCAGCTCATCCAGCCACACTCAAATTCTACGCGGACCACCCGCACCATCGCACGTCTGTTCCAGGAATTGTATTCTCGGAATAAACTAAGTGTTAGTTTTATTTAGTTATAATATTGAAAACATGTGGAATTAGTTATTCAATTGTTTAATTGACTGAATAATCTGACAATCCATTTGAAATTGGATAATATTTTATTTGATTCATAAACATACTAACCAACTAATTAAATAAAATGTATATCAGATACAAGCGGTTTAGTATATTAATTTAAAATAGAAACATTTTGTTTAAAATTGTCGCTTTAATATAGTTCCTTAAGTTCCACCCACATAGTGGCGGACCAAGAAGTCAAATCTCATGGATCCAAAAAAAATTTCGACAGTAACATATATTAAATTTGAAGGTATTTAAATGTGTGGTCATAAACTTATTGAGTATTACAACCACACATATAGGAACATGTTTCTACCACTAAATTATTATTAACTTTTAGTATTTTACTCAATTTTATTTTATTAAAATTATACTTTAAAAATAATATTTTTATTATCTGAAAAGCTATGGGTCCGGACCCCACAGAACCCGCCTCGGTCCGCCCCTGCACCCACGGTACTTGAGACTCCTAGAGGACAAAGGTCTAAGGGCAGGGCACCGGTTAAAATGCACATCGACCAGACCGATCTAAGTAGCGTCAGCTTGTGATTCTAACGAAGGCCGAGTTAGCGGGTTTTGTGGAGGCATCCGTCCGACGTAATAACGATCGGGCATGTCTTTGGACATGCACGCTACCAGAGTGTCTTAGTAGCGACTTCAATAGCATGACACGAGCAAATAAAAACAAATTCATTAATTATATCAGAATTGAAGAATAGCTAAAAAATGTAGTATATATCAAAATAGCTATCTAGTCTAGTTATTAAATGATTAATATTCCGTTACACATACTCCACTTGTTAAATAATGATTAAATGTAAAATTATATCTATATCTATCGGTTTTAATTATATATCATAACTTTTATAGATTTTATAAAAACTTCAATATTTTAAAACTAATTTTTTATGTGCAAATCTATTTTAATTTAAATTTTATTGGCATATTACAAATATTAACTTTGAAATTTGTGTATAAATAGTATTTAATTTAGTGACAATATTTTATAACTAAACAATTTATTTAAAATAAAATAAACTTATTATACTTTAATAAGTGAACAATAATGTAATAAAATAATAAATAATGATTATAGTTATCTATAAGTACATATATATATATATATATATATGTATATATATCATTTTGATTATTAGTTATTTTTTTAAAAAAAAGTTTATCTTACAATTTTGTTATAATTTCAAATTTGAAAAAAAACTTAATATCTAAGTTTAAGTATTTTAGTGTACATTATGTAATATATCTAGTTATATTTTTCATACCATATACTAATATATTATACAATAAAAGGGTAATTGAAAAATTGTAATATATTTGATATAAATATGTACAAAACTTAATATATTTTCTCATAACTACATGGTTTAATTACTTTTTTAATTATAATTATTATTTTAAGTATATATAATTTTAATTTATTTGTTTAAAATTAAATTTTGGTTTATTTAGATTATTTTACCTTAAATATGAATATAATATATAATATATATATATTATTATATACCTATGCATAGTTTTAAAGTTATTAAAAATTTAGCTAATCTAGTCACGAGCTTGGAATCACAACTCTCAACATTTCAATAAGAAATTATATTTCTAGTGAGTTACCAATTACATGGAATAAGTAATATTATTGGATTTTATTTTTCTATACCAACATAGGGATAACTGTAATTCCAAGTATTATAATATTATTCCCTAGTATCAAACATGTTTAAGTCCTTACAGCGGTCTAAGTCTTTATGAAATAACTTTTATTATCACTCTTTTTATCTAATATGTAACAAAAGGTGAAAACCACATCAGTGTTAAAAAGAAGACATAAGTACAAAACATGTCCACTTACATACCAACCTTCCCCATACACAATCTCCCCCTATGATAACTCACAACAGAATTCATTTACTAGGATTCCTTTTTTGGGACTTCCCCAGCACATTGAAGAATAATTCCTAAGCATAGTTGTTGTGCCCTAGTTTTTTTTTATATTGTTTCTGGTTTGCAAAGGAGCTTATGTCAGTTTCCATCTTAATCCGGTGGGATTATGTTGTTTTTGTTTGATATTATTAGCTTAGAAGGGAGTAGAGGTGACTTATGTCATTTTCCATCTTAATCCGGTGGGATTATGTTGTTTCTGTTTGATTTTATTAGCTTAGAAGGGAGTAGAGGCGAGAGTGTCTTTTCGTTGTTTTATAAATTGTAAGTTAGGAAAGAAAGTTCTTTTCACGTCAATTTTTCTTCATCTTCCTTCATCTCTTCAATTTTTCCCGTCATTTCATTCTCCTCACTCTCAACTTCCGTTCTGCCTTCTCTCTCCCTCTGCTCATCTTCCCTTTCTCCCTTTGATTCCGCTTCCAACAGTTTGATCGTTTGTGTGAATCTGCTTGTGGAATTCTGGACGGTCGTCTGTAATCTTTCAGGTTTAGAGAATTTAGGTTTAGTTTTGTTTTGGTTCTTCATTTAGTCTTCTCCATTTCTGATTTTGTTTCAACTTCGGGTTAATCCAGTCGAGAGTTCGGTGGGGTCCGAATGGAATTCGAAGAGTGTGGAGTCCGTTGAGTCGTGCGGGTCTTCGGATTGAGGTAGGTGGTAGATGGATTCAGTTCTGGTGTGTTCACCCATGGGGATTCTAGGTTTCATTTTATTTTTGAATGTGTTGATTGTTCTCTGATTTTGTTGTGAACTCGACTTGGATTTAAGTTGTGTTTTCGCTCGGTTTAAACCCCGTGGGAATGTGTTTCGATTGACTACTTTGTTATGGAAGGATTATGTATATTCATGGTGATTTTGGCTCTGGTTTTCTGTCTGCTTCGTCTCTGAATTTGCAGTTTTGTGCTATCCATGCTTCTGTCCGGACTTGTATGTCCAGACAGTGCTTCGGACGCCTCTATTTTGCGTCAGTTTATGCCTTGTCCGGACAGGGTGCAAGGACGAGTCATGGGTTTGCAGTTCGAATTGTGTCCACATGCAAGCCCAGACACGTCCGGACACCTCGTTAGTTTCTCTTGGACAGATGTCCAGACGCCCTCTGGATTCAAACGCGGCATGGGTTCGGACATCTCTGTTTTGATGTTCGGCATGCGTCCGGACTTGTAGGTCCGAACACATGTCCGTACATCCCTCTCATTTCGCCTAAAATGTTCGTTTGAGCTCCATTTTGACTTCCGTTTGCGGGGTTATGATTCTCTAAGTATGTATAAGCTATTTTGACATGTATTAGTGTGGGTTTAAGTGTATTTTTGTTCCGAAAGTACTCGTTTTGTTTCTAATCTCTGACATGCTCTGAAAGTGTGTTTCGGTCTCTGATTTCTGTTTGGGCTTCCCGTGCTTTGCCAGTCTTGGTATATGATTTCTGTTTTGGCAATGACTTCGGTTTTGTGTTATACTTCTGTTCTATAAGTGAACCTCTGTTTTGCAACCTAGTTAGTAAGCCTTCTGAGCCGTGGATGACTGAGTCAAGTTATCCCATAGCATGCTGTGCATGATGTTTCCTGGGATGATTAGTGACCAACGTGTTCGACAAGGATCTCTATCCTTTCTGCGTGGGATCCTTTGATCCATAGGACCTTCACCCTTTTGTATGTGAGTGCTTGAACTAAGGTCCCACTTTTGTTTGTAAAGTGATCTATTATGAACCATATATCCGTTCTAATTTGAGAATGTTTCATTTTGGTAACGCTTTGATTGTGGTTTTTTTGTCTTCGTTCTGTTTCTGTTTTCTGACAATCCGTTATGTAATTTCTGATTTCTAGATAGCTTATGATCTTTATACTATCTCCCGCTAATTCGCTCTCTGTTTTGACTTGCGTTTAGCTCTGCTCTGTCTTTGGACTTCGGTCTATTTTGAAGGAATTCTGCTTTGATTCTGATTCTGTTTTGCTAATTGTTTACTTATAAGTATAATGATGTTCTGTAAATTGTTTTGAGCATGCTCAGCTGATGAAGTTTATCACCCGTTGAGCTGTGATTTGCTCACCCCTACTTCGTCTGATTTGCAGGTTCTAGCATTTGGCTGTAGTCCTCTGCTTTTGTCTTTTAGTTTTGAGTCCAGAATTTGTATTTGAATTTTTGGCTTTGTGGCCCATATGTATTTGTAGCTTCCGCTTTGTAAGTTGTATGACCGATTTGTGAACTCTTATTCATATAATGTATGAGTCTTTTGTTCAGTTTTGGGTATTGTTAAAGTAGCCTTGCGTATCTTAGGTAATTAGTGCTTGACGTGTGACGGTCTTAGAACTAGGGTAGTTTTGGGGTCGTTAACATAGTTGTGGTTTCTTAAGCTCTTGCTCCTTATTTCTTATATTTTAATTTCACAATGAATTTTTCTTTTAACTCTATATCTCCTAATAGTTTTATGATTTATTTTTTAACTTCATGTGCAGAAAAATCACCCAATAATTCGGTAATGACCACTTATTCACGAAGCTGGCAAAATGCGGTTTTTTTTGCAACTAAGTGCTGTGTTTGGCAAACATTGTTCTGTTACAAATGAGGAGCTGTGTTTAGGATGTTTTCTGTATTTAGATAATAATGGGATGTTTTTTTTTTCAATTTTCATACAATTTGTGCGATTCTTAAACGGTCTCTGAAATGAATGACATTTTGTAGTAATGTTATCAAACAGTTACACTTCGGACCTATGCCCTTTTCCATGCATTTCGAGCTCATATGAGACCCACATGGATTCATGAAAAGGGCACCTTAGTAAGCTGTTTTCTGTATTTATATAAATAGGATGATTTTTTTTTCAATTTTTGTTTGAATTAGAAGATGTCTAAACGGTATCATTAGAGCTGTCAAAATTTGACCCAACCCGAAAACCCGTCAGTTTTATCCGAACCCGAAAATATTTAAATATAATAAACCCGAAACCCGATTGGGTAAAACCCGAAATGACCCGAACCCGAAATGACCCAAAAAATTTATAACCCGAAATGACCCAAAATAATAGTAATTAAAAATTAGCCATACTCGAATAACATGAAATAATAGTGACCATAAATTGTCCCAAACCTGAATGACCCAAATAAATATGACAAAAAATATGATTTAAACTTATTATCCGAATGAAATTCAGAATAGGCATTGTATTGAAAGTTATGTAATCTATATGTTGTATATTCTTATAGAAATTAGGTATATATTTATATTATAAATTTTTCAAAAATATTAACCATGACCCGAAATAACCGAAACCCGATTCTATCTGACACTATTACAACCCGAACCCGAAATGACCCGAAAGTTTAATGACCCGAACGGATATTGACCCGAAAAGATATGACCCAAAACCCGAACGGATAACCCGTTTGACAGGCCTAGGTATCATAATTGTTGAAAATTTTCATACTTAGTAGTCAAACTACTAAGCTTCAATCCTAAACGGTGTCGGAAATTGTTGAAATGTTGCATACTCGTAGTCAAACTATCACACTTCAATCCTATGCGTCTGCCCAAGGATTTCGAGCTCATACGTGACCCACGCGATGACACAATGAGGGCACCAGAGTTAGTTGTGTTTTTTTTTTGTATAAACCGAATGCTTTTTTTTCTTCCAATTTTTCTTCGAATAAGGAGATGCCTAAACGGTATCGAAAATGGGTGAAATTTTGCATACTCGTAGTCATATTATTACAATTCTATCCTATGCGTCCGACCAGGGATTTTAAGCTCATACATGACCCATGCCACTTCACAAAGAGAGCACCGGAGTTAGCTGTTTTCTATTTCTATAAACATGATGGGTTTTTTTTAATTTTCGTTTGAATTACACGATGCCTAAACGGTGTCAAAAATGGTTGAAAATTTTCATACTCATACTCATACTATTACAATTTGATCATGTGCGTACACCCAAGGATTTTGAGCTCATACATGACCCACTCGACTTCACAAGGAGGGCACCAAAGTTAGTTGTTTTTCTGTATTTGTATAAACATGATGTTTTTTCCATTTTTGTTTGAATGAGGAGATGCCTAAACGGTGTAAGAAATGGTTGAAATTTTGCATACTCGTAGTCAAACTATTACACTTGGATACTATGCGTCCTCCCAAGGATTTTGAGCTCATACGTGACCCTCGCTACTTCACAAAGATGTCGCCATAGTTAGCTGTTTTATGCATTTATATAAACATGATGGTTTTTTCTAATTTTCATTTGAATTAGAAGATGCTTAAATGATGTCAGAAATGGTTGAAATTATTCATACTCATAGTCAAACTATTACAATTCGATCCTATGCATCCGCCCAAGGACTTCAAGCACATATGCGACCCACATGACTTCACAAAGAGGGCGTCATAGTCGACTGTATTCTTTAAAGCTAGTTTGGTGGAACAGGGAAGTAAAAAGGTTATGATATACGTGCTTGAAAGTGTTGGTCTTTATATTTAGTTTGGTGGAACATGCAAGTAAAAATATTTTTTAATTAGCGCTCATATATGTTCAGAGGCGGAGTCAGGGGGGGTGTTCGCCCCCCCCCCCCCCAACTCCCTAGGGTACATGCTGAAATCATTTTTAGTAATTTTGTTATATAGTTTATTTATGTTATTAGATATTTGTTCACCCCCATAACATTTTGTAAAATATCACTATGATATCACCAAATTCTATTTGTTATCAATTTTTTTCTATTAATATGTAATATTTGTTCTATAATTATGTTGTAAAAATCATATTTAGTCTATAGTAGATAAGAAAAATCTTAATATTTTTTATTTTAGCAACATAGTCTATAGTAAACATGATTATTATGTTAGTCTTAGTAATCATGTACCTCTACTATCCATAATACAAGTGTTTTTAATTATTACATATTTTGTAAATTAAAATAATATTAGAATTACTCAAAATAATTTTTGGAAGAAGTTTTTAGAAAAAACTACTAGTTCAGAAGTAGTGTTCTATATTATTGACATTAACTTATAACTTTGTATACCCGTTTTATAAACTAAAAATAAAAAAGGATAAAAAATTTTTTATTTACTAATTTATATATTTCAATTTTAATGTAATTTTTATGTCAAACTATATATCTAATATCAATTTTTAAAAACTAATTATTTATTGAAATATTATATTAATTTAAAAAATTAATATTAATTTTAAAATATTAATTAATATTATAAAAGAACTCTCGCCCCCCTTAGAAAACTTTTCTGGCTCCGCCCCTGTATATGTTGGTCTTTAATAGTTCAGTGGAACAAGTAAAAAGGTTATGTTTGTATTGATCTATATGTTGGTCTTTAAATTTAGTTCGGTGAAACATGCAAGTAAAAATGTTATGTCATTAACGCTCGTATATGTTGGTCTTTAAATTTAGTTTGGTGGAACAGCAAGTGTAGCTCCTCCAATGTGAGGTTTCTGTGAGTTCATAATCGGGTTTTTGCTACAACCATCTTTACTTCCTTAAATCTTGGTTAACTATCAAACTAGTATGACTATACAACCTACTGCTCGATAGCAACAATAAAGCACCTCCCGAACAGGAATTTTTTTCGTTATCATGTTCAACCACTTGTCGCAAGGATGAAATTGTATTGAATATTGATCAGGGAAAATGATACGGTAGTTTATTACTGTATCTGTGTACACACAATATATATAGTCTGGGTACCTATAAGAATATATATATGTGACTGAACCGGTTTTATAATAAACCAGTTAAAACGATTACACTTGATTACACCTAGATACAATCCTAATACCCCCCCTCTCAAAGAGTGCATCCTTGTGTTGCATCCAGCGGAAGGTGTGCTCTTTGTTGTGGTTAAGACAGAAGGTGGGTAATACTTTGTACCTGCAAAAAAGGAAAAGAGAAGAATACTACCTGTCTCCTCCTTGGTTGATGGTGGAAGTGTTGTCGTACCTGCAAGAGAACAGAAAAACACTACCCTTTCTCGTGATTTTGTAAGCCCATAACATTAAAAGAGTTGTAATAACTTTTTCCTGTAAGGGGTTTTGTTATCATGTCCGCTAACTGATGTGTGCTAGGAACGTATTTGACTTGGATGAGACCTGCTTGTAACTTTTCACGAATGAAATGGCAGTCTATTTCGATGTGCTTAGTTCGTTCGTGTGAGACTGGGTTCCTAGCTATATGTATGGCGGCCAAGTTATCACATTTTAATGGTATGGGATTTATATCTTTGATTCCTATTTCATTCAAGAGTCTACTTAGCCAACTTAATTCCCCTGTGACTTGTCGCATAGACTTGTATTCTGCTTCAGCAGAAGATAGGGCTATGGTGATCTGTTACTTTGACTTCCAACTTAGAGGGGAACCACCCAAAAGGATGTAATATCTGGAAACGGATTTCCTTGTGATTAGGCAGGAGGGCCAATCTGAATCGCAGTAGGCTTCTAGTGTGTAATTTTGGTCCTTGTTGAAGTGAAGACCGAACCCCGAAGTCCCCTTGATGTAAGATAGGGTGTGGTAGGCTGCCTTTAAGTGGGCTGAAGTAGGGCTCTGAAGAAATTGACTCAAAAATTGGACTGCATAGCATATGTCGGGTCTCGTGTTGGTGAGAAAGTTTAGTTTCCCAACGAGGCACCTATATGTTGTTGGATTCTCGAGTTTAGAGTCTGTGTCCTCATAAAGTTTTTGATTGATAGGGAGAGGTGAAACGGAAGTCTTTATATTGTGGGCATCAAAATCATGGAGGATTTGGTTGATGTATTGTTGTTGGGACATGATCATCCCATCATTACTTTCTAGGAACTCTATTCCAAGGAAGTAATTTAATCTGCCTAGATCCTTTATCTTGAATTCCTTGTCAAGCTTCCGTTTCAAGGTTTTGACTTCTTTAGTGTCATTCCCAACTAGGATATCATCCACATAGATCCCTAACAAGGTGATGCTACTGTTCCTCTTCTTGACAAATAAAGAGTAGTCATTTTGGGAGTGGTTGTATCCTAAGTCTTTTAGGAACTTGGCAAGTTTCTCGTACCATTGTCGAGAAGCCTACTTTAGTCCGTAAAGGGACTTATGAAGTTTGCACACTTTGTTCGTGCCATTGACTTTTATCCCCTCTGGTATGGTCATGTACACGTCTTCATGGAGATCACCATGCAAGAAAGCATTGTTGATGTCCAATTGGTCGAGGATCCATCCGTTCTTGATTGCCACTATTATCAAAGCTCTTACGGTAGTCATCTTGACTACGGAGAGAAGGTCTCCTCGTAGTCGAGGCCTTGTCTTTGTGTGAAACCTCGGACCACTAGCCTGGCCTTGAACCGCTCGATATCTCCGTTAGCTTTTAGCTTCACTTTATAAACCCATTTGTAGCCTATTGGACGTTTGCCCTTGGGCAAGTCGACAATTGTCCATGTTTTGTTTTGTTTTAGGGCTTCAAATTTGGTGGCCAGCGCTTTAACCCATCTAGGGTCCTCGCGGGCTGCCTTGTAGGTGGTGGGTTCCTTGAGGTTATGAAGATTGGATAAGAGCTTGTTTGCATTGGGCTGTAAAGAACAGGATAGGATGGTGGTGTTGGGTATATGATCGGTTAGGGTATTCACATTGTTTTGGGAGGTAGAGGGGGTTGAAGTCTCGAGTCTTTGTGCAAGAATTAGGGAAAAATGGTCCTCTTTATTTGCATTGGAGGAAGAATGTAATCATTGTATTTGGGAGGTATCCTGTGTTCTCGAGTGGATCTTCTAAGATGTGTGATTTGGTCTTGTGTTGACCTTCTGAAATACCCCGACTTAAATATAGGGATTAAAATCAATCTAATACGTATTTAAGGGCCTAATGGTACCTAATTAATACTGGTAAGGAAAATAATCCAAAATAATAAATAAACTCTTAAAAGCGGAAAACGCTAAATAAGCGTTAAATAACCATAGGAGGTATGAGACCTCGGTTAGCGTATTATATGGATTCCAAAGGTTTAATAAGACCTAAATAATATATGGGAACAACTCCCGAAGAAACGGATCCAAATAATGAATTAAAACGATAATAGAGCTTTAGAGCACGTTTTTCGAGAAAACCCGAAAACGTGACTTTAAGTGGTCAAACAGACCCGTACAAATTATAAATCATTAAATAATAATTATTAAGCATTTATGGAAGCCTAATAGTTAATAAAATGATTAAACGAGGAAATTCCGGAAAACGGGCCCGGTTAGTGAATGTACCTAAACCGGGTAAATAACGAGCGTTTTCTGTAAAAGACGAAAAACGCTCCAACTAGTATAACTGTAGGGGGGCCGGTTTTACTGTGGTAGACAGCTCTCCCTCACACACACACACACAAGACAAATGAGTAATAAAGTAGCAAAAAGTAAAAAGTAGTCCCCTCTCTCCTTATTTCCTTAATTCCCTCATCTCTCTCTCTCTCTCCAATTCCTTTTCCCCCTCTCACGGTGGACTCCCCCTCCTGAACCTCTCTTCTTCCTCCTCTGGTGGGAACCGATTTTGAGCTCCCCAAATAGTCCCATGGCAACTTCATCTTCTTCTCCATGCTCCACCTCCATGTGAGCTCCAAATGCAAAAATAAATATATTCTTGCTCCCCTCATTCTCCTCTACATTTCCGTCTTTTCAAAATTCGAAAAGGATGAGTTTCATCTCAATGGGTTTTCCCCATTTGAAGAGAAAAGCACACCATTATGGAGCTTGGAGCCTCCTCTCTCCAACAAGGTAAAAATCTACATGAAAAACTCATGTTTTCATCACCTTCCCTCACAACCGATTTTGCTCCATTTGTAACACTCCATTTTCTCTCTCTCCTTGAGCATAATATCAACCTTGCAATGGTGGGGGATTCACCTTCGTGAACCAAGGGCTAAAACCCCTCCTAAAACACTCCAAAGGTAAACCCTAGAATTTTTATTTTAAACACTTCAATGAACTAATGTTAATTTAAGGGTTAGTAGTTTAATTACAATTGTTTTGTGTGTTTGGATGATGGGAATGGAGTTTGGCAACTCCATTCCCCACATGGCCGATTTGGGCAAGAAAGAAAGAAGAGGAGAAATGGAAAAAGGAATGAAGAGATTATAAGCTCAAGGTAAGAGATCTTTACTAATGTTAATTTTAATGCATTAGAGTAGTGGGGATGGGTAAACTACTTAAAGAACCCAAAACTTTGTATTAGTATTGAGAATTATGAATTTTGGGTATTTGTGAACTAGTACGTGAATTGTAGGCTTTGGAGCCAAATGTGATGTGTATGTGTATTGGAATTGTGGATGGAGAAAATATTGAGGAACTTGTATTTGTATGTGTGTGGTAGAACCCTTGTGGTTTGGCTAGAATAGGTATGAATTTGGTGAGAAAATGTGTGTATGGATAAGTTAGAAATGTAGGTGAACCATGGCCAATTTTTGGTAGGAAATGTACATTTAAGGATGACTTGGTGAATGGGAGAACCAAGGTCTGTATTGGAGGTAGAAGGGATGTTTAATGACCATGGGGTAGTGACTATAGTATGAGAGTGAAAGAATGCAAAATCTGTAGCAAAGTGTATCAACATGCATTGGAGAAGTCAGGAAAGATTAGTGTGCAAAGATTGGAAAAAAGAGTGTTGGACTTGGGTATAGATGGTGCAATTGCTTGGAAATGAATTGGCATGGTAAGGTAATGTACTTGGAATGCAAGGAATGGCATTGGCTGAGAAAGTAAAGGATGGTGGGATGGAGTTTGAAAATCTGTAGCATAAGAGGAATGAAAACCATTGTAAGTGTTGGGATGAAGTGAGAAAAAGATTGTGTATGTGGATATAGGAATGAGTAAGGAATGTGAGGGATGAATTAAGGCAGCTTTTAGGGCCTAAGTAGTGATTAAAACATGTGGGCTTACATGTAGAAAGATTGGGGAAGAAATGGGTGAAAGAGGGAATTGAAAACAGAAATTAAAATGCAAATACTGGGCCGGACTGACCTTAGGACCGAACTTGCAAGGTCGGTCGAACCCAGATTTACAAAGACGGGAAAACTTCTGGAATGGACCGAACTTGCGACCGGACTTGCAAGTTGGTCGGACCAGAAAACTCTCCCGTCTGTAACCTACTGGAATGGACCGACCTTGCGAAACTTGCAAGGTCGGTCGACTCAAAAATTTTCCGTCTTGTAAGCTACTGGAATGGACCGACCTTGTGACCGGACTTGCAAGGTCGGTCGGGCTAAAATTTTCCGTTAAGTAACTCACTGGAATGGACCGACCTTGGGACCGGACTTGCAAGGTCGGTCGGCCCTGTAATTTCCCAGCGTAATTTCTTACTGACTTCGACCGACCTTGGGACCGACCCTGGGTAAGGTCGGTATATGTATATGTATACCCACCTATACATATGTGCATATATATGTAAGTATACCATTGTTAAGCAATGAAAAGTAAGTAAATAAAATGTAAGTATAAGAATGTGAAGACTTAGTAAGTATGAGTTAGGAAGCGTAAGGGTAACCGAATTAAATTAATGATAGTTAGATTAATGATTCGGTTGTATGTATATCATAGGATTTGATTTGTGAACACCGGAGGAATGTTGGGATACAAGTACAACGGTGAAAGGTATGATTTCTTCATGCCCTGTATCCTAATCTGGTTACCCCGATTTGTGTGCTTATTTGATCACCTAAATAAGATAAATGCATGAATCGGACTATATTGCACTTACCTGTGCTTGACTTGTGTTGTTCTTGATATTTATTGTCTTGAACACTAGTTTGTATAATTCATGAAATGCATGAATGATGATGAATGGTATTCGAATCTTGTATTGTACTTAAGTATTGTATTGTATTTTGTATAAATGAGTATTGAGCATTGTAATTGTGTATGTGGCTTGTATGAATGACTTCTGCTAATTCCTAACTACCTAACTCCTAACTTAAGTGAGTAAACTGGAATGAGTAGAAGTCCGATATAGCTTCGGCCATGCGTGAGGATGAGGAGACACAAGAGGTTGGATCCGATTCCTGGTTCGTAAGCTGGTCCACGACCCAAATCCCTTAAGTGGGTAGCATCCTGGACTGGTGAACCAAGTAAATCCCGGTGGTGGGACGGAGTAGTCCCCGGGCCGGAGGTCCCGACGACTTAACATGAGTAAGAGTAAGAGTAAGTAAGTATGTATGAGTATGAGTATGTATGCGTATGTATGGAGTAAAGAGTAAAAGAGTAATCTCCACCCGATTAACCCGGGTGGACCAATGAAGCTAACAAGAATTGTATATTGTGTATGTAATGAGTATGTGTAATTCGGAAGAAGGTAAGTACGTATTGGATGGTATATTGTATTCCTTGTATGTAATGAAGTGTATGTATGTATGCCTTGCGTAAGTATTATTGTATTGTATGTAGCATGTACGCATGTTGTGTGAATAAATGAACTGCATGTATACGACCAAGTGGTCGGCGTACCCTCACTAGTACGCGGGGTATGCGGTTATCATGCGCAGCGAAAGCTGACCCCCTAGGGGGAACGTTTTTAGTGTGCAGGTACCGAAGCGAATATGGTCAAGGTAAGAGACCGGAGGCACACCCTTGTATTTAGAAGCAAGTAGCTTGTGAGGAACGGGTAGTAAGTAGTCTCTTAGTGAGTACGTATGAATTTGGAAGAGGTATTATATCTGTATAAGGATCTTAGTAAACTCGGTATGTGGATTATATTGTATTGTACTTGAAGTATTATATCGAATGGAAGTTTGTAGCATTTATTGGTATACGGAGTATGTATGGTAGATATGTAACACTCGGGATTCCGGTCCATCAGACCGACGCTGTATGTAGTAGCAGTAGCTTTGTTAGTCACGGGGGTGACTAACGGCATTGTATCACCCACATTATGTAAGTATGTATCCGCTGCGTGTATCTGATGTGTAAGGAGATTGGACGGTAAGCACTGTATTAATGGTAGGGGTGTTACACCTTCGGTGGTGGTAATTTCATCCTGATGTGTGGTATCTGATTCTTCTCTTGCCTCAGAAAACCGAGACGTGCAAGAATCATCCTCCACAATTTGGTTGGAGGGGGGAGAGAAAATGTCTATGTTATCTTGGTTGTTACCGAAGGTATCTTTCCATTCTTTGCTTTTCAAAGGGTAAATGTTTTCGAAAAAAGTAACATCTCGTGTTGTTTTTAATTCTCTTTCTTTCAATGTCAGAACCTTGTAACCTTTTGTGTTTTTGGGATTACCGACATATATGCCAACTGAAGCTCTTGGATCCAACTTTCCTCTATTTGGGCTTACGTTGGTTACATAGCACAGACATCCAAAGCTTTTGATTTCATTGAATTCGGGTTTCTTACCGTAGAGCTTCTCGAAGGGTGTCAAGTTATCAATGGGCTTGTTTGGCATCCTATTTACTAAGTATGTTGCGTGTTCCACACAGAAATGCCAATGTTGATCATCTAAACCTGACTGATAAAGGATAGCTCTAGCAATATTCATGATGTGCCCCTGTTTTCGTTCCACAACCCTGTTTTGTTGGGGTGTGTGGGGGCAGCTTGTTTGATGTACAATGCCCTTTTGATTAAAAAATTTGTTCCTTCTTGGGACTTGCCTAGTTCCCGGGCATTGTCACTACGAACGGTTTTGATTCGTTTGTTCATTTGTGTCTCAATTAAATTAATGAAGGTTTTTAAATGTTCCATGGCTTCTGATTTGAGTTTAAGAAGAGTGACCCATGTGCCTCTAGTATAATCGTCAACAAGGGTAAGAAAATATCTGTGGCCGTCTAAAGATTGGGTTCTCATTGGGCCACAGATATCGACATGTATGAGGTCAAAAGGGGCTTTTGTTTTAATTTCGGACATTGGAAATTTCAAGCGCTTTGCTTTGGCCTTATAACAGATAGTACATGGTAAATGGTTTTCAATGTGTTTAGGAACATTTACATGTATTATTTTTTTCATGTTTTTCAACGACATGTGTCCTAACCTATTATGCCATAGAATGAAACCATCAGGAAAATTGACCCGTGAGGGTTCTATAGCAGAACTCAAGCATACAGACATTTCTTTGTTCAGAACAAAATCATACAAAGCATTCATATTTGCAATATAGAGCCCATTAACATGTCTTCCTATCTAAACTGAGGTGTTTCCTTTAGAGTCCTGCATAATACAATCGGTTTCACGAAATGTGATTGTCACTTTCAAATCTGAAATTAATATAGACATGGACACTATATTGAATTGGAACGATGGGACAAACAATATATTCCGCAAACAGACTTTTCCATCAAACACTAAATTACCAACATAAACAACAGATTTCTTGTTCCCGTCTGGGAGCATAATATTTTTATGCATTTCAAGATTCAAACATTCTGAAAGCAATTCATCGTTCCCACAAACGTGCTCAGTAGCACCAGAATCCATATTTTTTGTAATTCACAGGTTATAGAACTACCATTATAATTCAGGCATGGTAATAAATTAGGGATAGTTGTAAAAATACCTGTAAATTCCCCAAAATTTGGCTGATGAGCGACACCGGTGTTGTTCTTCTGTTGCTGGAGATAGGCGACTAATGCTGCAACTGGTCTAAGGAGAATCCACGTACTGGAGACTGCTGGATAGCATCGTGACTTCCTCCATCATTAGCGACAACAGAGGCGATTTTCATCGGTTCTCTTCTTGGCTGTGTCGGTGGGAAATCCAATTAACCACCAATAGTTTTCTCGGTTGTGCCCTAGTTTCCCGCAATTTGTACATTTAGTCGCATCCTTCTTGGCGCCGGTGGTGACAACGGTGGTGTTTTTTTGCCTTGAGTCTTGAAATTCGAACCACCGACGTTGGTCTTCTGCCTCCCGATGTTGTAATTGGGACCTCCTTTGATAGCAAGAGCGACGGACTGCTCTGAGTCTTCTCGCGAATCTACACTTTCTCTGGTTTGCTCCTCCTGGATTATGAGAGCGAATATATCTTCTAGGGTAGGAATCTGCTCCATCGCCAAAATTTGTGCGCGAAGTTGAGCATAGGGTTTAGCCAATCCCATCAAGAAATGAATGGTTTCTTCTTGCGCGCGCAATTTTTCTGATTCTCGCTTGACTTACTGGAAGAACAGCATGAACAATCATCGACTGGCTGCGCTAGATCATATTGTGCCCATATCTCACGCGATTTCATAAAATAATCTGTGATTGAGTCTTGTCCCTGCTTCAAGTCGGCGATTTGAATTTTGAGATGGTGAAGAGTCGTGAGATTTTCTTTTCGAACCTTTTACACAGCCAGTCCCAAATCTGCTTTGGGTCACTGGTATACATGACACTGCGGCCGATGTTGGGTGAGAGGGATGAAATCAACCAGGCAACAACTAATGATCTTGCGCGTTTCCAGGCTGCCAAACGAAGAGTGTCGGTGCTTTCTGGTTGAGTAATCGACCCATCGATGAAACCGATTTTGTTCTTGGCTGTTAGGGCTTCCTGCATCGACCACTTCCAGCCCAAGAATCCTTCTCTAGAAAATTTCTGGGCAAGAGGTTGCCCAGTTTGCTCTGTATTTGCGACATAAAGGGGGTCGCTAGCATCGATGGTAAGGCTAGGGTTGCCGGCGGTGTTTTCCGGTTTCTTGCCTGTGAGTTCGCTCATTGTTTCTTTGATTGGGGGTGAGACCAGTGCTCTGGTACCATGTTAAACCTTGCAATGTCGCAAGGATGAAATTGTATTGAATATTGATCAGGGAAAATGATACGGTAGTTTATTACTGTATCTGTGTACACACAATATATATAGTCCGAGTACCTATAAGAATAATATATATATATGTGAATAAACCAGTTAAAACGATTACATGATATATAATCCTAGGATACAAGCTATAAGCGTACACCTGATTACACCTAGATACAATCCTAATAACTCAGATTGCAATCATACCGGCTGATGCGACAACACCTAACAGTTATTTGATTGTAAAATACAATAAATACTTACATTGCAACTAACGAGACTGATGTGACAACACCTAACAGATCTTTTGACTATTAGAGACAATAAAGACTTTGAATCATACTACTGTACTCATGGCTATACCATGCGGTTGCCCTATATAAGTGACAAACTATCTAACTGTTTCTCAAAACCATACTACCATTCACAATACTTCATTTCTCTCATCATGTTGTTTCTTGATTACATACCATCTTTTGATAGACAAGGCTTTTCTTTTGAACCAACATCTTCGCCATACATTTTACGTTTTGATATATCAGATAAACTTTCATTCGATGTTACAATTCCATATCAAGTGTTTCCTTGATAATGGTCGTCACACCATTTGGGCTAATTCGATAGTGTATAATAGATGCTATTCAGGTGGCCAAAGCCATATTGGAGGCAAATGGTCATAAGGAACGACAATGACGTGCGAATGATGGTGGACAATTACATGGAAAATATAGAGGCCATGGAGATGATTCAACTACTACTACTAACTGAAGTACTGGTGGAATTTGGTGACTGTGTTGACTCTGGTGGCTCCAACAACTACTGATGGATGAGTAATGAATAACTTTGTTGTGTGATATCGTGTATTGTAGTATGTTATAGCGTTTATGTAGTTTGTTAATTGTTATCATGTTCACCCACTTGTCGGCTGCCCTCTTTATCGTGTATCAGAGTCCTACTTTTTCAAGGACAATAATTAAAGAAATCTCTACTTTTCATCCACTGTGTTGTCATGTCTTCATTATGTCTTGTAGGGGCATCTTCTTTTCTTTGATTGTGTTGTCACCTCACCACACTAGTATCAAAATCATAATTTTAAGGACAATAATTGAGGGGTTCAGAGTCTAACATTTCCCTATAAAAACGGTGGATTCTCTAACTATGATTCATTCCATATCATATTCTCATCTACAAACTTTCAGTCCAACTATGACTCTTCTCTGTTGGCTGTTTCTACTTCACATACCATCCTTCAATGTGTGTGGTTTTTGTTTTGAACCAACATTTACGTCTTGTTATTCCAGATAACCTTTCGTTCGACGAGTTAAAAATTTTTCGCTGAATTTTGCCTTGACAATGGAGATCATATGTTTCGTGCTACTTTGATAATCGTTAGAAAGATGATGTTCCGTCATCCAGAGCCATTTTTGAGCTAAATGTTCATAAGGAACAACGTAGATGTGGAGATGATGATAGACAACTACATCTCTAACATGGAACCCATGGGGATGATTCAACTTTTGGAAAAATATGAACCATGGGTTGATACTTGATCACATGTGTAACTTGATCACTAACTTTTGAGTATTTTGTTTCTATATTATGTAGCTCTTGCTATAGGTCATGCCTTAAGCAAGCAGTACAAAAAAATGAACATTAAACAACTATGAAATATGTCGCTATGAGTAATCAGTACCTCCAACTACATAACATCATGCACTATAATAGTCTGACTAACGTACTACAACGATGTAAAGACTAACATAACCTTTTTACTTGTATGTTCCACCGAGCTAAATTTATAGACCAACATATACGAGTGCTAATAATAAACCTTTAACTTGCCTATTCCATCGAGCTAAATTTAAAGACCAACTTATACGAGTGCTAATATATAACCTTTAACTTGCCTATTCCACCAAACTAAATTTAAAGACCAACATATACAAGTGCTGATAACATAACCTTTTTACTTGCCTGTTTCACAGAACTAAATTTAAAGACTAACAATACGAGCGCTAATAACATAACCTTTTTACTTGCATGTTCCACCAAACTAAATTTAAAGACCAAAAGCGCTAATAACATAACCTTTTTACAGAACTAAATTTAAAGGCCAACATATACGAGTGCTAATAACATAAAAGTCTTACTTGCATGTTCCACCAGACTAAATTTAAAGACCAACATATACAAGCGCTAATAACATGGCCTTTTTACTTTCATGTTCCGTCGAACTTAATTTAAAGACTGGCAGAAAATAGCCAACTTTGGTGCCCTCTTTGTGAATTCACATGGGTATTGTATGAGCTTGAAATCCTTGGGCAGATGCATAGGATCGAAGTGTAATAGTTTGAAAACGATTATGCAAAATTTCAACTAGGGGTGGATCTAGGGGGATCATGTGGGGTCACGTGACCCCACGTTTTGAAGAACTTAGAGATTCCTATATGTAGAATAATTAGAGTTTATATGTATATAGTATAATGACCCTATATGTTATAGAGTTGTTGGTGGTGTAGTGGTAAGGGATTGAAGCATTGAGTGAGTTTTTTTAGTTCAAATCCAATTATGATCAAATTCAAACAATAGTGACCCCACATAATTTATATCCTAGCTCCACCCCTGATTTCAACCATTTCCGACACCGTTTAGGCATCTACTAATTTGAATGAAAATTGGGAAAAAAACACCCTGTTTATACAAATACAGAAAATAGTGAACTTTGGTGCCCTTTTTGTGAAGTTACGTGGGTCACGTATGAGCTTGAAATCCTTGGGCGGACACATAGGATCGAAGTGTGATAGTTTGACTATATGAAAAATTCAACCATTTCCGAAACCGTTTAGGAATCTTCTAATTCAAACAAAAATTGGAAAAAAAATCCAACATGCTTATATAAATATAGAAAAAGCTAACTCTGGTGCCCTTTTTGTGAAGTCGCATCTGTCACGTATGAGCTTGAAATCCTTGGAAGAAAGCATAGGATTGAAGTGTAATAGTTTGGCTAGGAGTATGCAAAAGTTCAACCATTTTTAACTCTGTTTAGGCATCTTCTAATTTGAACGAAAATTGGAAAAAAAACATCCTGTTTATATAGATACATAAAACAACTAACTCTGGTGCCCTCTTTGTGAAGTCGTGTGGGTCACCTGTGAGCTTTGAATCCTTGGGCAGATGCATAGGATCAAAGAGTAATAGTTTGATTACGAGTATGCCAAATTGCAACAATTTTTTACTCCGTTTAGGCATCTACAATTTCAAACGAAAATTGGAAAAAACCATCCCATTTATATAAATACAGAAAACAACATACTCTGGTGTCCTCTTTATGAAGTTAGGTGGGTTACGTATGAGCTCGCAATCCTTGGGCGGAAGCATAGGATCAAAGTGTATAGTTTGACTACAAGTATCCAAAATTTCAACCATTTCACACCGTTTATCCATCTTCTAATTCGAACAAAAATTGAAAAAATCATCATATTTATATAAATACAAAAAACTAGAAAACTCTGGTGCCCTTTTAGTGAAGTCGTGTGGGTCACGTATGAGCTCGAAATCTTGGGGCGGACACATAGATGGAAGTTTAATAGTTTGATTACGAGTATGCACAATTTCAACAATTTCCGACACCGTTTAGGCATCTCCTAATCCTAATGAAAATTAGAAAAACCCATCCTGTTTATATAAATACACAAAACGTCTTACTAAAGTGCCCTTTTCTTGAAACTGTGTGGGTCTCATATGAGCTCAAAACACATGGAAAATGACACAGGTCCGGAGTGTAACTATTTGATAACTTTATTACAAAATTTCATCCATTCCGGAGACCGTTTAAGCATTACACAAATTGAACAAAAATTGGAAAAAACCATATCACTTTTATATAGAAACATCTTAAACGCAACTCCCCATTTGTAAAAGAATAGTGTTTGCCAAATGCGGTTCTTTTGCAAATTCAAGATCGTGCTTGGAAAACATAGTTTTAGACAAGTTTTGTCATCGCTATGCAAACACTCTGCCCAATTCGGTGATTGAGTGGCCATTACCGAATTATTGGGTGTGTGCTTCCTTTGTCTGCCGTATTTATTTGTCATGTTTTTTTACGTGCTTTTCTATTTCAATGTTTAAATAGGCAATAAGTTAATTTACAAATAAAACATTGATAATATATTTCTTATATGGTAGATATTGTGTTTCAAACTTAAATTTATTATGTTATTATATACGTTAATATTAATGTTAGATTGCGTGTCGAAAAGTAACATAATGATAAATTGAGACGAATTGAGTACCATTTAACATAATTACTACATTACCCATCTTTATAACTACTACAAAAGTAATCAAATAGCTAGTATCCCTTTTATTAATTTTACTTAGAATCAACTAGATATGTTCATTTACCAATGAGAACTTCACATACTAGTGGACACAAAATTACCCTTCAACTAAGATATGAGCTATACTTGTAACACCCCTAGTCCTAAACCTGTAATAACGTCGCAAGTCGTAGCAAAATAAATAACGCCGCAGCGGGAAATAAAACTATCTAACCTTGGTGTTACACGCCGTTACTCACCCTTGTGAGTAACAAGGCATCCTTACTCTTTCCAACTAACAAACTTCTCACGCTGTGATGAACCGATACTGAGCACTCTAATTATTACTGACCAACTCCAAAACTAAATGAGCAACTAACTGAATACAACAATCCTGAAATACAGTACATACTTAAACTACAAAATATTTATTAAAACATAACAGCTACCCTGTTCCCCGCACTCCGGCTTGTGTCTTCTTCAATAACCTGAAATGTTTGGCCCATTGAAGGGCTCAGCAATCGAAATGCTGGTATGCTAAATGTAGTCCTAAGTCATCTAGATTCCTTAAGTCGTTTTAGCCATCTTGATATTAGATTCGTTACATAAAATACCGGTTTACAATAGCAACAGTAATAACTGTAAACATTAAACAATCACATAACGGTTCACCTGCAACATCAGTGCATAATAAACAACAACCAGATAATCAACACCAATAATCCCAAACAATAACAAACAAATCACGCGTATTGATTAACTGTACTTGTTAGTAGGTCACATGACCCTTAACCTTTTAAACCAACCACTTAACCTTTCCAATTAATTTCACCTCAGGCGTCATGTCAAGACAACCTTTTAATAACTCAATAATGGACAATGTGTCCCCTGGGTTCCAAAGGAACCGTTACCAGCTGACCTTATGGCCCTGGATAAAATTTGACCGATACGGTCGAACCTGTGCACCAACGGTAGTGCCCTCCGCCATCCCCGAATGTGGCTGATGGATTCCCTTGAGTGACTCCCCATTGAAGTCTCTCGTAGTGATCACGATGCGCAACCAGAAAGTCGAAACAGTCTAGATTCCTCTCTTTATAAGTTAGCCCTTTAGTCAGTGGTACAATAACCAATACTTGAGTTAAGACTATAACAGTTGACCATCAGTTAGGTTCAATAATACCTAAAGGTCAGTTAGTCTTGTTCCAGCGTAGATGTATAAACTTTTAGTCATAAGACGTTCACGTATAAATAAAACGTAACAGTGTTGAGCAATACAGTATACAAAATAATATACATAAAATCATAGATATCGCTCTTAAACAGTTAAACACATAACGTCTGGACCTTAGGATAATCCTTAGGACATTCAGACCACACAATTAACATACCGTTCACCAGGATATCAGCTAGCTTGACAATTCGCGCACTAGTAAATCTTTCCCGTACGCTGTTGTTTATACATGCAATAACGGGTATTATTAATATGACTGTCCACTAAATATTACAGTACAGTCATGTAGAGTTTATTCTCGTTGTATACTAACTTTGTATGTTCTTTATTTTCCCTGTTATTTTAACAGTGGCCCTAGGTAGTTGTCAATTAATTATTATGTAACCTCACATGTGAATGAATATCTACCTTATAGTCTATTCTAATTCTTTAATCATATACTCATAAATAATTCCTTTGAATTATATTAGATCCTGTGGTATTGTTATTGTAATACAAATTTTAAGTTATATTATATTCCATAATATACCATAATACATTATTTACTTAATCTTAATTCCTTTCTTCATTATTAAAAACCAGCTATAATAATTCGGTATTTATATTTTGTACCCAACAACTTTTATAAATTATCAAATAACCATATGACTTTTATAATTTACTAATTAACCATACCAACTTTCGGAAATTACCATTTGTGCCCACTAGTTCTCGCAAATTATCATATGACCACACATAGTTTCGGTTTTAATAAATATCTTTCCTTTATTTACAATTTCACCCTAAAACTTTATATAAGTTACATATTAACTTATAAACTATAGTTTCAACATTTAATTATCTTAAAATACCGAAAAGATCCATACATTTTTATTATTTATGCACTCGCCCCTAGTTCATTTCGGTTTTTACATATATACTTTCATAAATTGCATATTCATCCCAAAACTTTATAAACTTAATATTTTATGTCATAAATCATTTTAACCCAAAGTTTTTGGTCAACACTTTGACCAAAACTTAATTTCATAATTAATACTTTAATATACCCATAAAATCATGTATATTCTCGGTTAAACTCTAAACTTTCCAATAACTACAAAATAGCCCCAAAACTTTATAAAATGTTATTTCTAACCCTAAACACCTATTTAAATTCACCAAAATTCATAATATTAATTCCTACCTTATATTATACCATTAATATACCAAATGAACCCTTATGTTCTCGGCAATCCTATTTAATACCACAAACTTTTCAAAATTTACATTTTAGCCACATAACTTATTAAACTAGCCATTTAAATACTTGTAGCTATTTTTAATATTCCCAAAATTTATAATATAAGTTAATACACTTATATATATTTCAAAATTCACCAAATATCACATATTGCTCTCGGCTTTAGTTATGTTTTACCGTATGGTTTTAAAACTTGATTTAAACTTTATAATATGTATATATAAATGTATATAAGCCATATAACACTTCTAAAAATTATGCTAATGACTTAGAATGATTATAACCTCAAAATAGAACATTAAATCCCTAGACCATTCGGTTTGGTTATTTGTGTAACATAGTTAATTTTTTTGTGACACAATTATATACCTTAAGGTAATAATCTTACCTTATATGTTATAAATTATTTTCTTGACAATATAACCCATAGTTTTCGGCTTTAATTTATTTGGAGGTTATACAAAATTTTTATACTAAAGTTTGAAGCCCAAATCAAACTTAAACTTAATAAACCTTACTTATATAAACTTACCCCTTAAATCAAGACAATTCTTGTACTTGATTTTTCCTTGAATTACAAGCTCTCCAATGCTATCTTGATGAATAATTTTTGGCTCCTTATATATATTTAGGAGATCCATTTGTTAGACTTCTAACAAGGATTTATAAATAATATTTGAAGTAATTTTACAAGAGTTTACCTTAGGAATTTAACAAGGTATTTTTGATGCACCTTGGGATGATTATAGATCCAAGTTTCCTTCATGAAATAATGAAGAGAATATGGATTTAGAAGCTCTTAAATTTCGAACATACCTTAAGGAATTTACTTAGGATTTTCAACATAAAAATATACCTTAACTTGACCTTGTTGTTCCTTGTGTTGTTGTTGAATTTAGGAACCTCCTTGGTACACTTATGCTTGGCGAAAATTGTAGGAGTTGCTAGGATGATTTCTTGCTTCAAGACTTGGTAGAATTAACTAGGAAATTACATTAAAATGGTGTTAGAACTTAAAACACCATTAATGGAGCTTAGTAGCTCTTAGGAATTAACTTAGCAAAGGAAGAAGAAAAGAGAGGAGGAAAGGATGCTTACCAATCGGTTGATGTGGGCAAGGGAAGGAATGAAGACTTACGTAGGGTATTAAGGCAAGACAAGAGGAGGAATCAATGGGAATTGTTGTCATGTAACATGGCATTATTCTATGATTTGTTTTTGGTTATTTGATTTCATAATTGACTACAAAAGTCTCTTAATTGCTCTAGATTTACGGTTGATTGGCAAGGGGATGATGGAAGATTATTTTCATAGAATTATGCTAGTTAGGTAAGTGTATTCTTTTGACTAATCAAACAGCAATCAATCCCTCCTTTCCTTGCATAAAATCGGCAACTAGGTGCTGTAGGAGACACTTGGTTTTTGTTTATATTTGACAAGGGAATCATGCTAATTAGGTAGCTGTTTTATTTGACTATCATTCAGCAATCAAACTCCCCTTTTTCCTGATCAAAATCGGCAGCCACATGTGCTAGAGGATGGGATGATTTGTCATGTATTATACTAGTACTAAAGTAGATCTACATTTGTTCTTTGGTGTATTTAATTTCTATGACTCTTGCTAGACTAATCTCTTCTTGTTTTCTTGCAGGTCTTACGGTAATGGGGGTCTCATTTGACTGAATTATTTGACATTATATCACATGGTATATGTAAGGATGAGTCACCATTCCATAAGGCATTTTTATTAAGCAAAATCTAGTGATATATACCCTAAATGGCGGCCCCTCTCATGGCCATATGGGACTGATTTTTAATTTGATTCCTGTCACACTATATTGTATTAAGACCATATTGTAACATGTTATAAGTCACAACATTTAATTGGTGCATTTATACCAAGGTAAAAGATGAAAGTTTCTAAGGTAAAATGCTGATTTTATAGTACTTTTTGATGATAAAATCGGCCCTGTTTGTGATATGTGTTTATCACTGGATTTAATTGATTTATATGGTCAATTACTATCCATTTAATATTATCAACTCGTGGCTCCTCAAAAACTTCAAGGTAATTGCGTAGAATGCGTTTTTATGACACTCGAAGGTGCGTTTTTGTGCCTTAAGGATATTCTGGAAAATAAGTAGTCGCTACCAGTTCCAAGTGTTTATAAACATTTTTTATAGTCAATAATGATATACTAAGGTGTTACATTTAGTTATATGGGGTTATATCAACTCATGACACAATTTCCGGGCTACCGGGACACTCTTGGGGCAAAATAGGAGCGTTAAGAAATTTCCCGAGGATTTTGTTGAATCTTGGAAAAGTAGCTCGAGGGATCTCTTTAGAATGATGAATAATGATGTTAGGAACTCTTAGAATGAATTATATAGGAGTTCGTGCCACCTCGACACTCCTCCGGGGCATTCCCAGGGGTTTATGGGGCCCCCATCGGGAACCTTCGAGCGCTTTGCGTTTAATTGAAAATCTACCGTGAGGACTTCATCTTAAATGTTTATAAAGTGTTATGGTGTATTTGGAATGAAGTGTTATGCTTTACACCATCCTATAGAGTATTTCCGGGACTTTCGGGCCCTTAAGGGGACTCCCGAGCATTTTGTATTTTTACTCAGTTTTAGATGAGGTCTGTATTCTAAAGGTCATATAATGATCCTTGACTATCTTCATATGAGGTTTATAGCATATATAACTTGGTTAGCTTAAGGTCCGGCTTTAACGCTCGTTTTTGACCTTAAGGAGTTTAGGTGCGTTTTAACGCCTAAGTGTTTATATGCTTTCTTAGGGTTTCATAATCTCCCAAATAATATTTATTTACCATCATTTAATTATTTAAAGGTTAGGGGTATTTCAGTGTTGTTTAATAAATTTCATGGATTTTTTAATTAGCTTTCGAATCTTGTTATGATCAGATCGGTGATTAACAAGATGTTCCTATAAATCTGTTGTCTGTAGAAACTAGAGTGGATTTTTTACGTTTTCCTTCAGGTGCTTTAATTCTTGTGGATAATCGAATTGAATTAATTAGGTTTTCCTTCAAGTTTGAATATTTCTTTACACTTAATCCATCTAAGTGTGTTTCGCTACAATCTTGATTAGATCTTGCACGTTTTGCTAGATGAGCTTCCTGTGATTAGGATTTAATGCATGTAATATATTGAAGAATTTATCCAATCCATATCTCTTGTTAAATTAAAGAAGTTTGCTAGTTTAAAAAAAATTAAAGAAGTTTGCTAGTTTAAAAAAATAAATAAAGAAGTTTGCATAATTTGACTAGCGAAGAATAGCCTCAACCTAGGGTTCTGCTCACCCATATCATTTTATCAGTTTTTTTTATTTGTTACTTTCTTTTCTTATTGTTTATTTAATTTTCAAAACGAGAACAACCCCTCTGATTTCCAGTTTCTTAGGATTAGGCTTACTTTATTCAAGTCCGGCGGATTGATACCTGGTTGCTTCGATTTGTTATACTACTGCGAACAGGATTTTTGCTACCCGACAGGCTTTATGATTTATTATTTTCTAGGTTATTTTATTAGTTTTTAGTATATCAAATTTACCTGTTTGCAGATAATAGAATGTTTCCACGCAATTTTGGAGCTCTCCTCCATTTTCGATGTTCACTATTTCTATACCTCTAATTTATGGTTATCTTCTGTGCTCATGTGAGTATCCTCTCGCTGAATTGTCATGTCTTGGGAGACCCGGCGGCTATTCGATGGGTTCTAAGAATTATTCACGATCAATCTCTAGACTTCATCTTTCTCTCAGAGACAAAACTATCAAAGGTTGAGATGGGCCGTTTTGTGAGGCGATTGTGAGGCTTTAATGGCTTTCTTGTAGATAGTGTCAGGCGCGGTGGAGGAATCATTTTGTATAGGCGTAATACCAGGGGCGTAGCCAAGGTGGGTCACGTGACCCCACGTTTTTTGAAGAATTTAGAGATTCTTATATATATAATAAGAATAAGACTTTATATGTATATAGTATAATGACCCCATGTATTATCAAGTTGTTGGTGATGTAGTGGTAAGGGATAAAAGTATTAAGTGAGTTGTCCTAGGTTCAAATCCAACTATAATCAAATATTTTAAATTTTTTTCCTTCTAGTGACCCCACATAATATATTTCTGGCTTCACCACTGCGTAAAACTATGGTGGTTCAATTCCAAACCTATTCAGCACATCACACAGATTGTTGGGTGAAAGGGGGTTTTTGCCCTGCATAGCGTTGTACTAGTGTCTACGGTTGGCCAAACGTTAATGACCGGTGGCGCACTTGGCAACTGATAAAAGATACTAAAGACCTACTGCTCCATGGCTAGGTTTTGGGGATTTCAACAAAATATTGTATAGCTATGAGCAAAGTAGGTGTGGGGAACACCACATAGGATGCATGGCTTATTTTCAGCGGCGCCTTAACGCTTGTGCCCTGGAAGATCTTGGATTTGTGAGTGAAATATTCAAATTCACTAACAGGCGGTGGGGAACCTATAACACCATGAGTTGACTACATCGTTTATTGGCTAGTTCGGAGTTGAAGAAATATCTTCCTTGAAGCCCAGAATTGACATTTAAGTTGAGGAAGATCTAACCACCAAGCTATCAAACTAGTCAAAACTGGCGGCCGGAAGAAGAGGTTCAAAGATGTTCAAGTTTGAAAATTGTGGGGTAGTAGGAAGGTGTGAAGGGTGATTTTTTCGGTATGGGGGGGGTCTAAATTTGGTTCTAACCAAAAAGTATAAATCCTAGAAATTATCATTCTGTGGAGGGTGAATACCCGTTGTCTTGGCATCCCTCAAATACTACTTTATTGCCTGTCTTTCCCATAAAGCTTTAAGGAGAACGCTAGTGAGCACTACACCCGCTCTCAATGGGTCCCACACAGACTTATGCCTTAAAGGCTGAAATTGACTAGAGTCACCACCTAATTTGACCTAATATTAACTAGGAATGAAATTGGAGAGGGCTATAAGAACCTTTAAGTTAACTATGAGATTTGTTGCCTATGCACAAGACTTATCTGATCATACCAAAGATTCTGTGTCGGGTTCATACTGGGTTACACCCCTTGGAAGTGGAAACAACCACGACTTCGGATGGTGCTCGAGGAAACCCCAGTCTCCAAATTGTCAGGTTTGTCTTCTTTCAAAACCTTTTTAGAGATATTCATTTTAAAGGGCCACTTGCCAATCAAAAGAAGAGATAAGACAAGGTAGGTACATGTCATTATCTTATGTCTTTGCCTTGTTTTATTTGACTTCAAAAATCTGACCACATTAATGGGCTGATTACTAAGCCTAGGGTATAGGAGATTAAACCAGACAATTATTTAGCATTTAATGATCTTAATTATTGATTCTAATCTTGTTTTATCCATGTAGGTGATCGGCCATAATGGAAGTAGACAACACCAAACTTGTAAACTTACGGCTAATGGAAATCCTAGGAGACTAATTTGATTTTGTTAATTGTAAACAAGGTGATCATGGAAGTTAGGTATATGTCCCATTAGGCTAATTAATTAGCAATCAAGCCTCCACTTCTATGGTCCTCATCGGCAGCACATGGCTAAGTGTGGGTAGTTTTATTTGTTTACATCATTGTACAAAGGTAGGTCTAGTTAGTATAGTTAATGTCATTATTTTTCAAATACTAATCTTATTTTTTATTTCCTTGCAGGCACACGGTAATGGGGGTCCATTAAGGCTGGATTATTTGACATAATATAACATATGGCACATGGGAAATGAGTTACCATTCCATAAGTCAATTTTTGAAGCAAAACTAGCCAAAATAGACCCTAAATGGCGCCCAACATGGAGGTCAAATGGGACTGATTTTTAATTTGATTCTTGTCACCCTATATTTTATTAAGACCATATTATAACATGTAATAGGTTCCAGCCTTTATTTGGTACATTTACATCGTGGTAAAAGATGAAAGTTTTAAGGTAAAAATGCTGATTTTAGGTACCTTTTTGATCCAAAAATCGCCCCCACTTGTACTATGAATTTAGTACTGGCATTAATTTATTTAGATGTTCAATTTATCCCCTTTTAATATTATCAACTCGTGGCTCCTCAAAAACTTCAAGGCAATTGCGTAGAACACATTTTTGTGACACCCGAAGGTGCGTTTTTGTGCTTTAAGGATTTTCTGGAAAATAAGTAGTCGCTATGTGTTCCAAGTGTTTATAAATATTTTTTATAGTCAATAATAATATGTTAAGGTGTTACATTGAGTTATATGGGGTTATGTCAACTCAAAACACAATTCCCGGGCTAACTGGGGCAAAAAGGAGCGTTAAGAAATTCTCCCGAGTACTTTGTTTATTTTTGAGAAAGTAGCTCGACCGTTCTCTTTAGAATGATTAATAATTATGTTAGGAACTCTAAGAATTAATTTTATAGGAGTTCGTGCCACCTCGGCACTCCTCCGGGGCATTCCCGGGGTTTATGGGACCCCCTTAAGGCATCTCCTAGCACTTTGTGTTTAACTGAGTATTTAGCTTGATGACTTCATCTTATATACCTTATAGAGTGTTAAGGTGCATTTGGAATGAAGTGTAATGCTTTACTTCATCCTATTACGTATTTCCGGGACTTTCGGGCCTTAAGGGCCTTTAAGGGAACTCCCGACCGTTTTGTATTTTTACTCAGTTTTAGATGAGGTCATGTGTTCTAAGGGTCATATAATGATCCTTGATTAACTTCATATGAAGTTTATAGCTTATATAACTTGTTTAGCTTAAGGTCGGGCTTTAGCGCACGTTTTTTACCTTAAGGAGTTTAGGTGCGTTTTAACGCCTAAGTGTTTATACCCCTACTTAGGGTTTAATAATCCCCCAAATAATATATATGTACCATTATTTAATTATTTAAATGTTAGGGGTATTTCAATACTAATTGAATCATATATAAGAAATGTAATTTACTATATTGATTAAAAATAAGAGTAATCAAAAGGTAACTAAACGTTTAACAGTTGACACATAAACAACTATCATAGTTATCAATACTCCTTTGGCGCATGGTCTTTCGTCTTCCCTGTTCAACATGGTCCTCTCTTCTCTACATTAGTGGTTACTATAAGCTTGATTTTCAACATGCAACTTCAACTATGAGTTCCTTTCCGTGTCTTCTACCTACTACTCATTTCTTAAGAGCGAGTACCTACTAAAATGATCTTTTTTTCCGATAAACTACCTAGGATTGAAGATCCAGTGACAACATAATGTGTTCAAAGTGTTACAAGAGATGAATCTCCAAATTTTGTTTTCCTTTTGGAAACAAATTGTCAAGAGCAGAAGTTGGAAGAATTGGGTAGTGATTTCGAGGTTTTACAGGATTGGTTGTTGATAGTGTTGGATGTAGAGGGGAATCACTCTTTGGCGGTGGACTAATCTCATGGTTCATACTCTCTCATTCTCTTCGCACCAGGTCTATTTCCTTGTGGAAGGAGGCCTGGGACCAGAGTGGCGCTGTACAGGTATCTATGGCTGGCCACAAGTTAGTGACCGTTGGTGTACCGGGGCTCTTTAGGAAGATATATAGGATCCTGCTTTACCATGGCTATGATTTGGAGACTTTAATGAAATATAGTATAGTCATGAGCAAAGAGGTAGAGGTTTTCGACATCATGGAAGAATGGTTGTCTTCCATTAGTGTTTAAGTGTTTGTGCTCTTCATGACTTGGGTTTCGAGGAGACTGAAATACCCACAAATTTTGATTAAATCATGAGCATATATTATCCGTTGTATTGGATTAAATACAATTATAATAATTGGTGGATATTGGAATATTAATGATTAAGTTAATTGGATTTGAGAAATATTCCTTAAGCAAGGATAAAGAGGTATTTGAGAATAAAAGAAAATTTAATTAGATTATATATATATATTAATTACTTTTTTTCCTTATTTCTTTTCCTTTCTTTTCTTTTCTTTTTCTTTCTTTTTTCCTTCTTCTATTTTCCTGATCTTTTCTTTTTCTTGGAAAAATATGTTCCCACTCTCTCCCTCTCTCTGCGCCTTGCTTTGCTCTTCTTCTTCCTCTCACGCTAAATTCCTCTTTTATATTGCTGGTTCAGACTAATTCGAAGGGGTAAGCATGTATACCGTCGTAAGAGTCTCTGAATTTGTGAATTGATTGTGTTAGTAATGATTGATTGTGTGATTAAACTGAAATCTAGATCCCGAGTTCATCGGCGGTGATTGCTAGTGTTCTGTGTGATTCCTGATCCGTGGTGAGCGTGGATTCCAGGTATGCTACTATGTTCGCTAAACTATTCTATGCAAATATTCGTGAATTGTTGGATGAATTGTTTTGACTGGTGGAATACCTTGTGGATGAATGTGGAAATTAGGGTTTGATTATATTTGGGAATCTGGTGGAATAAGGTGGATATATTATTTGGATTTTGTGGTATTAGATTTGAGAAACTTTCTCTGGGATTTATTCGTACACATTGGTACATTGAATTGAACATTTTGTGCTGCGACCACTAATATCGCAGTTTAAGCTCTATAGATCTACTTCTTCGTGGTCAGAAGTACCCTTAGAAGGGTGTGCACACTTAAGAACTTATATTAAGGTGGAATTTGTATTTTGCTACCCCGCTCGTTTGGGTGTTTGTTGGTGGAAATTATATATTTGTGACCCCACTTGTTTGGGTGTTCATTGGGGGATATTTGGTTACCGGTGAAAGGATCACATATTCTGGTTGTGTTGGGCTATTAATTATATTGGAGTACTTGATGTTGGTTGTGGCTAAGTGTTGTGTAGAACTAAACTTAGTGCTTTCCAAATAAAATGTATTTTACACTGCGAAGTAGTATTTACTCAGTTTCATCTGATTTGTGTGATCCTTTCTGTGTGTTGTGTGTAATTTTTTGATCATAGGTAATGATGACTAAGGTAGGGGATTGGGGAATGCGTCACCACGTAGGAATATTTATTAGGCTGGCTTAATTTATGATATTGTTGTTAATTGTGAGTTGGGATTTAACCATTGTTGTCATTTTCTTTGGAACTTATTATTTATGATGGTTTGGATTGGTTGATAACCTGAGCACCCATGGGTAGGTATGGGTGTGGCGGTAATATCCCAGATTTAATCTTTCCGCTGTGATCTTTTGTGACTGATTTTAGCAACGATTTCTTGGGCAGTTTGCTTAATTGATTTACAATTGGCGTCATTGAAATTGAAGTATGTTTCCAAAGGTGTTTTGTGGCTGATTTTGCACTTTCGGACCTGTCCGAACGTCTGTCCGGACCAAAAAGTTTGGACATGTCCTGAACTGAAAATTGATTTCTGAAGAAGGGGGTGTCCGCACATCTGTTCAAACTTGCATGTTCGGACAGTAGGCGAGGACGAATCCGAGTGTAAGTCTCGACAATGGTTAGAGCTTACATGTTCGAACAAACATTCGGACACGCCCGAGGAAAAATTGTCAGGACTAGTGTCCAAACTTCAAAGTTTGGACATATGTTCGGACCACGTAAGAAACTTTTATCAGAACTGGTGTCCAAACTTCAACGTTCGGACACAATGTCGTACGACACTAGATTTGAGTCTCGGCTTGTGTCCGAACTTTCAAGTCCGGACACAAGTTCGGACATATGCTTTTGAATCTCGGACCGTGTTCGAACATCCAAGTTTAAACATAAGGTTGGACACACCCAAGATCACTCTTTTAAGACTCGTTTGACATCCATTTTTTGATATGTTTGCGGCGTTGCCTTTCTAATTCTTCGTACTTTATATTATGGCAAAATCCGGGGTGTTATAGAGACCCCTACACTTTCACCAACCGTAGACTTGGTATTTTCAACACTATGAGTCGTGTGAATATGTTTAGCTACTTCGTCCTGGATTGATCTTTTCCCTGAAGCCCAAAATTTTCACATACGGTGGGGTAGATTTGATCATCACTCGATCAAGTTTCCAATTGCTAGGCACAGTCCTAAAATATTCAACTTTGAAAATTGTTGGGCGGATGACCTTGATTGTTGGCAATAGGTGAAGCATACTTGGGATACTCTGGCAGGTAGAAGTGGCTATCTGATAAAGTATTCTGTTGCCGTAAAAAAAGTTAAAGCTTGGGGATCAAAAAATGCGCGACTTGAATAGCTTGTTATCCAAGATATTAAAGAGAGATTGCTCAAGTTTCTAATGACGTCGATTCTCCTTAGTCGATGGAAACATGTTGCTCTCTCAATAAGGACTCGACTAGCTTCTTTTGAAAGAAGATACCAGACGGACTCGGCGATCATGTCAGCAGTGACTAGCAGCAGCGGATTGGAACTCATCATTCTTCTTCAGTAGCGTTCAGGCAAGAAATCGTCGCAATATATCTACGAGCTAACCATTGATCTTGGGACACGAGTGTATATAATTGGGAAGAAAATGACAACGTGGCCCGTGACTTCTTTCAACATCTTTTTGCATCTACTAATCCCTAGTCCAATTACAACCTGTTAGCGGTCGTAGAAGATAGTGCTCCATGGGATAAATTTGAGGATCTAGGAAAACCATATTCTCGCGAGGAAGTCAGTTAAGATCTTAGAGACATGAACCCAAACAAGGCACCAGATCCGGATGGCATAAACGAAGTCTTTCTAAGGAAATTTTGGAACATTATGGGTGTGAATTTTATACAAATTGCTCCACGTGTTCTCAATACTGACTACATGGCTCAAGGACTTAATCATACCCACATTGTTTTATTGCCGAAAAAGAAAGGGGCAACTCATATGAAGGACTACCGCGTACATATAGTTGTATTCATTCAACAAGTTAGCTCTCAATGAGTTGAAGATTTGATCTTCATTCACAATAACGTACAACTTCTTGCAAGGGATAGTGAAAAATATAATAATAAAAGGATAAAAATGTAGATATGGGTGAAGATATGTTTAACTAGTTAGAAGATAATGGATTTTTAAAAATAGCCAAGTTTTTTTTTCCTGATGAGTAGTGCATTTTTTCAAACTAAATAGAAATGTGTTTTTTTATTAATATTAGTGCATATATTAGAGTTATTTATTTATATTTCAATGATGTAAAATAAAAAAATTATGGTTTTATCACTACAACAATGTTCATTAATGGAGGCAACTTGTATAAGATCAACAGATGCAACCTAAAACTTGTCTCACTTCATGTAATCAAAGAAGGCAAGTAGTACGGTCGCCTCTAATGGTATAATCAATGAAGGTGAGCAAGACTGTTGCCTCCGTTGGTATGATCAATGAAGGCGACTGTTTATTTGTGTCTCCGTTGGTCTATTGTGGTGGAACATTTGAGATGACTTTATACTTGCATCCATTGACGAGACTAACAGAGGCAAGCCTTTCTTTTGCCTTCATTGCGTATGGTTATGTATGATTACTAGGCGACCTATCTTAGTTGCTGTAATACCCTGATCCCACATCGGGATATGAGTTGTAAAGTGAGTGGTTTATAAGGATACATATGTGTTGATTACAACAACAGGCCTTCCACTTTTAAGCCCAAGTTAGGATTGAGGGCCTAAAGTGGCTAGTTTTCAAGCCTGGATGGTTTGAGAGCTAGTTGTTGGACAGTTACCCATATGGGGTGTTACAAATGGTATCAGAGCGGACTCGGGACCGTGTCGGGATGGGTAACCCGACACCTACCGAGGAGGTCCATGGGACTTAGATATTAGGCTTGCGATGAGGACGTCGCATTCTTTGAGTGGGGGAGTATGTAATACCCCCATCCCACATCGGGATATGAGTAGTATTGTGAGTTCCTTATATGCAAACACATGGGTTGACTACAACACAGGCCTTCCACTTTTAAGCCCAAGCTAGGATTGAGGGCCTAAAGTGGCTAGTTTTCAAGCCTGGATGGTTTGAGAGCTAGGTTGTTGGACAGTTACCCATATGGGGTGTTACAAATGGTATCAGAGCGGACTCGAGACCGTGTCGGGATGGGCAACCTGACACCTACCGAGGAGGTCCATGGGACTTGGATGTTAGGCTTGCGACGAGGACGTCGCGTTCTTTGAGTGGGGGAGTATGTAATACCCCCATCCCACATCGGAATATGAGTTGTAATGTGAGTGGTTTATAAGGATACATATGTGTTGATTACAACAACAGGCCTTCCACTTTTAAGCCCCAGTTTAGGATTGAGGGCCTAAAGTGGCTAGTTTTCAAGCCTGGATGGTTTGAGAGCTAGGTTGTTGGACAGTTACCCATATGGGGTGTTACAGTTGCCTCCATTGAATCGTCATAACAAAGGCGAGCTTTCTGTTTTGCCTTTGTTGCGTATGCTTAGGTATGATTAACTGAAGCAACTTAATTTAGTTGCCTCAGTTGGACCATTATAAGAGAGGCGAGTTCTTCATTTGTCTCTGTTGCGTATGCTTAGGTATGATCGACTGGGGCGACTTATCATGGTTGCCTTCATTGAACCGTCACAATAGAGGCGGGCTTTCCATTTTGCCTCTGTTACGCATGCATAGGTATGATTAACTGAGGCGACTTATTCATTTGCCTCCGTTGGTCCGTTACAAGAGAGGCGAGTTCTTCATTAACCTTTGTTATGTATGCTTAGGTATGATCAACTGAGGTGACTTTTCTTGGTTGCCTCCATTGAACCGTCACAACAAATGCGAGCTTTCTGTTTTGCCTCTATTGCGCATGCTTAGGTATTATTAACTGAGGCGACTTAATTTAGTTGCCTCTGTTGGTCCATACAAGAGAGGCGAGTTCTTCATTTGCCTCTTTACCTATGCTTAGGCATGAAAACTGAGGCGACTTATATTACTTGCCTCTATTGATCCGTTACAGTTAGTGAAATACCCCGAACTTAAATATAGGGATTAAAATTAATTCAATACGTATTTAAGGGCCTAATGACGCCTAAGTAATATTGGCAAGGAAAAATAAATCCAAAAGAAATACAGAAACGCTTAAAAAGCGAAAAACGCTAAATAAGCGTTAAATAACCATAGGAGGTATGAAACCTCGGTTAGCGCATTATAAGGATTCTAAAGGCTTAATTAGGCCTAAATAATATATGGGAACAACCCCGAAGAAAACGGATCCTTAAAATGGATTAAAAACACTAATGAACATTAAAGCGCGTTTTTCGAGGTAACCGGGAAAACGTGACCTTAAACGGGTTAAATAGACTCGTAATAATTATAATGAATTAAATAGTCATCAATAAATATTAATGAAGGCCTAGAGCCAATAAAATTAATTAAACGAGAAAGTTCCGAAAAACGGGTACCGGTTAGTAAAACCGTCAAAAGCAGTAGGTTGTGGGGCGAGAGTGTAATAAACCAAAGTTAGTGTGTCCACCTTGGCAATAAAAATCATAAAACCTGTATGGGGCATGTGTGGCCGGTTCTGCCACCTCCCTCTCATATCTCTTCTTGCTTATGTACTAGTGGACAAAGAAGTAAAAAGCAAATAATACCCTCTTTCTCCCACACCCTATTCTCTCACCGTACTCTCTGAATTCCTTCCGCCGCAAGAGCTTCTCAAATGGCGATCTGAGAGAACCCTCATAACAGCCACTTCCCCTTCAATTTTGAGAGACCAAACCACCACCAAATCTCACAAAAATAATACCGCTGGAATCCTCTCTTCAAGGAGAACCATCTCCACCTTTCAAAAGTTGAAAACAACCAATTCCATTTTCATGGGTGTGGTCATTTTTGGAGTCTAGAGGTCACCGGTTGAGGCCCCATTCTCCTCTTCATGATCTAAGGTAAATAAAAGACCAAGCCTTCCCTTGGGTTCCACTTGTTTCATTTTCTGTTAAAACCGAAAACCCACGTGAACCTGTTCCATGTCCAGCCGTGGGGCATTCCAATGGAAGGGCCGAACCTTGTCATTTCTGCTAACCAGAACAAGAAGCAAGGAAATAAATAAAGAAAGAAAGAGGAGCAAAACCAAGAAGAAGAGAAAGGAAAAAGAAACAAGAACAAGGTAACGAATTACCCTGTTCAGTTTAGTGCAGTGTGTGTGCGCGTGAGTAAGTATAAGGTTTAACAAATGTGAAACTACTGAAACCGTATGAGATGAATGAGCACAATAGTATGGTAACATTAGTGGGTTAGAATCTGTCAAAGAAAACAAAATGAGTGAGCTGCTGTAAACGTTGATTTTGAATTGACGCATATATAAACTGTCAAAATGTATATATGCAAACTGAGGCAGGATGAGACTGATTAAAATTGTGAACAACCAGTGTGGTGAAGCCTTAAGTTTTTAGGGGAAGCTATGGCAAAATTTAGAGGGAAACTACAGCACTTAGGGTCTGTTAACATTTGTAGAAGAAGAAAGGAAGGGAAACAAGTAGCAGCAGCAACTCGTAAGTCTGCAACAGAAGGAAGAAAAGAAATGAAACAGTGGAAATGGTGAGATATCAGTAGGTTGAGGGAATGGATTTTGGTAATGGATTTAGGTAAGTTAGATGTAAAATAAGCAGTAAACATGTAGGATCAAGATTAGAAACAACTAGGAAGTGATTAGAGGAAGAAGAGAATGGAACAGAGCATGGAAATAATTCCGTTCGTAGCAGACCATAGTTGGTCCGGGACCTAGGTCTTGAATAAAGTCCCGGACCAACCCTTCACAACTAACCGAGATTGTAATTCATTTATGGTCCGGGACTTAGTCCTGATGTAAGGACCCGGACCACTAGACAGAAACAACCCGAGATTCAACTACACTTGGTCCGGGACTACCTTATGTATAAGGTCCCGGACCATAGCAAAAATCAGTTCGAGAATTCTAACCTGTATAGGTCCGGGACTTAGGACCTAGATAAGGTCCCGGACCAACACCCAATTTCACCCGAGAGGAATTTTTAACGGGCTGTAAGATAAGGTATTGTTTGGGTATAATTGTATAAGTTGCTTAAGACTTAAGTAATCATAAGTAAGAGTCATTAGGAGTATAAACAAGCTAGAATGAGAATGAGAAGTAAGTAAAGAATGGGAATGAAATTGTACAAGTAAGGATTAGTAAGTATGTAAGGTGGATGAACTAAGGCAATTTGAAGGGCCTAGGTAGTGGTTAAACATGTGAGATTACATGTAAGAAGATTGGGGAAACAATGGGCGAAGTTGGGAAAGAAAAATAAAATCTGTAGCAAGGTTCTGACTTCGTCCGACCCAGACGGTGAGTCGGACGTGGGTCGGACGGGGCTTAAGAAACGAAAACTAAACTTTCTGGAATGGTCCGACCCAGAGCCGTGAGTCGGACATGGGTCGGACATGCAAATTTTTACAATGTCGAAGTTTCTGACTTCGTCCGACCCAGACGGTGAGTCGGACGTGGGTCGGACGGAGCTTGGACGACAGGACCAAAACCTTCTGGAATGGTCCGACCCAGAGAGTATGGGTCGGACGGAATAGTGCTGGGTCGGACAGGGTAATTTTCTGGGAACGAACCTTACTGGAATGGTCCGACCCAGGGTTGGGTCGGACGGTGGGTCGGACGGCCCAAACACTTACAAAAAAAAATGTTTTATAATATGACTATAGTAAGCATATGTATGTATAGGTACATGCCTATACACCGGTATGCATATAAAAGTAGTAATGCACCATTAATGAAGTAATAATGGTAAGGAAGTAAGTATGTGTAAGGAAGTAAGTTATGAAGTAGTAAAGGAAAGAATGGTTTTATAACCAAGTAAGAAATAATGAAGTAGTAAGAATACATTGACAATATCAATGAAGGAGTAAGTGGATCAATAATAGATCATTGATCGTACTACTTCATGTATGTATAGGAATCCAGTAGTTGATCCTCGAAGGAGCCGGTAGTGCGGATACAACGGTGAACGGTATGATTTCTTCATGCTCTGTATCCTAACCTGGTTTTGTGTGCTTATGTGATCACCAATAAGATAAATGCACGAATCGGATTTATATTGCACTTAACTGTGTTTGAACTATTTGTTCTTGTCGTATTTCTTGAACAATTAGGTTGTATAATTCATGAAATGTATGAATGGAAATGGAGTGTATGTGTAAGTATGAGTACTTGTGTATGTATGTATGTATGGAAGTAAGTATGGACTTCTACTAATTCCTAACAACCTAACTCCTAACATGAGTACTGAGTAAAATGGAATGAGTAGAAGCCCGATATAGTTTCGGCCACGCGTGAGGATAAGGAACCACAAGAGGTTGGAACCGAATCCTGGCTATGATCTTTTCCTTGGACCAATTCCCTTGGTATGGGTAGCATCCTGGATTAGTGGGCCACCTTAAAGCCCGGTGGTGGGAAGTAGTATTCCCTGCCCGGAGGTCATACCGACTTAACAGGAAGTAAAGTATGTAAGAAGTAAGTATTGTATGTGTATTGGTCTTGACTATTGAAGTCATTGACCGGAAGTAAAGTAGTATCGAACACCCGATTAACCCGGTGTGTAATGAAGCTAACTGGACCTTTGTATGTAATGGAGAATTGTATCTCCGTATTGTGCATTGGGTATGTAATGAGTATGTATTGTGTATGTGTATCCTGAAAGATGGTAAGTAAATATTGGTTGACTTGTATTGTCTTCCAAGCATGTATTGTACTGTGCGTACGTATGTATCCTTGTGTAGTATTGTAGTATCATGAATGAAAGCACGTATGTATGTATGTATGAATGTATGTAGTGCAAAATGAATTGCATGTATTCGACCAAATGGTCGGCGTACCCTCGCTAGTACGCGGGGTATGCGGTTATCATATTCAGCGTAAGCTGACCCCCTCGGGGGAACATTTTTAGTGTGCAGGTACCCGGAGCGAATACGGTCAAGGTAAGAGACCGGCGACGCGTCTTGTAATTAGAAGTATCTAGTTTGCGAGGAATGGGTAGTAGATTGACTCCTAGTGAATATGTATGAATTTGGGAGAAGTATTGTATTGATTTGGAACCTAGTAAACTCGGTATGCGTAGTGTATTATCTTGTACGGAATTGTGGAGTATTGTATTGAATGGAGTAATGTATCGAATGGAGTATCGTAGTATCCAGTATGTAATGAGAGTATGTATTGTATTAAGTAGTACTCGGATATTCCGGTCCATCAGACCGATGCTGTATGTAGCAGTAGTAGCCTTGTTAGTCACGTGGGTGACTAACGGCATTGTATCACCCGATGTATGTAAGTATGTATCCGCTGCGTGACTCGGGAAGCACGAGGAGATTGGACGGTAATGATTGAATTAATAGTAGGGGTGTTACAAAAAGTGGTATCAGAGCGAAGTATCGCTCTGATGACTGGAAATACCGAGCTTAGGAATACCGAGTTAGGAATTAGAAGCTTAGGGCTAAGGGCTGAGAGTTAGCATTGGAGATATGCTAGTTAGGAACTACCGGTGAGTACCGGATACCTACAACACCAGTCCCGCCCACCGCAAACCCCATTGTATAACTTGGGAAAGGACGCCAGAGAGAAGAAAAGCTTTCTCACACTCGGGGAAAACCCGATCTGGCAGTTGTGAAGCAATCACACAGTAAACAAGAACCGACGTATGGTAGATTCCAAGAAATGGAAGACCCGGAAGTGGATCCCGGTTGAACAACAATAACCGCACTTAATAGCGGTAGTATAAACACTCCAACCAGAAGGAGGCTATAGCTTGCAACAGCATGGGGCGACATGCTTAGCAGTCGCAGAACCTAGCTAAACAACCAGTAACAGGAAAAGAAGCACTAACTGTGCAACGAAATGGAAACAGGAGCAGTAATGAAACCCGAGACGCAAGTCTACGGGATAACAGTAATAGCCAAGCAACACCACCAATGGTGAGCTAGCTGGCTAAGGACATAGTCTGGAGTGACTGACTCCGAAACTACAACGCCAAAAAGGTTACAAACCTGGCCAACATAGCTCAGACAGCTACAGGAATATTCACAAGATATAACCTGACATAACCACAACTGTAGTGCCTAACCCCAAATCAGGCTCAGTAGCCACAGCCAAAGTGTGGAATAAGCAACAAGGAACAACACAACCAAGTCAAGGGGAAGCTCCAAGGATTGGAGAAGTACCCTGATCCATGACAGCTATGTCAGACTCACTGGGGAGTTACTCAGAAGAGTGATTAACCCAAGTAAGTGATCAACAAGATCAAAGGAAGAGTAAGCAAGACTACCACTTATGAATGGGATCGGTATAGAATTACCCAAAAACCACCAGTACCGCGCACTTGCCACGGCAAGTGCAGTAAGGGCAGGAATATGTAAAGGAACTCTAACGCACCACATGTACATAGTAATGTACCGTAGCTACAAGAAGCAACTACAGGATCACACACACCTAACAACTAGGAGTATGGAACCTTGGAAAGGCCCAACGGCCTGACCATTACTTTAACCTCATACCAGTCAGCATGAAGCTAGACTTGGTCAAGATTTCGAACATGGCTATGCCATGAGGAACTTCTTTTGACACCGTACCATGATCTTAAAACCAATTTTTCTTTCAAAACACACAGACCCTTTTTCTTAAAACCTTGGATTTTAAAACCAAACCAACAGAATTACGGTGAGTATCATAGAATGATACAAGAGGAGTTGGCAACAGAATACTTCACCTAGGCGTGTGACGAACGCTACGAGTGTACCCAACTACGGGATGTGGGACGACCGCACTCCGAAGGAGCTTGTGGGCCTGACCAGTAGTCGGGTAAGTGGTAACGTATCAACATGGTACCCCACGTATGTATACATGTAGTGTACGAAACACGGGAAGTAGTCGACTCCGTTCTACGGACCATCAGTAAGTTCAAACCAGAACAACTGGACACCTCAGGCATTAAGCATAAAGGAACTCAGAGAATCCATCTGAAGATGAGGAATAAGAACTAGGAGGTGCAAAAAGCACAGACTAATAAGTATAGACATTGGATATGTCTCAAATAACCCAAGCAACTACCTGAAGCTGGATGGAATACCCAGCCTAAACACAGTGAGGCGAATGCCTAACGTGAACCTAACAATGCTCAACAAACGAGGCGGAATTCTCAAGAGCAACCCCAAGATTACCATAAGTGTACTCCCTCATTGAAGGGATATCAAACCTAGTCCTAAGCACTAGGAGCAAGTGTAAACAGTCTACCCAAGAATGGGAGATGTTACAACCCAAAAAGGGACAACTCAAGAACGATACCACAAGACGGTACAGTGGACAACATATCATAACCATTAGCCGGATGTAACGGCACAACTAACAGCACTCAGGAACAATCCTTGAAGGGTGTCTGAGATATCAATGGTCGAACAAAGTGTTATGATAAGAGCACGGGAGCTAGAACGAACACCCAGTTGGACACAGAAGGGATTTCACTTGACAGGAAATACCCTAAACCACAAGAAGGCACTGGTTAGCACCAGATTGCCAAAGGGGTCTCTTATGAACGGAAGCGTGATGCCACGACTTGCCATAGAGCCAGTAATACCTCTAACCTATGGGTATACAAGGAGTGGAAACAAGTATAAGCAGCTTGCAAAGAGCATAGCTTGCAGCAATAGGGCTCCAAAGCCATAAACCAGTTACCTGGTATAAGTTTAAATGGTTGCAGAACCACCTTGGAAAAATAACAAGATCTGCAAAGGATTTTGCCCCACATGAGTAATAGATCAACATCATAAGTGACTTGGAGTAATGACTACCTCAATGTCACTGTCACTAGAACATCACTCTACATACAGTTGACAAAGCTTCTAATTACCCTTCATGCCTTCTGTAGCAATGGTAGCACAGAGGCACAGGAATGGTATAACGCCAACATGGCCTAGTCCACGCTTGGACACTACGAGAAACTTGAGGAAGATACCTCTCATTAACAGAAAACCACCCATGCGGTGATGATGTGAACCCTTAGAAGAGGCTCCGTCTACCATAACAACAAAACTTGTGCATATAGATATTGCCAAGAGACAACGAATAAGGAAATGAGATTTCCAAACCACTACGCCTACGAGAGGCTGTGGACTGTAGAAGCACATCGTTTAAGAGCCTCAAGCTCGAAGGAGTAAGTATACTCCTTAGGCACCCAATCATGTGGTGAACCACAGTATAAATACTTACATGATAACCTTGTCATGAGACCTATGAGTGGAAAAACACACCACTCAACGAGAACTTCCACCTATCAGTGATAGAATACTCTTTAATTAGAGAACGGGACCAGAAAACCCTTGAAGTTTTGGGGATGTCCCGGTAATGTACATGCAAAAGTAAACCGCATAGCTAGAGCCTATTATCAATGCTCAGCACTATGGAGACAGTAATTGTCAAAACAATCAATGAGTGTGCATATTGCACACCATGAATGACCGCGCTCAAGAAAACTTGTAACCCGATAAACCACTCCATCTTTGGTCAACCAAGTTATTGGTAAACTATATCATGAATGAGGAAGTAATGTGAGGTAAGCTAACCTACACATGAAACCTAATTGAAATAAAACATCCCCAATGGGAAGATAATAGTATTGCGGTATACTACGACAACCGTCATACATATGACTAGGAACCTCCTAGTGTTTGTACACCATAAGGAAATGGTGCCAACTAATGGCAAGGAGTAAAGGTAAGCTACCACAGTAACGGAGACCGTAAAAACGATGTTGTATAGTGAGTAAGAATACGGTGCGCAACAAGCGACCGGAATGAGGAAGTAGTTGGACAATGACACGAAGTATAAGTATGAGATGACAAGCAGAAATATTCATCCCTATCACATAAGTGATTTACTGCCAAGCGTTTACGCCTCTGCACTCTGTATGACTGAGTGTTTTGGTATTGCACTCGCGCAGTAATGATCTAATGCGATAGCTAGGAATATGGGAAATGTAAACCGTAGTAACCCTTCTTTCACCAACAACATGGCATAAGCCAGTCAAGCAAGCTTAGCAACAAACCGTGCGGCCTAAGGCCAAAGAAGCACGAAGAGTGTAAGCACACTAACAATCACAAGATGTGAATTCCATTGGAATAAAAGGTGAAAAGACTGAAGAAAGTCACTTGGACCGACGCATTGAGAATGCAAGGTCATACAAGCAAAGAACACTTGTACTGAACCAGAAGAACTGGTATTATTCAGAAGCTAGTGACAACAGAGGAAGCACTGCAACTAAGTAGTGACTTAACCTCGCCCGACAACAAGTCGGAGGAACTTAGGAATAATCGTGGGAGTACGAATAGTACGTGTAATAGATTACCAGAGAGCTGGTTACAATCTAAACTCATTGAGTTCAAACAGCGGTAAAAGAATACCACACTGTTAGTAAACCTTATTTCCATAATAGAGGGATAAAAAGGTGATGTATAGCACATTAAGGATAACATGAAGGGTGAGTAACCCAAGTTATCAGGGTCGCGCAGCAGAAGCTAGTGGGCCCTAGCTAGGAAATGTAATACACCTAGTAAGCATGAAAGAATGGCTATTAATGCCTTGAAGCCTAATAGGCTAGAACTGAATTAATTATGAGCTAAATAAACTCATATAGGAATCCTCGGTGCAAAGACTAAACCATTGGTATGGTTAAGACCCTTTGACCAGAGCATATTGTATAGTATATCGTAGTGAAGCTAAACGCTTCAGATTGCCCAATCGAGTAAACCAATGTTTAATAGTAACATATGGTAGATTACGTGGGCGTAATCCCTTTTAAGGGGGGTAGAGCGAAAACCGCTTAATGTAAGTTTCATGAACAAAACACGGAAACTATAATGTGCATAGCACAAATGAGAATCGAATTGATGATTGGTACTTATGTTAAATAAACATACGTATTCATTCATATTGTAACTGTGGTAATCGGGCACAAGAGATGCGAATACCATAGGATGAATATACCCATCTTGCAACCCCAGTGTAAAAGTATTAGTAAAGAGGAGTATAGTAACTCTTGGGGAAACGATAATCCCTGTAGCGTGCGCCTATTTGAAGTTAGACATGGCATTACGATGCTTGAGTCGGTATAAAACCGATGTATAACCTAGAGGAAATTGAGTTCCCTAGGTGATTGTCTTGAGACAATTGAGAATGAGTAGTGGACGGAGCTCCACAAGTATTGTATTCTTAAAGAAGTAGTACGGATCGTCTATGAGTAGTAGAGGAATGTAGCCCACGAGTGGTGTATTCGTAAGTATGTTATTGGAAGTAAATTAAGGACAGCTGAATTTCTTAAGTATTGTATTCCCTAGTCAGAATAGTAGAGAAGATTGATGAAATGAGCATTTAGGCATCAATTCCGAGGAAAGTATTTGGGAAGTAGATTGAGAATGGTTGATGGACTGAATTCCATCCTTTGGAGTTGTATGAAATTGTAATTACGACTAGGAAGAGTAAAAAGGTAGAAAATGAAAATGATTGAATTATCTGTTGTTTGAAACGGATGTGGGATGTCGAACTTGATCCTGATCAGATCAAGGGAAACCGAACACAAATTGGGGTGGAAAGATAGTTCAACACTGATGCTGATCACATCAGGGTCGAATGATTCTTGAAGCTCCCCTCAAGTGGTCACAAGAATCACGCATAGGGTAGAAGCAATAAGTACAAACTGGAATTTGGAGTTGTATGCTTTGGGAAAATTTCTAAGTAGTAGTTGCGAAGAATTTTTCTTAGCCTGAAGATGAAGGATTTGCTAAGCGTATGCCTGAGAAGGTAGTAGAGTATCGTATTGTATTATTCCAAGGGCAGCGGGACATAGAAGAGTCCTGTGTCTAGACGACCTGAGTGCCTGCGGGATTGTAACGTGTATTGCATTGCTTTGGGGATAGCTTTGCACTGTATGTATGTATGAACCTTGTAATGTGGAACCAGATGGTTGGTAGTAATATGGATTGGAGTAATTATAGTACATTTGTATGGTATGGAATGTAGAGACCGTGAGTAGTGGATTTTGGAATTGTAAGGAGGAAGAATGTGTGACTTTGGTATTAGATATGTAAGAAGGAGTAAGCATTGTAAACCTATAACCTCGAACAACTTTGAGGACAAAGTTCTCAAGGGGGGTAGATTGAAATACCCCGAACTTAAATATAGGGATTAAAATTAATTCAATACGTATTTAAGGGCCTAATGACGCCTAAGTAATATTGCAAGGAAAAAAAAATCCAAAAGAAATACAGAAACGCTTAAAAAGCGAAAAACGCTAAATAAGCGTTAATAACCATAGGAGGTATGAAACCTCGGTTAGCGCATTATAAGGATTCTAAAGGCTTAATTAGGCCTAAATAATATATGGGAACAACCCCCGAAGAAAACGGATCCTTAAAATGGATTAAAAACACTAATGAACATTAAAGCGTTTTTTCGAGGTAACCGGGAAAACGTGACCTTAAACGGGTTAAATAGACTCGTAATAATTATAATGAATTAAATAGTCATCAATAAATATTAATGAAGGCCTAGAGCCAATAAAATTAATTAAACGAAAAGTTCCGAAAACGGGTACCGGTTAGTAAAACCGTCAAAAGCAGTAGGTTGTGGGGCGAGAGTGTAATAAACCAAAGTTAGTGTGTCCACCTTGGCAAAATAAAAATCATAAAACCTGTATGGGGCATGTGTGGCCGGTCTGCCCACCTCCCTCTCATATCTCTTGCTTATGTACTAGTGGACAAAGAAGTAAAAAGCAAATAATACCCTCTTTCTCCCACACCCTATTCTCTCACCGTACTCTCTGAATTCCTTCCGCCGCAAGAGCTTCTCAAATGGCGATCTGAGAGAACCCTCATAACAGCCACTTCCCCTTCAATTTTGAGAGACCAAACCACCACCAAATCTCACAAAAATAATACCGCTGGAATCCTCTCTTCAAGGAGAACCATCTCCACCTTTCAAAAGTTGAAAACAACCAATTCCATTTTCATGGGTGTGGTCATTTTGGAGTCTAGAGGTCACCGGTTGAGGCCCCATTCTCCTCTTCATGATCTAAGGTAAATAAAAGACCAAGCCTTCCCTTGGGTTCCACTTGTTTCATTTTCTGTTAAAACCGAAAACCCACGTGAACCTGTTCCATGTCCAGCCGTGGGGCATTCCAATGGAAGGGCCGAACCTTGTCATTTCTGCTAACCAGAACAAGAAGCAAGGAAATAAAATAAAGAAAGAAAGAGGAGCAAAACCAAGAAGAAGAGAAAGGAAAAAGAAACAAGAACAAGGTAACGAATTACCCTGTTCAGTTTAGTGCAGTGTGTGTGCGCGTGAGTAAGTATAAGGTTTAACAAATGTGAAACTACTGAAACCGTATGAGATGAATGAGCACAATAGTATTGGTAACATTAGTGGGTTAGAATCTGTCAAAGAAAACAAAATGAGTGAGCTGCTGTAAACGTTGATTTTGAATTGACGCATATATAAACTGTCAAAATGTATATATGCAAACTGAGGCAGGATGAGACTGATTAAATTGTGAACAACCAGTGTGGTGAAGCCTTAAGTTTTTAGGGGAAGCTATGGCAAAATTTAGAGGGAAACTACAGCACTTAGGGTCTGTTAACATTTGTAGAAGAAGAAAGGAAGGGAAACAAGTAGCAGCAGCAACTCGTAAGTCTGCAACAGAAGGAAGAAAAGAAATGAAACAGTGGAAATGGTGAGATATCAGTAGGTTGAGGGAATGGATTTTTGGTAATGGATTTAGGTAAGTTAGATGTAAAATAAGCAGTAAACATGTAGGATCAAGATTAGAAACAACTAGGAAGTGATTAGAGGAAGAAGAGAATGGAACAGAGCATGGAAATAATTCCGTTCGTAGCAGACCATAGTTGGTCCGGGACCTAGGTCTTGAATAAAGTCCCGGACCAACCCTTCACAACTAACCGAGATTGTAATTCATTTATGGTCCGGGACTTAGTCCTGATGTAAGGACCCGGACCACTAGACAGAAACAACCCGAGATTCAACTACACTTGGTCCGGGACTACCTTATGTATAAGGTCCCGGACCATAGCAAAAATCAGTTCGAGAATTCTAACCTGTATAGGTCCGGGACTTAGGACCTAGATAAGGTCCCGGACCAACACCCAATTTCACCCGAGAGGAATTTTTAACGGGCTGTAAGATAAGGTATTGTTTGGGTATAATTGTATAAGTTGCTTAAGACTTAAGTAATCATAAGTAAGAGTCATTAGGAGTATAAACAAGCTAGAATGAGAATGAGAAGTAAGTAAAGAATGGGAATGAAATTGTACAAGTAAGGATTAGTAAGTATGTAAGGTGGATGAACTAAGGCAATTTGAAGGGCCTAGGTAGTGGTTAAACATGTGAGATTACATGTAAGAAGATTGGGGAAACAATGGGCGAAGTTGGGAAAGAAAAATAAAATCTGTAGCAAGGTTCTGACTTCGTCCGACCCAGACGGTGAGTCGGACGTGGGTCGGACGGGGCTTAAGAAACGAAAACTAAACTTTCTGAATGGTCCGACCCAGAGCCGTGAGTCGGACATGGGTCGGACATGCAAATTTTTACAATGTCGAAGTTTCTGACTTCGTCCGACCCAGACGGTGAGTCGGACGTGGGTCGGACGGAGCTTGGACGACAGGACCAAAACCTTCTGGAATGGTCCGACCCAGAGAGTATGGGTCGGACGGAATAGTGCTGGGTCGGACAGGGTAATTTTCTGGGAACGAACCTTACTGGAATGGTCCGACCCAGGGTTGGGTCGGACGGTGGGTCGGACGGCCCAAACACTTACAAAAAAAAAATGTTTTTATAATATGACTATAGTAAGCATATGTATGTATAGGTACATGCCTATACACCGTATGCATATAAAAGTAGTAATGCACCATTAATGAAGTAATAATGGTAAGGAAGTAAGTAAATGTGTAAGGAAGTAAGTTATGAAGTAGTAAAGGAAAGAATGGTTTTATAACCAGTAAGAAAATAATGAAGTAGTAAGAATACATTGACAATATCAATGAAGGAGTAAGTGGATCAATAATAGATCATTGATCGTACTACTTCATGTATGTATAGGAATCCAGTAGTTGATCCTCGAAGGAGCCGGTAGTGCGGATACAACGGTGAACGGTATGATTTCTTCATGCTCTGTATCCTAACCTGGTTACCCCGATTTGTGTGCTTATGTGATCACCAATAAGATAAATGCACGAATCGGATTTATATTGCACTTAACTGTGTTTGAACTATTTGTTCTTGTCGTATTTCTTGAACAATTAGGTTGTATAATTCATGAAATGTATGAATGGAAATGGAGTGTATGTGTAAGTATGAGTACTTGTGTATGTATGTATGTATGGAAGTAAGTATGGACTTCTACTAATTCCTAACAACCTAACTCCTAACATGAGTACTGAGTAAAATGGAATGAGTAGAAGCCCGATATAGTTTCGGCCACGCGTGAGGATAAGGAACCACAAGAGGTTGGAACCGAATCCTGGCTATGATCTTTTCCTTGGACCAATTCCCTTGGTATGGGTAGCATCCTGGATTAGTGGGCCACCTTAAAGCCCGGTGGTGGGAAGTAGTATTCCCTGCCCGGAGGTCATACCGACTTAACAGGAAGTAAAGTATGTAAGAAGTAAGTATTGTATGTGTATTGGTCTTGACTATTGAAGTCATTGACCGGAAGTAAAGTAGTATCGAACACCCGATTAACCCGGGTGTGTAATGAAGCTAACTGGACCTTTGTATGTAATGGAGAATTGTATCTCCGTATTGTGCATTGGGTATGTAATGAGTATGTATTGTGTATGTGTATCCTGAAAGATGGTAAGTAAATATTGGTTGACTTGTATTGTCTTCCAAGCATGTATTGTACTGTGCGTACGTATGTATCCTTGTGTAGTATTGTAGTATCATGAATGAAAGCACGTATGTATGTATGTATGAATGTATGTAGTGCAAAATGAATTGCATGTATTCGACCAAATGGTCGGCGTACCCTCGCTAGTACGCGGGGTATGCGGTTATCATATTCAGCGTAAGCTGACCCCCCCGCGGGGGAACATTTTTAGTGTGCAGGTACACGGAGCGAATACGGTCAAGGTAAGAGACCGCGACGCGCCTTGTAATTAGAAGTATTTAGTTTGCGAAGAAGGAGTAGATTGACTCCTAGTGAATATGTATGAATTTGGGGAGAAGTATTGTATGATTGGAACCTAGTAACTCGGTATGCGTAGTGTATTATCTTGTACGGAATTGTGGAGTATTGTATTGAATGGAGTAATGTATCGAATGGAGTATCGTAGTATCAGTATGTAATGAGAGTATGTATTGTATAAGTAGTACTCGGATATTCCGGTCCATCAGGACCGATGCTGTATGTAGCAGTAGTAGCCTTGTTAGTCAAGTGGGTGACTAACGGCATTGTATCACCCGATGTATGTAAGTATGTATCCGCTGCGGGACTCGGAAGCACGAGGAGATTGGACGGTAATGATTGAATTAATAGTAGGGGTGTTACAATAGAGTTGATCAAATCCGACCCGGCCCTGTGACCCGGTTCGGCCTGACTCGGAAAAAGCTTGAAAACCCAAACTTGAAAAAAAAGTTTGGGCGGGCATAGACACAAAATTGGGCCTCAATTAAAAAACCGGGGGGCGGCTGCGACAAAAATTTGGACCTGATAAAAGGCCGGATCGAATTTAAATATATACTATTTTTCAAAAATATGTATGAAATAATGTATATTTAATTTTATTTTTATATACTTTTATAAATTTTTTTATTAGAATTTTATTTTTATTTTTATTAATCTTTTTTAAATGAAAAAACGGCTTGGTAGCTGTAGATCTGAAAGAAAAGTCAGGTTTGACCCGGCCCGAAAATAAAAACTAAATCTGAACCTTAAGAAACACGTCCAACAAACCTAAACTTTTTTCAAGACCCAACCGGACCCATTTGATCACTCTAGCTACAATAGAGACAAGAATTCTTTTGGCCTCTTTTGCATATGTTATATTTGTTTTTGAACTTTCATAATAGAGTAAATTACTCAGAACCCGCTTGAGGATTCAGGATATTACAGTTAAACCCTTGTGTTTATCATAATTACTGGTAACACCATGAGGTTAAGGTATCTTGACTACGACCCCCCCAAACTATAACTCTGTTATCAAGAAGTTAACTACGTGTTAACCTATCAGCTTTATCATATTAATACGGTCATGCTGGACAAAAAAATACTACTTAATCTACATTGTTATTTTCCTAAAAATGTCAACCCTTCCTTGAAAATACATCTAAAGTGGGATGAGAGAAGAGTTAGACGATGTGATTAAGCAGTTTTGTGGTCCAGTCTAGCATTTATTTATGTGATTAAGCAGATAGGTCAAACACATAGTTAACTTTTTGATCACAAAGTTATAGTTTAGGGGTCGTAGTCAAAGATACCTTAACTTGAGGTGGTTACCAATAATTATGATAAACACGAGGGGGTTAACTGTAATATCCCAAATCCTCAGGGGGTTCTGAGTAATTTACTCTTCATAATATATAGTTATTTTTCTTATATTAGTAGTTATGTTGTTCTAAATTAAAAAACCCTAACTGCTCTCCTCTCTTCAATCTTCACTAAGGACGGGTGGTAAAACGGGTTCGCAGGTCGTGTTAGGCTTAACCTAAACCCGACCTGTGCTATTAACGGGTTGACTTGACCCAACCGTTTAATTAAACCGTGTCCAAATATGAAAACCCAAACCAACCCGTTTAATAAATGGGTGACCCTTTCAACCCAATTAAATATTTATGTCTAAATTTGAAACTCAAATCCACATATATTAAACTCAAACCTAACATGTTTGGTTATATATAAGAAAATAATTTGACTAATTAACATTAGTTTTGTCATTTTATAATATTATTAACTTACTTTAAATTAAAATACTTAATTTTAATATTTATATATCTTATTTATATTAAAATTTGATAAAAAATAATTAATTTATAATATGGATTTATTTAATATAAATTACTTAAACGGGTTAGCGGGGTAAGTATGTTAAACTAAACCCGACACGATTATTAAACAAGTTATATTCGGATTGACCCGTTATTTGATCGTGTCAAATTTTAAAAACCAAACCCGCTTTCGCCAAATGGCTCTTGTGAAAATTTGACACTAGAACAGTATTTCTGCATTCTTAACTGGCGAACAAGGCACTCCATTTGCGCCTGTTTTCGTCCTCAACTTAGGCCCTGTTCGTTAACGGATGGAAAAAATAAAACCAGATTAATCTGGTCCAATTCATTCCATGATAATAAAAGACCCGTTCATTTTGAAGATACCGTAGTTCATCCGGGAGCGAATGTAAAAGACCAATAACCCTTCATTTTTCACTTTGCCCTGCATAATTTCTGTCTCCTTCGCGGTCCACATCACTCAACACCACCATTTCTTCTTCTCTGGTAACATCATCTCCCTCTCTGAACTTTCCTCTTCTTTATTCTTCCGTTCGATCTCGTAGTTTACATAAGGAAGAGCATTCATTTTTTTCTGCACAGATATGGAAAAAACAAAATAAATGTGGGGGAAATGAGCTCAACTACCTGCAACTACGGTTGTTGCTGTTGAATAACAATCGGGGAACTGAATTTATGGGTGGTTGGCATTCGAACGTCTGGTTGTGAGTTTAAGTAGTCGAATTGATTGCAAGTAAAACAGAAGAAAAGGTAATGCTACAGCGGAGAGGGTAGGAGATTAGATTCAACAAGTGGAGGGCTTGCTCAAATGGGGTTCTTCTAGCCATTTTTTTTCCATTTGGTGTTCGATTGTTGTGTTGTATCGCTGATTGAACAGCAACGGGTAACATGGAGCTTGGAATGGCGAGAGGAGAAGGCATGTACCTGCATCTTCAGGGAGGCCGAGGAGTTCCAGTGGACAGGGTATATTTGACATTGACAATGAAATTGCGGGGATTGTAACGGGATGAATTGGAAAGCAGCAAAATCGGAGTTCTGTATAAGCTGAGTGTGTGTGAGATTCTCTCACAATAAGCACCATCTGAGATGAAGTTAGTGGGATTAATTCCCCATTCAGCTCAATTTGGGGCTGGAGCTCGTAAACGAACGGCACCTTACATTAATTTTTCAATCCTGGCAAGCGATCAAAGTAACATACATGCTCTGCCCCTTTTCGTTCTTCACTAACGGTAATTTTGCAGTCCTGGTGAACAAGGATGCTCTACGACCATCACTCACGGTAGGCTCTACCGAAACCCCTTCATCTGCGAGACAATTTTTAGGTTCAAATTTCTCTCCTTATTGATAAATTGTAGACTGTTTGTGGTTCGCGCTCTCGCTGATTTGATTGGTCAATGGTCTGAGTACATTGTTTATCTTTGATTTAGTTTTTCCCTTATCTCTACTCTAAAATCACAGGCGCTAATCTTTGTTTCCGATTCTTTTTCTTCTAGCTGATGTAACTTGATATTTTGGCTTTGCTAGAGCAAGATTGTGGGTTTCATACACTTGGTTGGAGCTCTGCCATGAATGGAGAATACTGAGGCTCTTGTTGACCGAGTACCTGTTAGACTGAAGGTAATGCTAGCTTCACTTAGGTCCTTTTATACTTAATGTTATTTGTATGGTCGTTTTCCTTTTAATATAGTTGATTGATTCAAGTAATTTATTGTACTTTCTTTTGGATCAGACTGGGAGTTTTGTTCTATACTCCAAATATTCAGGTACTGAGATTGAGGTAGATGGATCAAGTCTTCTTCTTCTGAAAGAGGATGATGTGATTGGAGTCCTTGAGACGGATGATGACAAGGAGCTGAAGCCCTTAAACGACGTAGTTTTAATCAAAGTATGCTCATCTTCTTTTAATTTGTTAAGTTTGATGAAACTGAGAAGTGTAATGATTTATACTATTATGTACAAGATCCCTCCAAGACATAATGATTCTTATTATGGAGAAAGTGGTTCTTATAAATGCTCAAATTCGTGTAACCTCATGCAAGTTCAAGTTAACTTCTGAAAAAGTGGTTCTTATTCTTAGATTTTGATCGGAAATGAGGCCTGAGATCTTTGTATATCTCTCTAGCTTGGTGACTTGTTCTAGTCATTGCATTTGAAACGGCAGCCAAAATTTTATCTTCCTTGTCTACTTTCAACTTGATGTTAGCATTTTTAAAACATTGTAACATTAAATCCTAGAAAATCTATTACTTCTTCTTCCCCACGAGACATAACTGTTAAGTGTATGATTTGTTTGTTCCATTGACACAGGTTGCGGAGGTTGAGGAGAAAACCGATGGGGGATTGTTGCTAACGGATGCAGCTAGGGAGAAGCCTTCAATTGGCACCGTAATTGAGCTTTGCTTGTTTAAGTTTGAGCCACTTGATTTAATTGTATTTCATCTTTTGCAAATCCTTGATTTAGTAAAAATTTTTGTCCTTTGGAATTCCTGCTCATTACATCCCTTCTGTGTTGAGCGGTGATAGCTGTCGGCCCAGGTCGGCTGGAAGGAAGGTAATAGGACAGAGATACCAGTTTTGGCTGGCCAAATTGTCTTGTAATCCAAGTACACCGGGAATGGCTTGAAGGGCAGTGATGGGTCAAACTACATTGCTTTGAGAGCATCAGAACTTATGGCTGTTTTCTCTTAGAGGGATGCATGATGTATCGGTTCTTGAAGATTTGAATCCATGGATCATCCGAACAACATTGAGATTTTGCAGTTGTTAAGTGGCATATTAGTCACTTCGAAGAAGCAAGAATCAAAACTTCTAATTTAGCCTCTATTTAACTTGGTCTTGGCTTTGCAGTGCTCTTATTCTGTTAGTATGTTCTTGTGCATGGTTTGGAATTAACCTTATTTGATACTGGTGTCAGTATGCCTGATGCCTCTGTACTACATTTTTTAGTCTAAACATTTTGAGCCATGTGTGTGGCTTCGAGTAATCTTTATCTATTACTCTGGATAGACATTATTGCATTTCTGTCAGTGATTGAGTTACCACTGTAAAGGAGGCAAAACTGACCACAACTTACTAACGAGGAAATTCTATGAAATGTTGGCGTTTTTGTGACAGTTTCTAATGCTATTTGTGTAAACTGTCAAATAGGAATCTGCCAAGACAAAGCACCCTCACTCCATTATGAGTCTAAATTTTACATTCTTCTTCAGGGAGGCAGTATGTTCCTCATTTTGCCTGAATGCGTTTATTTCCTGTTGGCATTATTTACACTAGCATGGATTCACTTATAAATTTGTTTCTTTATTTGATATGGTGACGCAGCTGATATTCGCCATATCAAATGGTTTGGAGTTGAAGGTGAATAATACCATGGTTATTGACCTTCTTGGGCCAAATCTTGTAGATTTGTATTCTGCCTTATGGGTTCACTATTGTTTTTGCTTAGTCCATCAGGTTAAGCCTTTATTCAATGGCCAAACATGAAAAAAATGAATAACAACAATGTTCTGTGGTTGACGACAGAAGGATAGTTTTTGTTATTCATTGAGGAGTTGTTTTCTATTATGGTGGAGGTTAACCTAATTCTTCTGATTTCTTTACTGTTTTGGGATATTTACTCGCTTCATAAAGTTCTTCACCTTGCTACATGATCAGATCATCCTCGCTAATCAGGTGTTGAGAGCAGTTAAGAAACAACTTGTGGACGTGTGGTATACTTCTAATATTCACCCCGCATACATTAGAAACCGTAAGTTGTATTTAATTTTTTACATTTCTATTCTTATTTTTCTTTTCCGGTTTACACGGGGAAATCATGAATCCATTTCTTAGCTCCATACAGTGTAAGGTAAGGCATAATTTAATAATTTCTTTCAATACCGGTGTTGCGTAGATAAATTATTAATTAGTTGAACATATCTAACGTCTATCAATCAATATACAGTGAGCACTGGATTCTTTGTATCATTGATCTTAAAGGCAAGTATGCTACCGGTTGGATCCATTGAGAGGTCCAATATTTTCTAATGTGTAGGATGTTGTAGATAAGTAATTAATTACGTTAAAATTTTGTTTCTGACTTATGGCCACTTTTTTATACTTAAATGATAAGGTTCAAAATTTGATATGTTCATTGCAATGTTATAGACATTAAAAATATTCAAAACCAAGCAAGTGGAAGTAGAGAGCCTCAAAGAATGTGAAGTGGGACATAATGAAGGTATGAATCTCTATGTTATTCCAGAAACACAACTTCATTCATAAGCTGTCATAACCTGTGGTTTCTTATTCTTCTTCTTTAGTATTGGTTAGATTTTTTAGTGTCCAAGACAACCTAATGGTAATGATTGTGGATATTATGTGATGACGTTTATGAAGGAGATTATAGAAAAGGGGCAATCCATCATTCCTACAGGGGTAAGTAATATTCAATTTATTATCAACTAAAAGTTAAATCTACCTGTGTTGCCAATTTTCACATAAACTCAACCATAACAGCTAAACATCATTATTAAGTGATGTTGTGAAAAGGTACTTAAATTGGTTTAAAGGATATCAAAGACAACAGTTACAAAGGCTTTAGAAAGTAGTTATCAATTGTGGTACTAATTAGTATTGTCTCAAAGGATAAATGATATACAACAGCTAATTGACGTATTAAACATAAATAGTTACTGATCAAAGACAAGAGTTATAATTGTTGCAACAAATTAGTGTTTTCTAAATGTATGTCCTTAGGCAATAGTTATGTACGTGTTGTCTATACCAAATCTATGACAATAGTTAATAAGTGTTGTCTTATGTGATCCAAGCTATTGTTATTTTACTGGATAAGACTACAGTTAGATAACGACTGTCTTAGCTATAACCCCGTAAGACAACAACAACTGATATAACAGTTTTTAACTGTTGTCTATAGCCTTTTTAACTGTTATCTATTACTTTTTTTGTAGTAGTGAATAAGGGGTGATGAGCCAGGCTGTATAGAGAATTATTATTGCAAGATTGAATGCGTACCAACTGTAGTGGATAATCAGTGTATCTGTCAGTATATTATTCTGTATTATACTATATAGTTTATTCTTTTTTTTTGTCGAAATGCTCTGTAGCAGCAAGCATGTGATGGGTTTCCAACAGGTTTTGCTTCTCTAAGATCAATGGATAAGTCGAGTGCTCTGGATTACATCAATAAGATGTTTCCAACAGGTTTTGCTTATGTTCCCTCTCTTTCTGTTCTACATGTCTGATCTCACAGTATAAATTCAAGTTGGAAGTGGTAAATGATGTGTTAGAGAGAGAATGTATCGAAAAGAGATGAAAGGGTGATTTGTTATATTGTGAATACAGCTGAATACTGTCATAAAGCGGTTCGTATACTTTAGGAATGTCATTATACTTATGTGTTGTGTTTGCTGACTCTATCTATTTGTAATCACGAGCAGTTCTCATTTGGGAAATTCATGGTGTTTTTGAGATAATCCGGAGCCCCCTTTTTCTTCCTTTTAGCTATTAGAGGTTATTTATGATGAAGTTCAGGAGTTTGGTATGGTGTTTGTCCAACTGTCAGTGTATGTGCCATTTACTTGTTCTTCAGGTACATTGTGGTTATCTAAGTTCATCGTTCAGTTCCGTCTCTGGTGTCCCACATCATGCCAATTCTAAGGTGGCTTGACCATTAATCATGATGTATGTATATCTATATGCTATAATCAACAAAGTCAATACATTCCATCTTCTGCCAAGGACACTATCAAGATTGTAGATCTTATTCACTCTGAGTGCATCACGTCAGGCACAGAACAAATCTCAGCAAGGCACAAATCCTCTTAAATTGGCACAGAACACAGAACACATCAGGTAATGCTTTTTCCTTTCATCTACCACTGGCTTGCTCAAATTTCACAAGTGCTTTAAATTGGCACCGAGTGAATTTCTGAGATTAAATGTCACCACCTATCCGCAGCCACTGAATAGTGAATACTCTTCAATCTATCACTTGCTTTTATTTTTCGTTACTTCTTTAGAATGTTTTGTCTGCAACATAAAGAGCATGTCTAACCGTTATGATGCTAGTGCAAGAAATTGTTAATGGATAGAGAAAGAAGTTTTGAAGCATCCGTATTTTTTTTTGGTTCTGCACTACTTTTTTTGTCATTTTTATATTATCTGATGACCTTGACAATATTTTCGTTATGAATTTAATAGGTTAGTACAAACATCATTCGCAAGCTCACTGTTTTCCAACTTTTGTAGTCATCTGGTGGGATGCCTCATTTCTTGACAAAGACGATATGGCACTAACATAAACAGAGAGGACTAAAGCAGCCGGAGAGCAGGCCATAGTCATGTATCTGGTGCTCTCTATCTCAAAAGAAAAATCATGTTTCTGGTGTAATCAAGTTGTAAAGATTTGCTTTCATCATGTCTACCAACTTTTCCGAATGTATTGAGGATTTGGATTATGAATCAGGGGGTAATTTTGATTTGAGTGTCTAATATGGTTCACAATGTTGCTCTTCATTTCGTAAAGCGATCCAACAAGGCGTGAGTGGCCGCTCATCTCATGTATGATTTTTTTTTGGAAAAATTATATCTCCAACATGATTTGGTGAAATTACACACCCTACCCACGAGGTTTAAAAACTACTTTATCCACCTGTGTGATTTTCTCTATTTTATATCTGGATTGCTATTCACAGTATAAAATTACTAATCACTGTAGTACAAATTTTTTTAAATCATATTAATGTTGTAAACATGTAATGATGTGCTTTTTCTTATCTGAAAGTAATTTAACCCAAGAAGTTTATAGTTGATTAGTAGCGAATTTTACTAGTTTTTTTTGTAGTAATCAATACTGGAATCTTTTTTTTTCAAAAAAAAAGTGTTGGATTTGTTATTTATGTGTTTACACTATTAATATGATTTAAAATTCATTGGTACTATGAAAACTTTACTATTTGTAGTACAATTTTTTTTCACCAAACTTAGTTGAATAAGTTGGAATGTTATGGGGAGACACTTTTTTCTTAAACAAATGAGAATTAAATTTCAGTCAAAATGATTAAAACAACAAAGTTACAATAATTAAGTTACAACAACTAAGTTAAAGACACATAGACACAACAATGGTGTCTACAAGTGGACTTTTATGCATGTATACATCAGTTCGCCGAATAATGGAGAATTATATGGAGTATAATGATTTAATCGATCATATTCCATTACTTGTTATTTATTATCCTATTGAGCCCGGTGATGATGATTTCCAACAGCAAGTCACCTGAATCGTTTCTTCACAATTATTTGTCACTTGTACGTAAAAAACTAGAAAAAAATAATTAAATTTTGTTTAACATGAAACTTTACATTAAGTTATTATTCATTCGTGCAAAAAATGTCTTCACTCATAAGTACATATATAATAGTTGTTAAATAAAATACATGTATAATGGCTTTTAAATAAAATACTACAGTCATTCATATTTCAGTTATTTTAGAAACATTCACATTTCATAGTCATTCAAAGTTGCTATATATATATGCTCAAATTAAAAACAACCATTAAGCTTTTTTCAAACTCCTAATTAATTTTAGATTAGTATTATAATGATATCACCATGCATCCTCAGACCTTGCGGTAGTAGTAGTTCTATCGCTACTGATGTTTTGAGTACTTTGATGGCCTTCACTCGCATCTAAGTTGTAGTTCCTCATCCTCCTCGGTCATAAAAGCCTTGAGAGGAAAGTACCTCCCAACCCCAAGAGAGGTTTTGAAATAGATCTTGCGAGCAGAAGGGTCGTCAATGGTCATCTCGACAAGCGGCTCCCAGAAAAGCATCTGTTTCGTTTTCACCCCAGTCATCTTCCTCATGCTGTGCTTGTTCACATAGCAAGTCACCTCCATCTCGTAGCTCACCAGCGACTTAGACGCTTCAAAGTAGTGCGGTGAAGGCGCTCTCTGCTTCATCCACACAAACCCTGTCGATCTCACCCTTTCGCATTCCACCAGATCCTGCAAGTCCGTACATATATAGTACATATAAAAACAGCAAATTAAATACAACTGATCCGGAGTTTAAAACCTACCCATCGTAATTATAAAAAAAATGCAGTAAAACTCAGATACTTACCTTCAAGGGTAGGATGCCCCTGGGAAAGCCAATCTCGGAAAGGAGATCCAAGGAGGAGCGCAAACACTGTTCAGTCCCAGTTACGATCTCAGCACCGACACGGTGTTCTTCTACGACCATCTCGGCCTTGTCGACGTACGCAACCATGATGTTAACTTGAGCGATCCCTGATAAATTGAAGTCTTAGTTCGGTGATGTTTAACAATGAAACATTAGTGGTATATATGTACAACATTTGTGGAAGAATGTGGAAATTCATACTTGGTTGGTAGGGAGAGGTTGAGCTAATTTTAAGATGTCACCATGCAAGGAGCGTGCAATATTCAAGTATGGTAGTTGACAGCAACTACGTACAAAAAACAAACAATCCACTTGGTGCATTAGAAATAATTTTAATTTGGAATCTCTACAACCGAACCAACAAACAACGTCCGTCTATTCCACCGACCGCGGAACTTGCGATACATATACGTTAATACTATATCAACCGACCATAAGCAAAATTTACACTACTACTACTATACTACTACTTTTTATGTGTAATTTATAAGGTTGGCCAATGATCGGCGAGACAGACAAACTGGGTTGCTATTCGCAGTATAAAATTACTAATCACCGCAGTACAAATTTTTTTAAAATCATATTAATGTTGTAAACATGTAATGATGTGTTTCTGTATATTTTTTTTCAAAAAATGAAATCTGAAAGTAATTTAACCCAAGAAATTTGTAGTTGATTAGTAGCGAATTTTGCTAGTTATTTTTTTGTAGTAATCAATACTAGAATTTTTTTTTCAAAAAAAAGTGTTGGATTTGTTATTTATGTGTTTACACTATTAATATGATTTAAAATTAATTTGTACTATGAAAACTTTACTATTTGTAGTACAATTTTTTTCACCAAACTTAGTTGAATAAATTGGAATGTTATGGGGAGACACTTTTTTCTTAAACAAATGAGAATTAAAGTTCAGTCAAAATGATTAAAACAACAAAGTTACAATAACTAAGTTACAACAACTAAGTTAAAAAAACTCAGTTACAACAACTAAGTTAAAGACACATAGCAACAATGGTGTCTACAAGTGGACTTTTATGCATGTATACATCAGTTCGCCGAATAATGGAGAATTATATGGAGTATAATGATTTAATCGATCATATTCCATTACTTGTTATTTATTATCCTATTGAGCCTGGTGATGATGATTTCCAACAGCAAGTCACCTGAGTCGTTTTTTCACAATTACTTGTCACTTGTACGTAAAAAACTAGAAAAAAAAATAATTTTGTTAACATGAAATTTTGTTTACATCGTGAAAATGTTCATCATAAGTACATATATAATAGTTGTTAAATAAAGTACATGTATAATGGCTTTTAAATAAAATACTACAGTCATTCATATTTCAGTTTTTTTAGAAACATTCACATTTCATAGTCATTCAAAGTTGCTATATATATATATATGCTCAAATTAAAAACAACCATTAAGCTTTTTTTCAAACTCCTAATTAATTTTAGATTAGTATTATAATGATATCATCATGCATCCTCAGACCTTGCGGTAGCAGTAGTTCCATCGCTACTGATGTTTTGAGTACCTTGATGGCCTTCACTCTCATCTAAGTTGTAGTTCCTCATCCTCCTCGGTCATAAAAGCCTTGAGAGGAAAGTACCTCCCAACCCCAAGAGAGGTTTTGAAATAGATCTTGCGAGTAGAAGGGTCGTCGATGGTCATCTCGACAAGCGGCACCCAGAAAAGCATCTGTTTCGTTTTCACCCCAGTCATCTTCCTCATGCTGTGCTTGTCCACATAGCAAGTCACCTCCATCTCGTAGCTCACCAGCGACTTAGACGCTTCAAAGTAGTGTTGTGAAGGCGCTCTCTGCTTCATCCACACAAACCCTGTCGATCTCACCCTTCCGCATTCCACCAGATCCTGCAAGTCCGTACATATATAGTACATATAAAATCAGCAAATTAAATACAACAGATCCTGAGTTTAAAACCTACCCATCGTAATTATAAAAAAAATGCAGCAAAACTCAGATACTTACCTTCAAGGGTAGGATGCCCCTGGGAAAGCCAATCTCGGAAAGGAGATCCAAGGAGGAGCGCAAACACTGTTCAGTCCCAGTTACGATCTCAGCACCGACACGGTGTTCTTCTACGACCATCTCGGCCTTGTCGACGTACGCAGCCATGATGTTAACTTGAGCGATCCCTGATAAATTGAAGTCTTAGTTCGGTGATGTTTAACAATGAAACATTAGTGGTATATATGTACAACATTTGTGGAAGAATGCGGAAATTCATACTTGGTTGGTAGGGAGAGGTTGAGCTAATTTTAAGATGTCACCACGCAAGGAGCGTGCAATATTCAAGTATGGTAGTTGACAGCAACTACGTACAAAAAACAAACAATCCACTTGGTGCATTAGAAATGATTTTAATTTGGAATCTCTACAACCGAACCACAATACAACGTCCGTCTATTCCACCGACCGCGGAACTTGCGATACATATACATTAATACTATATCAACCGACCATAAGCAAAATTACCGCTAACTACTACTACTTTTTATGTGTAATTTATAAGGTTGGCCAATGATCGGTGAGACAGACAAACTGGGTTGCTATTCGCAGTATAAAATTACTAATCACCGCGATACAAATTTTTTTAAATCATATAATGTTGTAAACATGTAATGATGTGTTTTTGTGTTTTTTTTTTCAAAAAATGATATCTGAAAGTAATTTAACCCAAGAAATTTGTAGTTGATTTAGTAGCGAATTTTGCTAGTTATTTTTTTGTTGTAATCAATACTGGAATCTTTTTTTTTCAAAAAAAAAGTGTTAGATTTGTTATTTATGTGTTTACACTATTAATATGATTTAAAATTAATTTGTACTATGAAAACTTTACTATTTGTAGTACAATTTTTTTTCACCAAACTTAGTTGAATAAGTTGGAATGTTATGGGGAGACACTTTTTTCTCAAAACAAATGAGAATTAAATTTCAGTCAAAATGATTAAAACAACAAAGATACAATAACAAGTTACAACTAAGTTAAATAAGTTACAACAACTAAGTTAAAGACACATAGCAACAATGGTGTCTACAAGTGGACTTTTATGCATGTATACATCAGTTCGCCGAATAATGGAGAATTATATGGAGTATAATGATTTAATCGATCATATTCCATTACTGGTTATTTATTATCCTATTAAGCCCGGTGATGATGATTTCCAACAGCAAGTCACCGGAGTCGTTTCTTCACAATTAATTGTCACTTGTACGTAAAAAACTAGAAAAAAAATAATTAAATTTTGTTTAACATTAAACTTTACATTAAGTTATTATTCATTCGTGCAAAAAATGTCTTCACTCATAAGTACATATATAATAGTTGTTAAATAAAGTACATGTATAATGGCTTTTAAATAAAATACTACAGTCATTCATATTTCAGTTTTTTTAGAAACATTCACATTTCATAGTCATTCAAAACTGCTATATATATATGCTCAAATTAAAAACAACCATTAAGCTTTTTTCAAACTCCTAATTAATTTTAGATTAGTATTATAATGATATCACCACGCATATCGAATTAATACTACAAGAAAAGCGGTGTTTCAGTGACGGACATTTCCGTAGGTGAAATGCAATATTCTAATGGTAAAAGGTATATACACTAACGGAAAGTTCCGTCGGAAAATTTCGTGGCAAGAAGTCACGTCGTTAATAGTTTTCCATCACAAAAACTTATTCCGTTGTTGAAAATAATATCACTAACAGAAAATGTTCTATCGCTATAAATCTTTTACTGACAGAATTTCCGTTTTAAAAAAGTCATTTGCTACAGATACTTTCTATAGGCAATTCTATTAGTAACAGAATCTTTCCGTTGATAAGATGTGTAACCACCCTATTTTATTTATTTATCCAATAATCTACGACAGAAATATCTGTTGCTAAAAACATCACTCACGAAATTTTCCGTTGCCAATTACTTCACCCACGGAAATTTCCACTACCACTAGAATATTATATCTGTCACTAATGAGTATTTTCCAACAGAAATCTATTTCCTGTAGCAAATATACAAACTTCAACCTAAAAAACAATTGTAATAATGCACATTATATCTATCAAACATATATAACAAAGATAACATCAAGAGTGTAGATCGAATGTCTCTACACTTTCATATACTTATGTATTAATCATATATATTACCCAACTAAAAAGACTTTATACTTAAGTAACAACTATAAAACTCCTTTACATTCTCATAGCCTTCACAAAAAATGTTCAAAATCTACATAGTAATCAAAACCTGTGTAGTTATCTCTTAGCCTTCAAGTATTAGTACTAAAGTAGAAGACAATACTTTGGCGGATAATCCCGGTAGTAAGCCCTTTGCACGCGTGCCAAATCTGGATGTGATGAGGTCCCAGCGTTGGGTACTTGAGGTCTTGCATAGATAAAAGCAAGCCAGTTCTTCGAAGAATTCATCTCACAACAAAGATCCGAATCCACAAACTATTGATGAAGCCTCCTCTGGAGTTGAGCTACTTATAAGCAAAGAGGCCTTCTACTGGTCTCTGGTTCTTCTATCAAACGGGAGTATCACCCAAATTTGTCTTCTAGAAAACTTGTGCTCTTCACTAACCCCTGATAGCAGCGGACAAATAGAATCATCTATGTATCCTTGTCCTAAATACAGAATTGCTTTCTAGGTCAGATACTAGTATACCTGTAATAAATAAGGAGACTTACTTCCGTAGCCTATCGCGAAGCATGAAAATAAGGGACGCATCTGTTCTGAAGGGGCTTATGCCCATATATTTGCACACATTCACCAACCTAGGCCTGAAATGAACAAGGCAGTTAGATTTACATCGCAAGGTACTTACAGCCAAGAGATACAGGAGAGGGCAAAGAAAGGCACCCACGAACCTACTAATGTAATCCAAGGTAAGCTCATCATTGAACAATTTAGCAAAGCCTAATATGTCTTCATTAGAAACAGGAGCACCCATTCTGACCTATTCAAGGTTTAAAATAAAACAAATTAATATCATTCAAGCATAGCAGAAAGTACATTCAAGAGATCGTAACTTCATATCAGATGCAACCCATCATATACCTTATTCATGAATTCATCCAAATCTCCAGCTGTCTTTTAATATCTCCACTTCGAGAATTTTGAACTTCCTTAGCCATCTCCTTCAGAGTGTCCTGGAGAAACTTTGCGTACTCGATCCTTGCATTAAGTCTCCTTTTCAATTCTTCCTACAAGGTCTTTAAATAAGTCACCTTTATATAAACACACAAAACATAACATAATAATTCTCAAAAATCAATAGTGGCATGTCATTCCTCTTGCTACAAAGCCATATCACCAAGCAGTGAAAATAGAAGTAAAACATGAACATGATTTGGAATCTATGTAATTTATTTACAGCAGTAAAAACTAGTAACATATAGCATAGAAATCACTTTTAAACATACTGTAACTTTGTCTAAATGATGCAAAAAGTAAATACTTTCAACTGCAATTTTCAACGAAGAAAGCAATTCCCAAAAGGGATTACAAAATCAGATACCTTTCTTAGAGCAGTGCATGTCAGGAGCCAATTAACAGTGTGAAACAGTGCAGATTTCTGTGTTAAAACATCACAGATCATGCACACTGACAGCAGAAAATTTTCACAAGGGTGCAGATTTTAGCAGTGAGGATATTTCTTAAACAAAATCCCTGGTAAATAGCTGATTATAACAACAGCGTAACTAGGGGAAAAGATTATAAATGGTTCTATCAAACTTAAGGGAAGCAGGTTCTTAACTTTTTACACCATGACTTATAAAAGAAGCAGAATTGAAGCAACATTAGAGCAATGTTCATGGTCAAGAGAACTACTGTGACAGACTTGTAAATAGAAATGAAAGTTCGACCAACCGATCATAACACAGCGTTCCAAACAAGGCTATAACTGAAGAAAAATGCAAGCTAAAATCGATCATGGCAGCAGTAATATACAAAGACAAATCTGGGCAAAAATTAAGTTAAAATTGAACAGAGAGGCAAAATCAGAACATACTAAGAGCAAATTGGACAATTTAATTAATCGCAGCAGCATTGCTAAATGATACAATTAAGTCATTTTGATCATGATTAACATGCTACTCTAACATAGTAGAAAAACTCTAAGTTATTCTATATCAGCTCATAAGTGCAAGAGTATAGCATTTCAACGTGAAATGTTTAAACATTAACAATGCAGGTGGATTAAGCAGTCAAAACAGAAGCAAAAAAAGTAGTCAAATATTTGTATTGTGCAATTTTATATGTTCATAACGGCACACAGGGTAAAAATAGCAAATTTCCGCATTGAGAGTATTTCCTAAACAGAGAGGTTCAATAACAGATTTAAACCATGCCAAAACAGATTGTACAATGCATGTTCACAATCGACGTAGTAGTGCATATTTTTTTTCTGTTCATAATGAGTAGTTTTATGCAGCTCGTTTGTTGAGATTTAAGATACTTTCAGATAATGCATGTCATGTTGTATCATAGTCCTAAAAAATAACTAAGTTAATGCATCATGAGAGACTAAACAACAACACCAGAAGCAGATGAGAGATGCGTAAAGTTCAAAAAACCAAAATTTTACCAAATAGCAATTTGTGAAAAAACTCAATTCCGTAAAATAGAACAATGAACAAAGAGGGTGACCTACTGGGGGAACAACTTGTTTTTGGTACCCAAGAGGTACCGCTGTGACTGCTGAGCCTCATCATTTAATAATCAGAAGCAACTGCAATCTGTGTTTACATACTGCTAAGCTCCAAACTTGTTAGGAAATTAGCACAATTATCTAGGAACACAAAAAACAGAAGCAGCGAAAACTTTCTAGGAGGCAAGAAATATCAGTATTATGGGAATCTAAAACCAGTTGACAAAAGCAAACGTAATTATGTAAAACAGGTGCTAAATGTTTGGTTCTAAAGATTAACTTTAACTGCATCATGGCCTCTGGTTGATTTTTGTGTCACGGCTTCTATTAAGTTTCTGATCAGATGGTGTACTTATAGTGTGCTATTTTATCATAGCCAATAACCATTTGATTTTTCGGCCAGAAATAGAAACAATGGACTGCCAAAATAAACCACGAGTTAACTTTTTAAGGTATGATAATAGTAAGTATGAGACACGGAGCAACAACAGTCACACACAAATGCGGAATAACTTTTCCTCAAAGATTTAAACAGGCCGAAATCTTTTATTTGAAGCACCATAAAGACTGTTTTTGTATCATATTTCCATAATAGAAACCAGCCAAACTCAAAATATCTGAAGCAAGAGAAACTTTTAAAACATGCTTAATTCAGTCATAATTAGAAGTGGGACTGCTGAATTTAAACGAGCATTCCTATGTCTACAAAACTACTATGACAAGCTCTCTCTTTTTTTTTACAGCGGCAAAAAGGAGTCTAAGTCCAAGCTTATTCTACAAAAAACTTGGTAAGCAGAATTCAGAAACGTCAATACTTCAAGAACGATGCATTCCTGGAATTAGTGTAAAGGCAAATATAGAAGCAGTAGCGAAGTGAGCTTGTATTTTCACTGCTTCAGTTCCAACAGAAGAATAAAAGCAGTTTCAAGGATCCAAACAAAAGAAAGATTCAAAGATAGCAATTCCTCAAATCCATACTCTGAAATGTTTTCAGCCATCTTCAATCTGTTGTGCAAGAGATGTATAGCAATCCTCAAATCCATAAATTTAAATCTGCAAAGGTGCAGACAGCCCACACAAGAAGAGAATGAAGAGAGCACAAAGTATGTATGTTCCTTAATCACAAGTTAGGGTTGCCAAATTAACGTCAGAGAAGAGAGTACACTACCAGTATATTACCGGCAAACACAAGAGGAGAATGACATGTTCCTTAATCGCAAGTTAGGGTTGCAAAATTACCGTCAGAGAAGAGAGTATAATACCAGTATATTACCGGCAAACACAAGAAGAGAATGACATGTTCCTTAATCGCGAGTTAGGGTTGCAAAATTACCGTGAGAGAAGAGAGTATAAGATCAGTTAGAGTATATTACCGGCAAACACGAGACGAGAATGACGGGAGGCGCAGAGCAAATTCCTTCTGTTCAGTAATTAATCTCTACAGAGCGCAAACACAAGCAGAGAGTGAAAAGAGACGCAGAGCAAGTTCCTTCGCCAGTTACGCTTGCAAATTAAATTATAGGGAGTGAAGATAAGTATATTACCGGTTTTGATGTGAATTGTTTTCCTATTCTTAAATCTGCTGCTGTGCGACTTCAGAGATGTGAAAGCTAAAGTAACCAAGGCAATTACTCGGAGAGGTCAAGCAGGCAAGATAAGAGGCACCTTGTTAATTTTGATTTTTGACCGGCGAGCCTTGGGTTTTTTGAGGTGGCGGTAATGGCCTAATCAGACACCGGCGGCGACGGTTGGGTTATGGTGTAGATAGAGCATGGTTTGCTGATCGCCAAGGATTTGGATTTGATATTTTGGACGGGGAGCATGTATGTTGTTTGTCGCGGGTTGCAAAATTAAGAGTCGAGAGTGATCTCTCCATAATTAAAAGATATGTGAGTATATTTTATTGGTTTCTCCGACCGAAATTATTGTAGTTAATATTCACTGATCAGCTACGGAGTATTCTGTAGGTAAAAATCATATTTACTACAAAATTTATGTGGGTAAATATCAGCGACAGATAAATTGTTGAAATTATGGCGCTAATTTTTTTCATTTTTACCCGTCAAATATTTGCTACGGAAATTATACTATACTCCTACGGAAAACAACTCCTACAGAAATTTTGTAGCAAAATCTGTTACTGATGTAGAAGAATAAGGTGTTGAAGGGAAAATATATGTCCGTCGGTAATATGGTATTCTTCCGTCTCTAATAGCGGCCTACACAGACGGAAAAATTCCATTGGAAAAATTCCGTCACTAATATTATGCTTTTGTTGTCAGGCCTGGGCGGTAGCAGTAGTTCCATCGCTACTGATGTTTTGAGTACTTTGATGGCATTCATTCTCATCTAAGTTGTAGTTCCTCATCCTCCTCAGTCATAAAAGCCTTGAGAGGAAAGTACCTCCCAACCCCAAGAGAGGTTTTGAAATAGATCTTACGGGCAGAAGGGTCATCGATGGTCATCTCGACAAGCGGCACCCAGAAAAGCACTTGTTTCGTTTTCTCCCCAGTCATCTTCCTTATGCTTTGCTTGTCCACATAGCAAGTCACCTCCATCTCGTAGCTCACCAGCGACTTAGACGCTTCAAAGTAGTGTTGTAAAGGCGCTCTCTGCTTCATCCATACAAACCCTGTCGATCTCACCCTTCTGCATTCCACCAGATCCTACAAGTCCGTACATATATAGTACATATAAAATCAGCAAATTAAATACAACAGATCCGAAGTTTAAAACCTACCCATCGTAATTATAAAAAAAAATGCAGCAAAACTCAGATACTTACCTTCAAGGGTAGGATGCCCCTGGGAAAGCCAATCTCGGAAAGGAGATCCAAGGAGGAGCGCAAACACTGTTCAGTCCCAGTTACGATCTCAGCACCGACACGGTGTTCTTCTACGACCATCTCGGCCTTGTCAACATACCCAGACATGATGTTAACATGAGCGATCCCTGATAAATCGAAGTCTTAGTTCGGTGATGTTTAACAATGAAACATTAATGGTATATATGTACAACATTTATGGAAGAATGTGGAAATTCATACTTGGTTGGTAGGGGAGAGGTTGAGCTAATTTTAAGATGTCACCACGCAAGGAGCGTGCAATATTCAAGTATGGTAGTTGACACCAGCTACGTACAAAAAACAAACAATCCACTTGGTGCATTAGAAATGATTTTAATTTGGAATCTCTACAACCAACCAACAATACAACGTCCGTCTATTCCACCGACCGCGGAACTTGTGATACATATACGTTAATACTATATCAACCGACCATAAGCAAAATTACCGCTAATACTACTACTACTACGTTTTGTGTGTAATTTATAAGGTTGGCCAATGATCGGTGAGAAAGACAAACTGGGTTGCTATTCGCAGTATAAAATTACTAATCACCGCAGTACAAAATTTCTTTAAATCATATTAATGTTGGAAACATGTAATGATGTGTTTCTGTGTTTTTTTTTTCAAAAAATGATATCTGAAAGTAATTTTACCCAAAAAGTTTGTAGTTGATCTAGTAGCGAATTTTGCTAGTTATTTTTTTGTTGTAATCAATATTGGAATCTTTTTTTTCAAAAAAAAATGTTGGATTTGTTATTTATGTGTTTACACTATTAATATGATTTAAAATTAATTTGTACTGCGAAAACTTTACTATTTGTAGTACAATTTTTTTTCCACCAAACTTAGTTGAATAAGTTGGAATGTTATGGGAGAACAATTTTTTCTGAAACAAATGAGAATTGAATGACCAAATTTCAGTCAAAATGATTAAAACAACAAAGTTACAATAACTAAGTAAAAGAAAAACTAAGTTACAACAACTAAGTTAAAGACACATAGCAACAATGGGGTCTACAAGTGGACTTTTATGCATGTATACATCAGTTCGCCGAATAATGGAGAATTATATGGAGTATAATGATTTAATCGATCATATTCCATTACTTGTTATTTATTATCCTATTGAGCCCGGTGATGATGATTTCCAACAGCAAGTCACCTGAGTCGTTTCTTCTCACAATTATTTGTCACTTGTACGTAAAAAACTAGAAAAAAATAATTAAATTTTGTTTAACATGAAACTTTACATTAAGTTATTATTCATTCGTGCAAAAAATTTCTTCACTCATAAGTACATATAATAGTTGTTAAATAAAATACATGTATAATGGCTTTTAAATAAAATACTACAGTCATTCATATTTCAGTTATTTTAGAAACATTCACATTTCATAGTCATTCAAAGTTGCTATATATATATGCTCAAATTAAAAACAACCATTAAGCTTTTTTTCAAACTCCTAATTAATTTTAGATTAGTATTATAATGATATCACCATGCATCCTCAGACTTGCGGTAGTAGTAGTTCTATCGCTACTGATGTTTTGAGTACTTTGATGGCCTTCACTCGCATCTAAGTTGTAGTTCCTCATCCTCCTCGGTCATAAAGCAATAATGTGCTTGATTGTGGTTAGTAGGATTTTGAGATGTTGATTTGGGAATTGTGTTTATATTGTTGTTTGATGAATTTTGATTAGTGTTTGTGTGCTGGTAGGACCCCTTGTGGGTGTGGCTAGTTAGGAATGAAAATTGATGAGAGTTGATGGATTGGGAGATGTTAAATTTATGGGGAGGTTATGCCAATTTTGGTAGAAAAATAAGTGTTTTTAAGATGACTTAGTGAATTGGTGAACCTAGGTGTTTGTAGTGTTGTTTGGAGTGTAGTTGTAGCCTTGAAATGGCATTTGGAGAACTAATAGAGGAGAGGTGAAAATCTGTAGCAATGGAGTATGGAAATGTTTTAGAAAAACTAGAAAAGGGATTAGTGTGCAAGACTTAGGAAATGAGAGTTGGACTTGGTTTTTAGAATGGTGGATATGTTGGAATGAATTGGTATGGCCATTAAGTGATTTGGTAGGCTTGGTAAGATGTAAAAACTAGCAAGAAGGAGTTAGAAATGCAAAAGAGTGCAAAATGCAAAATGTGAGAACTTGAATTGTTGGATTTGAACAAGAATTGGAGTAGGGATTTAACCAAGGATTTGAGGTGGTTTAAGGAGTGTTTTGAGGTGTTTAATTATGTAGAAAACTTGTGGAAAGATTAGGGAAAGTTTGAGGGTGATTTAAGGGTTGATTAGGGGGGTGAAAAATCACGCTTGTAGCAGTTTTTAGCAGGGTCCGGGACCTAGGATATGCACCAAGTCCCGGACCACCCCTTAAAACATGCCGAGAGTAATTGCAGGAATTGGTCCGGGACTTAAGTCCAGGACCAAGTCCCGGACCAGGGTGTAAAATGTAGCCGAGAGTTTGCTAGTGTATTGGTCCGGGACCTAGGGTCCGGACCAGGTCCCGGACCACCCCCAAAATTCAACAGGAAGTGTTTTTAAGGCTTTAAAACATGGGGATTAAATGGTATTGGTTTTAGATGATGTTTAGGAGTTGTTTGGTGACATTTAAAGGTGCTAAGAAGTATAAACAAAGGTCGGAAGTGATTGACAAAGTTGTGAGTTTAAGTACATTAAGTTTAACTAACCGAAATAACGGGATAACGGGGTAAGTACGGGAGTAGCAATAATGTACATACCGTAACACCTTAATAATAATTGAACCATTTGACATGTAATTAGTGGTTCAAGAATATGATTCAAGGAACAAGGTGAGCCAAAGAACATGAGAACCCCCGGTAAAGATAAACCCCGGTGAAAGGTATGATTTCCTCATGCTCTGTATTCTAACTTGGTTACCCCGATTTGTGTGCTTGTTTGATTGTGTGATCACCTAACAAGATAAATGCACGAATCGGATTGGGTGTACTCTCTTGTGTTTGTATTGTATCGTTGTGGTTGGATTGTATTCCTTTAATCAAAGTTTGTATAATTCATGAAATGTGGATTGAGAATGAATTGTTTGATTGTGATTGTGTTTGGGTAGTGCGACTCATAGTTGAGTCATGTGTGAGTAGAGACTCGTAGAATGAGTCAAGTGCGAACTAATAAAATGGTGGAAACACACTACAACTATTGAACCCCTACGCGGTAACCTAAACCTACGATCGCACTAGAACGTGAGAAAACATACGGGAGTAGCAACCTCCCGATAGCGGTTAGAGAACCGAAACAACTAAATCCACCCGATAAAAATTAGTGGAAGTATATGAGCAACCTCTAACTAGAGGATTGGAAAGTTGTTCGAAATACGAACCTTGAGTAAAGTAATGAATGGTAAGGGATCACCAAACCCCTTAGAAATATAGTCGAGCCCCAATGAGAGGAACCGACTAACATGAGCAACGTCCCGAACATGAGAGTATTCAATAAGTTGGTTGAAACCTTAAATCTTAGAATACTAGACATTGAGGAATTCCCTAAGCCATTAGATGCTATCGAGAGAGATATACTTCTAGGCTAATCCTTGAGATCGTGAATTGACTCCGAGAGTGGAGTTTTGGGAATTTGAGTAGTCCGGTAGTGAACCGGACATTTGAGTATTTGAGGAGCTAACAATATAGCCCTATTTGTATTTGAGCCCGGTGGTGGGTCTTGTGTATGACCCTGCCCGGAGGTCGTGAGATTGACTTAACATATACCTTGAGCATTGAGTATTGACTTGGGAACTTGAGTATTGAATCGAGTAGGTGCGTATTGAGAATTGAGTTGTGACTTATGGGACTTGAGAATTGAGTTGAGTGGAGAATTGAGTTGAGTGTCGTAGACCTTGTAGAGATTGTGAGTAAGAGTACCCAAGGGAGTGGGTAGTACATGAGTAGTTGAGTAAGGCATGGTGAGGTAGAAACCTTCAAGCCTAATTAAAGAATATATTGAATCAACCCTTGATGTGTGTTAGTGCTTGTGTTCTATGTTGAACTTGATTGTGAATGTACATATATAATGTATGTTGTATGCATGCTATTGTGATAAAATGAACCGCATGCTCTCGACCAATTAGTCGGCGTACCCTCGCTAGTACGCGGGGTATGCGGAAGTCATATTCAGCGTAAGCTGACCCGCTAGGGGGAACGTTTTTAGTGTGCAGGTACCCGAAGTGAATATGATCACTGTAAGAGACCGACAGCTAAGCCGGACACCGTTCGAGAGTAGGACGGGGTTGTTATTGATATGGGTAGTTGTTAAAGCAATTGTAATTGTTGTATTGTGGAATTGTAAGACCAAAAGGTAGCTGTTAACTTGGGAACTGTAGATACTTGGTAAAGAACGGATTTGAGATTGTACTATATGTAATGGATTTGGAGTTGTATTTAGGTTGGGTATTGGTTAAGTAAAGGAAGTATCTTATGTATAGTGTACTCGGTAAAAGACCCATCAGACCGATATTGTATTTGTTGTAGTATTTGTTTTTGGATTGGCCTTGCTAGTCATGTGGGTGACTAGCGGCATTATATCACCCCCGGTTGTAGTTATTATTCCGCTGCATTATGGTTGATAATTGAGACGGGGTAGGAGATAATGGTGTGATTACCGGTAGGGGTGTTACAATTTTTTATGAGTGAAGAATTTTTTTCCTTTATTTTATCACAACAACAATAACTTTAAATGGTTTTAACTTTTAATATATAAATCCAAAATGAAAAAAAATTTATTATTGTTCACCTAAATTCAAGCTCTTCAAAACAAGACCAGTCATGGATATGCTTTGACAACTTTTTTTTAAAAAAAATTATTTTTACATGTATACGATGATACACTAAAATGATAATATGATTCATTAATTTTGTATTATGATTCATTAAAATTGATATTATGATTCATTATTATTTTATAGTGTATTATTATTGTTGTATGGTGTATTTTAAACCTACACCGCCACTACAAACCCTAAAAATGCATTCGATGTTTTTAACTTTCCTATGGTGGGTTTTGGGGTGTTTTGGGGGCAGGGTAATCTATTTGGAAATTGTTCTGTACTTTATATTATAGCAACTAACTCGATAGGTTCTTAGGGTTTGTCGTAGCGGGTTTAGGGTCTAACACCCCCAAACCCGCCCACTACAAACCCTAAAAATGCCTTCGACGTTCTAGCTTTCCTAGGGTGGGTTTTGGGGTGTTTTGGGGGGTAGGGTAATCTATTTGGAATTTGTTCTGTACTATATATTGTAGCAACTAACTCAACAGGTTTTTATTGCAAACCCTAAAAATGTCTTTGATGTTTTTTAGCTTTCCTAGAGTGGGTTTTGGGGTGTTTGGGGGTAGGGTAATCTATTTGGAAGCCGTTCTATACTTTACATTGTAGCAACTAACTCGACAGGTTTTTAGGGTTTGTGGTAGGAAGTTTAGGGTTGTTAGACCTTAAACCCTCCCACTACGAACCCTGAAAATTTCTTTGACGTTTTTCTAGCTTTACTAGGATGGATTTTGGGGTGTTTTTGGGGTAGAATAATCTATTTGGAAGCTGTTCTATATTTTACATTATAGCAAACCCTAAACCCGCCACTACAAACCCTAAAAATGCCTTCAACGTTTTTAGCTTTCCTAGGGTGGGTTTTAGGGTGTGTGAGGTTAGGGTAATCTATTTGGAAGCCGTTCTATACTTTAATGTGATGATGTACATATTTTAGTGGTGAGAATGTACATGCTTTAATGTGACGATGTACATGTTTTAATGTGACGATGTACATGTTCAAATGTGAGAATGTACTTGTGCAATTACCAGAATATATATGTTTTAATGAACATCTGTACATGTTTGTATGATCATTTGTACAAGTTTTCTCCCTTATATGTACATGTTTTAATCTAAGGATGTACATATTTAATTATTCGTACAGGTTTATGTGACCATCTGTATGTTTTTAATGCGAGGATGTTCATGTTTTTGCATGAGGATGTACATGTTTTAATAAACATTTGTACAGGTTTGAATGTCCATCTGTACAAGTTTTCTTTTACGTTCTATCCATTATAACTCTTAGCAGCGTCAATTTTACTTTAAAAAATATTTTTTTTACTTACTAGGTCAGCATACAGATTAACATATGTAGACAAGATGACTACATATGGATTAGAGCTGATCAAATGGGCAGGCGAGCGGGCCGGGTTCGGGTCGGGCCGACATTAAATTTTAGGCCTGAACGAGCCTATATTTTTGTCCAAGCCCGTTTTTAATTTTTTCGGGCCGGGTTGCTCTGTTAGGGCAATTTTTAGATTATCAAATAGTGCAACTAAAAGTTGCACAAACAAGTTATAGCAAATAGAGCAATTCAGCATTGCACTACTTAAACATAGCAAAAGGTGCGAAGTGTTAAACTTGCACTAATAGATAACATCAATTAGAGCAAATATATAGGGTGATGTGTTACAATCAAATATTAAATAGAGCAAAAGAAAATTTTGCTCTATATATACCATCAATTGGTGTGAGTTGGTGCAAAATCTTAACTCGCACTAATAGTCCTACCAGCTGGTGCATTTTTTCATTTCACTCTATCAGCATAGTTACTCTGTTGGTGTATTCCTTTTCTCGCCCTATTTGATGATCTCAAATAGTGCAAAATTTACAATTGCACCACTAGTGCTTAGTATTATGTTCAAATTATAAGTCGTTTTAGACTTTTTGTATCTATCTTTCTACTTTTCTAGTTATTTTATCATTACACTCTCCTTTTCTAGTTATTACTCCTTACTTACCCTCCGTTCAACAATAACTGTCATTTTAGAAACTTGCATACTTATTAAGAAAAGTAGGACAATGACGCATGTGCCCCTACTTTTTACTTTTCCATTAGATAATAATTACTTTTATATTGAATAGTAGGGGTAAAAGTGGAAAGAAGTGTGTCAAAAGCTAAGCTAGATGACAGATATTTTTGAACAAGAACACATCCTAAAACGACATATATTAATGAACGGAGGAGTATTATCATTACACTCTCCTTTTTATCTTACCAATAAGTACACTTACTTTTTTATTCTCCCAATACAAAAAGTAAGGGTATACTAGTCTTTTTAAACTCTTTCTAAAAGTTATGAAAAAGTCTAGAACGACTTATAATTAGAACAGGAGAGAGTAAATATTGAACATGTGTCTATGGGTGCGAAAATTTACTTTGCTTTATCAGAGAGAGTCAGATAGTGCACAATATGAACTTGCACTAATTGATCCATCAAATAGTAGCTGCTTTTATACGCCCCGTTAGTAATTTGGTCATCTAATTCAATCACTTAATTTCTGACTTCTCTTTCTACTCGCCCCGTTCGACCTATGCAGCTATGCTCCCCATCGTCCTACTTCTTCTTCGTCAATTCTCTCTGGTCTTCCCCTTCCCCCGTTCGTCTTCTCACACACCAGATTAAAGGCAGGGCTGAAAATACTCAAGGTCGTCTTCTTCACTTCACTACGGTCGCTTTCTTCTCTTTGCTATGGTTGTTCTTCTTCTTCCGCGCACACTAGATTGAAGGCGGATTTGAAAACAACTCACGGTCGTCTTCGAATCCTCGCACACCAGATTAAATGCGGGGCTGAAAACACACACGGTCGTCGTCTCTTCTTCGCTAATAGAAACTGATGTATTTGGTTGCTGTGTGAAACAGCGTGAGAGAATAGAAAAGCTTAACGCTTGTGTTTTGTATATTATTCAATGCGTAAATACAAGGTTGCTGTACTCTTTACTTATACACATTCTAATCTAGAAACTGATGACTATAATTAAGGAGTATCTAAACAGAATATCTAAACAATTCCTATATTTACAGTACAATATCTTAACTGAAATTGTAAGCTAACTAAAGACTATGTGGGCTGGATATTATGAAGCCCATAATCCCAATACCCCCCTGCAAGCCGTAGGGAAGCAAGATTACCAAGGCTTGAACTGTGATGGGACGCATCCCTATGGACTGTAGCTGTTCTTTATACTGCTGCCCGGAGGGCCTTCGTCATCATATCAGCTAACTGAGTAGTGGTAGGAGTATAAACGACTTCTACCAGACCTTGTTGTATCTTCTCACGAACAAAATGACAATCAATCTCGATATGCTTGGTTCGCTCATGAAAAACGGGATTTCGAGCAATGTGAATTGCAGACTGATTGTCACACTTAACGGGTATCGGAGTGATATGAGCAACACCAAGCTCATGTAGAAGACGGGTAAGCCATGTAAGCTCAGCCGTAACACGCCGTAGGGAACGATACTCTGCCTCAGCACTGGAAAGAGAAACAGAACCTTGCTTCTTTGTCTTCCATGAAATAGGGCTGGTGCCTAAGAAAATATAGTAGCCAGAAACAGACTTCCTGGTGTTAGGGCAAGCTGCCCAATCGGAGTCGCAATATGCTAGTAGGTCTAACTTGTGACCCGGTTGACTCTGCAGAACAATCCCATAACACAGTGTTCCTTTAATATAACAAAGGGCATGGAGTGCAGCTTGCATATGAATGTCAGTAGGACACTGCATGAACTGGCTTAAAACCTGGACAGTGAAACTGATATCTGGTCTAGTGTTAGACAGATAGTTTAGCTTACCAACCAGTTTGCGGTAGACCATGGGGTCATCAAGAGGATTACCAACGTTGGCCAAAAGCTTCGTACCTACAACCATGGGTCCCTTAGTAGCATGGGAATCCTGACAAGCATATTCGTCAATTAAATCCTGGCAAAATTTTCGTTGAGATAAGACGTACCCATTGGAAGTAGGTATAAATTCTATACCAAGGAAATAATGCAAGTTGCCCAGATCCTTAATTTTGAAATTCATATCCAAAGCATGCTTAACGTCATCAATGTCCTGCTGATTACTTCCGACCACCAACATGTCATCCACATACACCGCTATGAAGATGACCCCTCCAGGATGCTCCTTGTAAAACAAAAGTAATCATTCTTGGACTGAGAGAAATTGAGCGTGTGAAGGAAACTAGCAAGTTTGGAAAACCACTGGCGAGAAGCTTGCTTAAGACCATACAATGATTTCTTCAGGCGACAAGCTTTATTCGAACCCACAACCTCAAGACCGTGCGGAATCCGCATGTAAACCTCTTCGTCAAGGGTGCCGTGCAAAAAGGCATTGTTGACATCCAACTGGTTAATAATCCAGCCCTTATTGAGAGCAACAACAATTAAAGCACGAATAGTGGTTAACTTGACAACAGGAGAAAAGGTTTCAGTATAATCTAACCCATGGCGTTGGGTAAAACCTTTTGCAACTAACCTCGCCTTGTACCGCTCAAGGGTGCCATCAGATCGTAACTTAACTTTGTACACCCATTTACACCCGATGACTTTCTTTCCTTTAGGCAAGGTGACCACCTCCCAAGTGTCATTCTTTGCCAAAGCTTGTAGCTCATCATCCATCGCTTTCTGCCAGTGAGGGTGCTCAGCAGCCTCTCGATAGGTACGAGGCTCTGTCATGTCGACCAGACTTGTTGCCGGGGTTGCGAGAGCAATAGAGCAACCAGGCGTGATATCAGTCAAACTGGTAAGACCCAGCGGAGATCCCTTGCTGCTATACACTTGTTCATCCAATAAATCCTGAAAAACAGTATTACAGACGTAATCATCAAGATAACCGGGTCGTTGACTTGCCCGTTGAGAACGCCGTGGAGGGGTAGAACTAGTACCGGGGTCAATAATAGTAGCCTGATCACCACTGTCACTATCAATAGTATGAGTTAAGTCAGAAAGTTGCACATTATGTTCATATGAAACTCCTTCATTCTCGTCAACAAGCAAGAGTTGCCGAGCATGCATATCAACGTCACTCTCCTTTGGAACACACACACAGGCGTGCGTAAACCATTGGAAAAGGAAAGGAAACAGTAATCATTTCGACACTCTCAACAACTACGTGACACAATGAGTCAATGCCCGACACGATAACCTTTCTTTTCGGATCCTGCCCCAGATAGACGCACGCCTCTCCCCGGGGTCAAACTTTCCACCCTGAGAATGCACAATAGTCTTGTAACAAGACACCCGAAAGGTCTAATTTCCGTGTATACCGGTGGACGGCCAAACAACCTCTCAAAAGTGTCTTCCCATCCAAAGCCTTAGTCGGAAGCCTGTTAATTAGAAAAGCTGCATGCAGAATACATTCTCCCCAATAGTCTAGAGGCACACAAGACTGAAAGAAAATAGCCCTGGCAGTTTCAAGCAATATCTATGCTTTCGTTCTACAACAGCATTTTGTTGAGGCGTGTATGCACATGTAGTTTGGTGTAAAATACCTTCTTGTGCATAAAACCTTTTCCCGTCAACAGAACTGCCAAGCTCTTTAGCATTGTCTGTGCGGACGACCTTCACCTTCGCTTCAAACTGACGGTCAACCATTTTGATGAAATTAACAATGGTTTCCCAAGCCTCACCCTTTTGCGTAATGAGATGAACCCAAGTGACCCGTGTATAATCATCAACAAAACACACAAAATATCTATAACCATTATAAGTAGTATGACGAAACGGACCCCAAACATCAATATGCAATAATTCAAAAGCCTTTTTACTGTGAATAATCGAATGTTCAAACGGTAGTCTCTGAGCTCTAGCTTTGTAACAAACGTCGCAAGCAAAATTAGAAGGAAAATCACTTGTTTTTATTAAGCCCATCTTAACAAGCTTGGGTAATGGAACATGTCCTAATTTAATGTGGACTGCTTCTGCCACTGGACTAATCTTGGACAATAAGCCCAACTGGTACCGAACCGCACTTGATTGTCCGTCCAGGAGCGCACCGAACTGGGCTTCGTCCAATACATACAGCCCACCAAGCATTGGTCCAAGCTTCTCAGCCCTCCCTGTCGTACGGCCCTGTACACAACATTGAAAAGAATCAAAAACAACCCGACACTGAAACTGCTCAGTCACCTTCCTTACCGAGACGAGGTTGAATCGGAAATTGGGAACGAAAAGCACATCTCGCAAGCAAGCTGCTCCGATTCGAACATCCCCTATTCTCTCAATCAACTGCGGTCTCCCATCTGGTAAGGTTACTGATCTCTGATGCGGTAATTTTCTCCAGTTCGTGAATAATTCCCTTGCTCCCGACATGTGATCGGTAGCACCCGAATCGACTATCCACTTGCCGTCGAAAGTAGTACCGCAATCCCTCCCCATTAAACAATGTTTACTTGCAAAATAAAGAGATTCAGTACCTGAGAAATTACAATAGTTGCTTGTTTCTGCTTTGGCTCCTATTGTTGCGTTTCGTATAAGCTCTGAAATTTGTGCGAGTTGTTTCGGGTTTAATCCTTCTTCTCTGGTTTCTGGTTCGCCTGGTTGTAATATCTGAGTTTGGTCACTTGCAATATGAGCAAAGCTTTTGCCCCTTCGTGCGAGAATGTTATCACGGCCGTGCAACTGGAAACACTCGGTGGCCAAGTGCCCCGTTTTCTTACAGTGACTGCACTTGCGCCGTTGGTAGCATTCTTCGAAACTATGTCCGGTCTTCTTACAGAAGCTACAGGTAAGCTTCTTCCTTTCTGTATCAACCCGTTTAGGGTTTCTGTGGCTCTCACCAATTTCTGGCTTGTGGCTGTAAAATGAAAGTGCATCTTCTTTCGGTGCATCTGTACCCCACTGTTCTTCTTCTTGTGCAATAAGAGAGAAAGCTTTCTCTAGAGATGGGATATCCTTCATTGCTAAGATCTGTCCTCGATGGACAAAAATTTCCGGTTTAATCCTAACAGAAAGTGAACAAGTCTGCTTTCATCTTTTGCCTTTTTTATTGTATTGTTGACACCACAAGTACAACCAGAGCAAGTGCAACCTTGTAACGGCCGAGCTAAGTCAAGTTCTCCCCAAATACGCTTCAGTTTATTATAATAAACTACCACCGTATCTTCTCCTTGCCTAATCTCTGATAGTGTGCGTTCCAGGTTATGAATCACCGCCAGATTGCTGTGTTCATACCTTTCCTGAAGCGTCTCCCAGATTTCCTTCGGATCATTGCAGTAGCGGACCGCCTCAATAGCACTTGCTTCTAATGCCGTCTTCAGCCAAGACGCAACAAGGGAGTTGGATCTCTCCCAAGCAGAAACGCGAAAGGTATCCTCTGCATTCGGTTTCTTAACAGACCCGGTAACAAAACCGTACTTATTTTTGGATTTCAACGCAGTGATCATATCACATTTCCAGCCTAAAAACCCGGTGCCGTTGAACTTGGGCACCAAACTCAGCCCTGGATTCTCCGCAGCATGAACATAGATTGGGTCGTTAACATCAATCGTGTTGCTGTTGTTGCTACCGCTCGCAGGCGCCTTCTCTTTCTGGGTGTGCTTCCCATCTGCCATATCTAGTGTTTAATCGATAGTAAACTGTTTGTGTTTGATGTGAATGAAATGTTTAAAGAACCTAAGCTCTTGATACCATAATAGAAACTGATGTATTTGGTTGCTGTGTGGAACAGCGTGAGAGAATAGAAAAGCTTAACGCTTGTGTTTTGTATATTATTCAATGCGTAAATACAAGGTTGCTGTACTCTTTACTTATACACATTCTAATCTAGAAACTGATGACTATAATTAAGGAGTATCTAAACAGAATATCTAAACAATTCCTATATTTACAGTACAATATCTTAACTGAAATTGTAAGCTAACTAAAGACTATGTGGGCTGGATATTATGAAGCCCATAATCCCAATACTCGAGGCACACCAGATTGAAGGCAGGGCTGAAAACACTCGGACGTATTCTTCTCTTCACTGCGGTCGCCTTCACTTCTCTCATGGTTATACATACTTTGTTATAGATAATTTTGAGTACATACTTTGCTAGCTGATCTAAAGTGTGTATATATATCATATATGTCTGGTAAAATTCATTGTGGTGATAAAATTTTCCACTCCTGTGAAGCCAAGTTTCGAGTGTGAAGCTTTGAGATTAGAATTTGTGGGTTTAATTTCTCAGGCCTTCTTAGCTCTATCTTTGTAGTGAGTTTAATCGAAATAAAGTTGACTGAGCTGGTGAATTCAGCTAATGTGAGTGATTCATCTACACAAGCAAGTGTGCTCTGCGAAATTGTAGTCATAGTTCAGCGGATGCCTGTTGGGGAGAAAGAAATTGTTTGAATAATAATAGCTGAGTTTCAGACTTATAAGTTAGGAGAGAGGGGAATTTAACTTCTTTATTTTGCTACTCATTGCTTTCACCTTCTGTCTTTGTGTATATATGTGGTTTGATTTGGTACAAGTTAGTTGCATATCCTGTTTGCTTATGCAACAGCTTTATACTTACTGGTTGCACTAAGTTCTCTCATGATGGTGACAATAAGCTTTTTCCTGATGAATCTAGCCGCTTCTCTGCTTTGTTAAGAGGTGTTCCTGGAAAATCCAATGAGAATGATATGATCTCTAAAGTCAATAAGTGGAATTGATGGGTCAACTGTGTTATACAACTTGGGTCATCAAGACTCAGAAACAGTCGGGAAGCTATATGATTTAATTTCGGTATGCTTTGGTGACAAATTTAAAAACCAGTTCTGTATCATTATATTCTTCTGTCCTTACCAATGTTCATATCATATGATTTAATTGATTAAATTATTGGATTAGGACCAAATGTTAATCAGCTTGGTTTAATTGATATCTTATTACAGGGTATAGAGATGTGGATGAACACCGGTGCCGACAAGGTACTTCGATAAAAGAACTTTTGCATCTGTTTTTTAATCTTTTCATAGAGGTGGTAATAGAGAAAGTCCTACCCTTATACCTGCACATCTTTTCATGCATATGCTGAATTCTGCCCAATATATTCTCTTACATGAACCTTTGTATTGTTTCTTCCGCCCTGTTTTTTTAGTGTTTCAGATACCTTTTATCTGATATCTGCATTTGTGGAAGGGACGTTATCAAATTTCTAGTTACAGTCACCGATCTGAACTAAAATTACGGTTTATTCTTGATGCGATAAGCTTCTCTTCTATATGTTTCCATATACTGAGCTGGCTTTGTTGCTCACTAGATCAATCGGAGCTCAATTACGTGCAACTTTGTTACATCTTTCAGATCTTATACTGTTTTGTTTATTGATTTACGCATTCCGTTGGTCATTTTCTGCTATACCTTTTTCTTCCTTAATTGCTCCCGTTTAAGTTGCTTTCGGTTTCCATTTCTGGCTGCTCTACTATGATTCATCATAATGCACTTGGTCATTGATACCGATTTAGATATCTTAGTACTTTTCTCTTTTAAGATTTTGAAAAAAAAAACCTTATTATTTGAAATGATCATGTTGGAGATAGTCCTTTGTTGTTCTCCTTCCGTTTCTTGCTTCAGTGGAATGGTAATATCATCACGTTTTGATCTTTTTTTATTTCTGATTTTCAGGAGCTATCTGCTCAAAATAATATCTTTTCAGGAACTTTTGCATCTATGCACACAGTAGTTTCATCACCTCCATTTGGATAATCTTGAGGTAAGCGGCTTCCAGATGAAAGATTGCACCTAATCTTTAATAGTTCAGTGTAGAGCTCATTTTGGTGAAGAAACATATAGTTCAGCTGATTGTGGGAGAACCAATCTGAATGGTTTTATTATTTTTGTCTTGGTGTCATGATGCAGGTATGCAGGAGCATATTCCTAATATACGACCCCCCTAAGTACCCAGAAAAGATATTATTTTGTGGATGGAGGCGGGATATTGACGACATGATACTGGTACACCCGCGTTTGTTTCATCTCATCTTAATTCTTTTATGGGTTTTGGTAACCAATCAATACGAACCAGCTTTCTGGTATATATTTGCTCAGAAAATCTTTGCCCCTGATCCATGTGGATACTAGTTAAATTTAGTGGAAACTTGGTATGTTTTCATTAAATATGGAAGCTGCTTTCTGTTTTTGTCTTACTGGAAATAGGTGCTAGATGCGTTATTGGCTCCAGGATCAGAACTGTGGATGTTTAATGAGGTTCCAGGGACAGTGAGGGAAAAAAGACTAACTGATGCTGGGCTTGACTTATCTGGGTTGATGAAGATAAAACTTGTTCATCAAGTTGGAAATGCTGTTATCCGGCGACATTTGGAAAGTTTACCCCTATAGACATTTGATTCAGTGAGTTATTCAATTGCTTTTCCTGGTCTGTGTTTTCTTGCTCACCACAATTAGTTGGCGTTTCAAGGGATGGCATTGACCTTATTGATTGATGAGTACTATTAATTTATAACACTGTCTGAGCTGGGGGCAGACCTTGATTCTTGTAGACGAGTCTTTGGAGTATTCAGTGGTGCATTCTGACTCTCGATCTCTAGCCACTCTCTTACTTATAAGAGATATTCAGGTAAAGCTAAGCTTGTTTTATCCACTTGGTAAAAGAATTATACCTGCGTTAAAACAAACCCATTTTGTGACTTAATTTCCTTTTTTTTTCATTTTTGTTTCACAGCAATCACGGGAGGCGATGATAAGAGGAAGACAAAGGGGATGACAATGACCAAGCTTCTCTCTTATACGTAGTTAATTTTTGCTTCTATCTGAGTAGACACACTATGTAACTGACATCAAATACTACTTAAGCTAGCATATGAAAAAACAAAGAGTTGCTATACATTGTTTATGAAAAGTTGTATGACACTATTAAATAGTATATTTGAATCATCTTTTGTAATTTCCATGTTTGTTAGATTATGGTTGTAAAAATCTTTGTATAGAAATATTTATTTGACACTATAATGAGATTATTGATTTAAATATATACTCATTTGTATAATTTAATTTTTTTTTGAAAAAGAAAGATCAAATAGGGCATTTATTTTTGCCCCAAATGTAGTATCAAATAGAGCAAGAAGATCGTAGTTGCACTATTAATTCAAATTTGAAGAACAACAAATAGGGTAATACATTCATCTTGCTCCTATTGTCAATATCTAATAGTGCATATTTTAAAATTGCCCTATTTGTGCTACAGAGTGATTGTAGTATTTTCACATAATGGGGGGTAAAATATTGGGTGCACCATTTGTTCTACACCAAATGGGGCAATAATTCTCTATCGCCCTATTCATCAATTATCAAATAGTGCAGCTTCTAAGATATTGCACTATTAGTTACATCCCAAATAGTGCAACCTTCCAATATTGCCCTATTAGTTTCATACCAAATAGTGCAACTTTCCACTATTGCACTATTAGTTACAGCGCCCTGTTTGTACAGTACAAACTCTACCCTTGTTGTTTATCAAACAGTGCATTACTTGTAACTTGCACCAATTGATTAATATCTATTAGTGCAACATTATGTTTGCCCTGTTTGTATTTGATCAATTAGTGCAACTTTTGTTGCACTAATATTGTAGGCCAAATAGGGCAAACCTAAACTTTGCACCAAATTGACAATGGTAGCGAATCTATTGGTGCATCATGGGTGCAATATTAATTTTGCACCAAATATGTTGTTAGAGCAAAATTTCAATCAATTAGTGCAACTTTTATTGCCCCAATTGAGGTTATATACAGTAGTGGCCATTGCCCGGCCTGCCCGGCCCGGATTTATAATTTTTTTTTTATAATATTGTTAGTTTTTTGAAAAAATATAATATTAATATATATTAAATATAATATGAATATATGTTGTATGTAATATTAATAGATATTATATATAATTTTAAATAAATAGTATAAGGTATTATATAAGATTAATTTAAATATATACTTCCTCCCATTCTCAATACTTGATTTTCTAACTCTAGGCACAAGAATTAAAGAGGAAAAAATTAGACTATTTTACCCTTAATTTTCTGCATTGAAGAATTGAAATAATTTGAAAATTAGAGTTGTAAAATAAAATATGAGATGGTAGAATTGGAAAGCAACTCACAAAAAAGGGTAGAACATCTTCTATTTTGAAAATAGTGAAAGGACCCAACAAATCACATACTGAAAACAAGGGGAGTATTATATATATATAATAATAATAATAAATCGGGTCGGGTCAGACTTAATTGCGGACCTAAAATTTTGTCGAAGTCCGGCCCGATTTTTCATTCGGACCTGATTTGTTGTCCAAATCCACCCAAAATTTTTTATGGACGGGTTTTCGGACTTTATTTCCGGGCCGGACCGGGTTGGACCACCGGGGCCGGGTATGTGTTGATCAGCTCTATAACTCAGATCGATTATCAATCAAAGACATGAGATAGAGAGAGAATAAAAAAGACATGAATGAGACATGTTTCAGACTCAACAGCTCAAAACGGATTTATGGGGTAAGAGATAAGCATAAGTCTGGTTTGTCTAATAAAACAAAATCTAAAAGGTCTGTCGCAAATCCACGTCTGTAACTTTGGTCCGCCGCTGTTCCTTTTACTTTTGTTAAAGAGATTTTTTAAAAAAAAAAACAAATCACCGACCGTTCATTGAATTATTAGTAATAACAATGATAATTATCCTTAACGACTAATCATAGCGATGCCCTGACAAGGCCAGGACATGAACAGATTAAAAACCAACCGATCGAAGGCATATCATGGAGCGAAGAAAACCATGATCAACCCAGCCTATCAACTTTTTTTTAAAAAGTGTACTTACTTGTTACTACTTGCCCAATAAAATAGAGAGATATGTCGAATTGAAAAGGGGCCAAGGGATGCGGATAGGACATGCAAAGATAAATTAAGTCGACATTTGAAATAAAGTATTCTTATGATTGGAATAAGATTAATTTTAATTATTCATCTTAATATTCATTAAATTTAGATGTGTTAATTGATCGTACATCATATATACATATTATAAAATACGTTTATCTGAATTAAATATCTAAAAACCACCCAACTTGTTGACACAAAAGCACAACTAATTTCTCGTTTGATTGTATATATATTGTACACTTGTAGACACAAAAACACAACTAATTTCTCGTTTGATTGTACATATATATTGCACTTGTAGTAACTAATAAGCGAGCTTTGCCAGATAATGTACTCGTACGGTATTTATCATTTGTTATCATCAATTATTTGTTTCAAAACGACAACAATTTTGGTTATTTACAAACTGATGAGCGTTCTTGTTGCCATAAACTTGCATATTGCAATTGTTAGAGCATAAATTGGACATTAACGTTAGTAAAACGCAAATTCTTACCTGCCTCTCATTGTAGCCAAATGGCTACATATGCCTATTTGAGAGACATTAAAAAAAAATGTTGGGAGGAGGAGCACGGCGCGCCTGCGCTGCACATACTAACTTTTTTTTTTTCTATTTTTTAATTTTTTAATCATAACAATTTTAAATTGTTGTAACTTTTAATATATAAGTCCAAAATGAAAAAAAATTATATCATTGTTTATCTAAATTCGAGCTCTTCAAAACAAGACCAGTCATGGATATGTTTTGATAACTTTTTTAAAAAATATTTTTACATGTATATCATGATATTTTAATGTGAGGATGTATGTACATATTTTAATGTAAGAATGTACATGTTTTAATGTGATGATGCACATGTTCAAATGTGAGAATGTACATGTTCAAATATGAGAATGTACATGTTCTTTAATGAACATATGTACATGTTTGTATGGTCATATGTACAAGTTTTCTCCCATATATGTACAGATTTTAATCTAAGGATGTACATATTTAATGATTCGTACAGGTTTATGTGACAATCTGTATGTTTTTAATGCGATGATGTACATGTTTTTAATATGATGATGTACATATTTTTACGTGTGGATGTACATGTTTTAATGAATATTTATACAGGTTTGTATGACCATCTGTACAAGTTTTTTTTTACGTTTTGTACACTATACATGTAAAAATATTTTTTCTAAAGTCGTCAAAACATATCCATGACTAATCTTGTTTTGAAGAGCTTGAATTTAGGTGAACAATGATATAATTTTTTTTCATTTTGGACTTATATATTAAAAGTTACAACCATTTAAATTATTATTATTATGAAAAAGATAAAGAAAAAGAAAAAAAAAAGAAAAAAAGAAAAAAGGAAAAAAATGCACGTAACAAATCGTGTAGTTGTGGCACGTGTGGCGTGTGATTGTTGCTGATATCCCATCTTATTTGTTTTAACTACAATATCCTTAAATGTACTAAAATACCCTTATATGTAGCCACCTTAGCTACATTTAGATGTAGCTCAGACCCACTGTTAGTAAAAAGCACTTGTCATTTTAAAATGAATTGAGGATTATGAGAAGTTTAGATGAGCAAATATGATACTTGGATTTTATTAGATTTCGTTGAAAAGACTAGGTATATACGCAGGGGTTCAACAAATGTTAGCACTATGATAGTGGTGTAGTGTTTATCTCCTCATACAAGGAAGTTCTAGACAATAGAGAGTTATAAGGAGAAGAGAGAGAGAGCTACAAACAAACTTGTAGAATTGAGTATTTTCGACAAAGAAAATACTTGTAAGTCTTTGTCCATATCCATTATCCAACCTCCGTCATCTACTTATAGGCTATTGCAGCTGCTCTTAGCTTGCTTCTCATCGATTGACCATTTTTTGCTTCTTTTTTATTAGGTTGTGGGTAATAAGATGTGATTAGTTGTAGATAGTTCTACATTGTTCTACAACCTTCTCCTGATATTTTGTTTTAGTGGTCCCCTTCTAGTTAGCTAGTCTGTTTAGTTAACTAATCATTCTCTATAAATAGGACTTGGTTCTGTTACACTGTTGTAACTCACATTCACACTTTCTGTACCGAACACTGCTATACTACTATCAATGAGAGAAGTTTATTCATCGTACTCCTTTTTCTCCTCTATCACGATCCACTAAATTCTATATGGTATCAAAGCTTCGGCTTTGATTTCCCATCCTTTTCCTTTCTTCTCTCTGTCATCGATCTTCTCGCATCCATGGAAACACCTACACCGACAACTTCTCTTGAGCAGTTTCTGGAAACGATCAATTCCAGTAAGGCCAGAGAAGGAACGGTAGATATGTCGGATCCGTTGTTCATCGCTACTTCTGACCATCCCGGCATGGTCATTGCGGAGAAGTTCAATGGCGAAGGTTTTCAGATGTGGAAAAGGACGGTCCTCATCTTGATGATGACGAAGAATAAGGTGGGAATCCTTGACGATACTCTGGTTAAAGACTCGGAGAATGAAAAGAAGGCCAACGCATGGAGCAGATGCGACAGTTTGGTCAAATCATGGCTTCTAAATGCTGTAGACAAGCAAATCGCAGAAAGCTTGGTCTATCTTCAAACCGCTAACGATATGTGGAAGAGTCTTCTTTCGCGATACGACAGAGTTGATGGAACTCGTCGATTCAACCTGAAGCAAGAACTAGCAGCCTTAAAGCAAGGTAAGGACTGCGTTAGCGTTTATTTCTCAAAGTGGAAAAGAATTTGGGATGAACTTGGATCTGTTGTATGCTATTCACCCTGTCAATGCTGCAAATGCGGTGAAACTGAAAAGATGAAAAAGATGCTTGAAGAGGATAAGCTTTTAGATTTCCTCATGGGACTTAATGAGGAGTTTGTGAATGTTAGAGGAAATATGTTGATGATGGATCCACTGCCTAGTCTAGAAAGTGGATATGCTCTAATTCTATCTGAAGAAAGACAGCGGGAAAGTAGCAAAAGCAAGAAAGGTGAAGATGGAGAGACTGCCTTTGCTAACTCTGTCGGATCTAACTATAAACCGCAGCAAAGACTTGAGTGGCAAAATGATCCAAAAACAGTCAAGGTTCCATGCTCATATTGTGGAAAAATGGGGCATAGCATAGAAACCTGCTACAAGAAGAACGGCTTTCCAAAAGGTTGGAAGTTCGGGAAGAATAAGAAAAATTTTTCTAACAATGTCACGACTGCAGAAGGAAAACACACAGATCCTATTCCAGGGCTGTCACAAGAGCATCTCACTACTCATTGGTTATCTGCAACAAGTTAGCACCAAAGGAAAAGAAGTGACTGGAGAAACTCATTCAACTTACTGCAACTTTGCAGGTAAGAACTCTATCACTTTGTGCTTTACTGTTTAGGAGCAGTCAATGATAGATATAGTGAGAAATATCCAGGGAAAGGATGGATCTTAGACAGTGGAGCAACTGAACATCTTACTGGTGATAAAAGTTTGTTTAATCAGTCAGTTGAACCTGATAAGTTACTTACAGTCAGCCTGCCAGATGGAAGCATTCAGCAAGTGTCCACCGTGGGAAATGCTAAATTAACAGGAAACCTTTTTCTGGAGAATACCTTGCTGGTTCCCAGTTTTAAGTTTAATCTCATTTCTGTGAACAAATTCATAGTTCAAATGAAATGCAGATTGAACTTTCTTGAGGATTGTTGTATAATGCAGGACCAACTTTCTGATATAGAAGAACAAGTTGGAACTGTCAAGGAAGGGCTGTATATTCTGCAGGTTTCAGCTCTGGTGAGATTTCTTGAAAGAAGGAAGAAAAGACAAGCTGCTGTTTGCAATGTGTTTGTTCCAAATAAAGCAGTCTATTGGCACAACAGGCTTGGGCATGTTCCTGTAGAAAAGCTTGTAAAACTAGGCCTTGTTAGACAGTCTGATGTTCCTACCATTTTAGCTTGTGATGCTTGTCATAAAGCCTGAGGTTGTAGGCTGCCCTTTCAAAATTCAAAAACTGAATCGATGCAATGTTTTGATTTGATTCATTTGGATATATGGGGGCCTTGCTCTGTTAAGAATCATGATAATTCTTCATACTTTCTTAGTATAGTTGAAGATAAGAGCAGATCTCTTTGGGTAAAATTGTTGAATAAGAAATCAGAAGCTATTGATCAGATCAAGGAGTTTATTCTGATGGTTGAGAATCAATTTGATAAAAGGGTTAAAGTGGTCAGGTCTGATAATGCATATGAGTTGGGCTTGTCCAAAGAAACAACTGCCTTTTTTAAGGAAAGAGGAATCATTCATCAGACTTCTTGTCCACACACACCTCAGCAAAATGGTGTGGTGGAAAGAAAACATAGGTACGTTCTTGAGACTGCTCGAGCAGTATTTTTTCAATCTTGTTTACCTATGCATTACTGGGGTGAAAGTGTTCTTTTTGCTACTGCTGTGATAAATCGACTGCCAAGCTCTAAACTAGAGGGTTTAACTCCTTATGAAGTTTTGTTTAAGGAGAAACCAAGCTATGACCATCTTAAGACGTTTGGTTGTTTAGCTTATGCTACTGTCACACATCAGGGAAAGAAGAAATTTGATCACAGAGCAGAAAAATGTGTTTACTTAGGACCAAGCTTCCGCAGTAAAGGTCACAAATTATTGCGTTTGAGAGATAAGAAAATTATAGTCAACAGAGATGTTAAGTTCTTTGAGACTATTTTTCCTTATGCTCAGAATCTGGATGATAATGATCAATCACAGCAGATAGTACAGGAACAGACCTTCTCTGAGCAGTTGCGTTTTACTGATGAAGAAGATCAGCAGTATATGCATTTGTCCACTGATACTCTTTCCTCACCAGAACACACCCTGAGTAGTACCACTGCGTTTCCATTTTCTCATGCTGTCGAACCAGAAGCTATCCCAGAAGAACTCCCAGAAACAATTCCTGCAACAGTTCCTCCTAGAAGGTCAACACGACAACATAATAGTCCTGCATATCTACAAGACTATTTTGTTGGTTATTCAAGCAACAACCCTGAAGTTTCTGATGATTGTTTCTCGGAGATATTATCTGATAGATTATCTCCTCACACCAGTGATCGAATAGTGATGAATGTCAATTCTTTAACTGACATTAAACCAGTTCAACACCGCAACCTTGCTTTTGGTCTAGGAGTTCAATCTATTGGTAATTCTCTGGTTGATTTCGCAGAACCCACTTCCTACTCAGAAGCTTGCAAGAAACCTCATTGGCAGCAGGCCATGACAGCAGAGCTTCAAGCTCTAGAAGCTAACCAGACCTGGGAATTAACTCCTCTACCAAAAGGGAAGAAGGCAGTGGGATGTAAATGGGTATACCGTGTTAAGTTGAAATCAGATGGAACACTTGAGCGTTACAAAGCTCGTTTAGTGGTGAAGGGGTTCACACAGAAAGAAGGTATCGACTACACAGAGACTTTCTCGCCTGTAGTTCGCATGACTACTATTCGATCCTTACTTGCTGTTGCAGTAAAGAAAAACTGGAGAATTGAGCAACTGGATGTAAATAACGCGTTTCTACATGGGACACTTGATGAGGAAATTTATATGAAGTTGCCTCAAGGAGTTGTTCATGCTGATCCCACTATGGTCTGCAGATTAAAAAGGTCATTATATGGATTAAAGCAGGCTTCACGCCAGTGGTATTCTCGGTTAGCCACTTTTCTCAAACAGCAAGGTTATCACAATTCCTATAATGACTACTCATTATTCATGAAAATCCAGTCTGCTTCTGTTGTATTTGTGGGAATTTATGTTGACGACCTTTTAATATGTGGTAATAATTCTGATGAGATCGAATCTCTGAAGAAGAGTCTCGATACAGAATTTAAAATAAAGAACCTCGGTCCGCTGCACTACTTTCTGGGTCTGGAATTTCAACGCAACAGTTCTGGTCTTCTCATCACTCAGAGGAAATACTCCCAAGATCTTCTTCGGGAATTTGGTGTCGATCACACCAGACATGTTGCTAGTCCTCTCGACAATGCGGTCAAGCTACTTCCAGACAGTGGCACTCCTTTACCAGAACCTGAGATTTACAGAAGGTTGGTTGGTAAGCTGAATTACCTTACCAATACTCGTCCCGACCTTAGCTTCGCAGTCTAACACTTAAGTCAGTTCCTTCAACAACCTCATGATGTTCACTTGGACGCTGCCCTCCATACTCTCAGGTATGTCAAAGGAACCCTAGGTAATGGTCTGTTTCTCAACAGCAAACCTACATATGATTTAGTTGGTTACTGCGATTCGGACTGGGCAGCATGCCCCCTGTCTAGACGATCAGTCAGCGGCTTCTTCATTTTATTTGGCGGTTGCCCTGTGTCCTGGAAATCCAAGAAGTAGGTTTCAGTCTTGTTATCTTCAGAGGCTGAATATAGGGCAATGCGCAACATTACCACAAAATTGGCATGGCTAAGTCGTCTTCTGCATGAATTTGGCATCTCTGAGATAACTCCAATTCCCTTGAAATGTGATAACAAATCTGCAGTTTTCATTGCCAAAAATCCCATCCTCCATGAACGTACTAAACACGTGGAAATTGACTGTCATTACGTTCGGGATCAAATTCGACATGGGCTGATCTCCGTTGATCATATCTCAACACATCAACAGCTTGCTGACATGAACTAAGGGATTATATGGTAAAGATTATCAAGCCCAGTTTTCTCAGATGGGTCTTCGAGACACTCTTATTCCAGCTTCCAATGACAATGGCAAGACTTGAGGGTCTTTTCTCCCTTCTGCGTCTTGAGGGGGGGGGGGGGTAATAAGATGTGATTAGTTGTAGATAGTTCTACATTGTTCTACAACATTCTCCTAATATTTTGTTTTAGTGGTCCCCTTCTAGTTAGCTAGTCTGTTTAGTTAACTAATCATTCTCTATAAATAGGACTTGGTTCTGTTACACTGTTGTAACTCACATTCACACTTTCTGTACCGAACACTGCTATACTACTATCAATGAGAGAAGTTTATTCATCGTACTCCTTTTTCTCCTCTATCACGATCCACTAAATTCTATAGTGGGTGATATTTGGTGTGAAGGTGTTTATCACTTCTAATCTGATAGATGGACGTTTGACACTTGCAATTGTGATGATAGCCTGGATTTGTAGGGGTATCACTAAATATGGTGTAGATGTGGTCACAGCAAAGCCAAAGGTAAGAGTATATTTCCTTTCTATCTTGACTCTAGCTTTAAATCTTGTCTTATGTCCACAGTCAATTAGTGATGGCTGGGTCTTAGTAATCCGTATGCATGCGCTCTTAGGCAAAGGGTCATCCGGGATCCCACGCTAGCTCTATTGTTGCAAGTGGTATGGTCTGAGGACCCTGAAAGTGACGCTGGCTAGGATCTTGGTAATGTTAAGGTTCAAGCTCATGGAAGTGTGACATCATGACTTCGGGTGCTTTGTTCTGGTGGGTCATATGCAACATTTCAATACTAGTCCCACAAGTTTTGCTTCGGGGAATGGGAAATAGAATTTATATGGTTTTCTATATTTGAATGATGACTAAATGAGAGTGATCTTATATAGTTCTAGTATTGATGTTATCTTTTGGGGTTTCTTTTATTTTGATTTGGTGTTCAAGATATCCAGTTTAATGGTGGCCACAGTTCCGGTTCCACCGGTTCCACTAGTTCCGGTTCTGGAAAATGTGCATTCGGATTCGGAACCGGTCCTGGGTGGTTCGGGGTCGGTTCCGGTTCCGAACACCGTATTCGCTTCGGATTCGCTCTAAAAAGCGGTTCCAACCGGTTCCATAGCGGTTCCGATTCCGATTCCGGTTCTATAGCGGTTCCGGCCGGTTCTGGAGCGGTTCCGGGGCGGTTCTGACCGGTTCTCAGAAGAGTGCACGCCTTTGGGTCAAAACGACGTGATTTTGACATTTGACCAACAGCTAGTTTGACCAGTTCCGGAGCGGTGCCATCGGTTCTGGTTCTGTGGTCCAAATCCAAGGACGGTTCCAAGCAGCTCCAGGCCTGATTCGGTCCCGAATCCCAAAATGTATATTCATATTCGCTTCGTTTGGTCGTGGTTCCGTCCGAACCGGTTCCGGTTCCGAACCGGTTCCGGTTCTACCCGGTGATAAGTGTCCAAATGAGCATGATTTATAGGTGTATTTCATATATTATATTAGCACTTTTCTTGCTCATTTCTCCACTTCGGTTAGTTTTCCTCTAGTTTATGTTTTATTATTATCTCACAAATTTATTGGTTTAACATGAGGAAAACCAAGCTGGAAGTAAAGTAGACGAAGAGACGAACACATAGACGCAAACGGCTCAGAAAACGGAGTCCAAACGAAGAAGAAATAAGCCTGTACGTCGTGAAAACAGGCGGACAAGACACAAGTGTGTCCGCTTGGTTAGAGGCGGACAAGACACAAGTGTGTCCTCTTGTTAAGAGGCGGACAAGACACAAGTGTGTCCTCTTGTTAAGAGGCGGACAAGGAAGACATGCTTCCGCTTGTTCTTAGGCGGACAAGGAACACATGCTTCCGCCTGTTACGGGGCGGACTCACACATAAGGAACCGCCTGTTTTGAGGCGGTTGCTTAGGCGGTCATGACTAAATATCAGTCACGAAACAGTTTTCTTCTTCGCGTCGACTTCGCTATCCATCTACTTCGCCCGTCGACACCTTATTTTCCTGAACTCTGTCCCCTGCAATCAATGAAGCAATCAATCAATCTGCCAGCTCTTTTCCACCGCCTCAATCCATTCCTCAAAACCTCAAGCGTCTGTCTATCTTCTCTGCTGTTTCTTCCTTTCCCTATATAAACACACATCCACCATCCATAAAATCCATCCATGACCCAACATCCACTTCACCACAAACCTCACGCCATCTCATTTCTTTTCTCCCACCTTCTCCATTTTATTTATTTCACATTCCACCACATCCACCTCTAGTCCTACGTATACAAAATAGCAGAGCGAGCTGGAGTGATTACAGATGATTTCTATTACTCTTGTTTCTGTTTTTCTATTTAATATGTTAGGCTAGTTACGTATACTCTGGGAACGGTTATTATGTGTTTGTATTAATTATGCATTATTTTTACTGGTTTATTTAAATACAGTTTGTTACGTTTTAAAGGTTATCTCGCACCTTTTTTATAAATGTCATGAGTTTATTAAATTGCTTTCCTAAGTCTATTTTGATCAGACCGGTGATAAATAGATAGGTTAATTAAGACGTAAAACTGGAGGAAACTTGTTATGATTTAATAAGTTAGTATTCAGTTGCAAATGTAATTCCTCAAATACTCCTCTGCCGTTTACAGGCATTTTGCTTGAGTTTTCATCGGACCTTGCATTACAGGTAAACGAGTTCTTATGAGGCTATGACTTAGTCCTTAAGATAATTACAGGAACCTTGCCAAATTATTAAACCAGCTTTAGAGATAGCTTAATTATGCAGATTATAATAACCTGACCCAGAGTTCCATTTAATTTATCTGTTAACTTAGTTTATTTTATCTTTTCTTTTTATTTATATACAAGTCAATTAATCCCCCTTTTTGTGACACGCTTAGGTACTATTATATGTATATTAGTCCCACGGTTCGACATCCGGTCGCTTACATTTTCACTATACAACTACGACCGGGATTTGTTTGCAGCCCGACGGATATTTTGAGTATTAATTTCTTTCTTTTATTTTACACCAGTTTAACCACTCACGATATAACGTCTGCAAAATGGCGCCGTTGCCGGGGACTAGTTTATTCTAGTCCCTAATGCCCCAGATTATTCACTTGTTATATTAGAATATTTGTCTATATTATTTTGTTTGTTGTTTATATTAATAGTCTTTTATATTTTTGTCTATTTTATTTTGTTGTTGTTTATATTAATTATTTATATTTTGTTTATATATATTTTTGTTATATTATTAGTATGTGTGTTTTCTAATTTGTTATTGTTTCAGTAAGTAGCGGAACCAAAAAAAAAAAAGAGACGCGTTCCGAAAAAAAAAAAAATTATTCTGTTCTTCTCCAATCTGCTCCTAACTTCTTCAATCTATTTCTACTTCATTTTATATTTTGTTTATATTATTATTGAGTTTGTTTCTACTCGTTTTATTTTCTAATCTATTTCATAGTTTCGTTTTATATACACAAAACACAAAAAAAAAAAATGGGAATGGAACAGGTGTTCGAGCAAGAGTTTTGCCATTTATACTGCTCCGTATGTGGGGGAACTCATGATTATGAGGATTGTCTCATATTCCAAGAACAACTCTGGTTAGAAGATCAACCAGATTACCTGGAGAGACTCGCTCAACCAGAACAGCAACCGAAGGGCGAAATAATTCATGAGGTACAACACCCCACTACGGACGTAAGTTATGCTCTTCCCTCTACAATCGCCTACCGCCAGTTTCCATCCTTCTCTGTGCTCTATCCAGAAGATGAGATATTACATCCTCGAAAATGAAGAGAAGGAATTGCCATCACCTCCCGCCAATATATCCAAACAAAACGCCACTATCACCTTCAAAGAATTAACTTTCTCTAAAGATGATATCAATCAGCGTTCTTTCTTCGAGCCTCACCTACAAGAGGAGAATGTTTACATCCTCCAATTTGAGGAAGAAAAAAACATCACGCCGGGTCTTCTGTTAGAACTACGTTCCCGGCAATACCTCCTCAAGCATCAGATTTTGTGGAGTATTAATTTTCTTATTTTATATGCCGAGGTAACGTTTGTTTTGATCCAGGATAACGAAGCAGGCGTCTAGCCAAAGATGTTAAAGAAGGGCAGCTTCCCGGGAGGCAACCCGGATGAACTTTTATTTTATTTACTTTTATGCTCTTTTAATTTTCAGGTTCTCTTTAAATTTTATTTTTGCTAAACTTTTAACCCAGTTTTTAGTATGGTTGCTTCTAGTGTCTTATGCAGGTGCACCTCCATGTGGATACCGCAACCAAGCTACGCTACTTGAGGCTGAAGCTCAAGTGTGGGGGAACTCCTTTACCAACTAGCAAAAATAATATAGGGGAGTACCAGTTTCTTTAATTATACTTTTATTTAAATAAAAACTGCAGAGGAGCGTTTATGTGCTTAAATGTTTATTTGTGATCTTTGTGTTATCTCTATTTTATCTACTTACCGAAAAGGTCTTCTGAAACCTTCCCTTGTTTTTCTGGTGAACAATGAGGACATTGTTCAATTTAAGTGTGGGGGAGTGTGCCCTTTTCGGTAACATTTTGTGCTTAAATGTTTAATCTCTCCTTATCATGCGTTTGTCCAATTCAAATATTATGGACCCTTTATATGTGGGTTGTTCTCTTTAAGAATAAATATGTTATGAATTGTAGGATAAATGGTACAAATTTTAAAATTTGATTACTTTTGAGGAGCATTTTATATGCGGTGTGACCAAATAATCTGCAAATGGTTGGATTTAATTTATTGCTCAGGGTTTCTTTCTGTCTTCTCTCTTAGGGATTGCTAAGGGGTGCTTCTCTGTTGAAAAAAAAGAAGAAGAAATAAAAAAAATAATAAGGGACTTGCGAGACACCATTGGTAACCAACAAAGAGAGTTGAGTGTTCTTAAATACAAAGGCGTGATACCTACATTTCTCATCTCTTATGCAAAAGCGAAACAAATGCATGAATCTATTTTTCCTTTTGTTCTCCTAATGCCCATTCTTGAGAGAAGTTGGCCATGGTAAAAGTTCTCAGAGTCACCAAAGAAACATTGAAGTACCTTGGATCATACCCCGAAACTCTATATTTTATTTTTACCCTGAGCACACCTATGCCACCAGCAGTTAATTTTTCACACTCCTCAATAAGTTAAAAAGATCATGTTTATCCTACCCTTCATAATAATATTTGTTAGTATTGAGCATTCCCTACTTACTTGGGTACGTAGTTTTGCTTGAGGACAAGCAAAAAGATAAGTGTGGGGGTGTGATAAGTGTCCAAATGAGCATGATTTATAGGTGTATTTCATATATTATATTAGCACTTTTCTTGCTCATTTCTCCACTTCGGTTAGTTTTCCTCTAGTTTATGTTTTATTATTATCTCACAAATTTATTGGTTTAACATGAGGAAAACCAAGCTGGAAGTAAAGTAGACGAAGAGACGAACACATAGACGCAAACGTCAGAAAACGGAGTCCAAACGAAGAAGAAATAAGCCTGTACGTCGTGAAAACAGGCGGACAAGACACAAGTGTGTCCGCTTGGTTAGAGGCGGACAAGACACAAGTGTGTCCTCTTGTTAAGAGGCGGACAAGACACAAGTGTGTCCTCTTGTTAAGAGGCGGACAAGGAAGACATGCTTCCGCTTGTTCTTAGGCGGACAAGGAACACATGCTTCCGCTGTTACGGGGCGGACTCACACATAAGGAACGCCTGTTTTGAGGCGGTTGCTTAGGCGGTCATGACTAAATATCAGTCGCGAAACAGTTTTCTTCTTCGCGTCGACTTCGCTATCCATCTACTTCGCCCGTCGACACCTTATTTTCCTGAACTCTGTCCCTGCAATCAATGAAGCAATCAATCAATCTGCCAGCTCTTTTCCACCGCCTCAATCCATTCCTCAAAACCTCACGCGTCTGTCTATCTTCTCTGCTGTTTCTTCCTTTCCCTATATAAACACACATCCACCATCCATAAAAATCCATCCACGACCCAACATCCACTTCACCACAAACCTCACGCCATCTCATTCTTTTCTCCCGCCTTCTCCATTTTATTTATTTCACATTCCACCACATCCACCTCTAGTCCTACGTATACAAAATAGCAGAGCGAGCTGGAGTGATTACAGATGATTTCTATTACTCTGTTTTTCTGTTTTCTATTTAATATGTTAGGCTAGTTACGTATACTGCTGGAACGGTTATTATGTGTTTGTATTAATTATGCATTATTTTTACTGGTTTATTTAAATACAGTTTGTTACGTTTTAAAGGTTATCTCGCACCTTTTTTATAAATGTCATGAGTTTATTAAATTGCTTTCCTAAGTCTATTTTGATCAGACCGGTGATAAATAGATAGGTTAATTAAGACGTAAAACTGGAGGAAACTTGTTATGATTTAATAAGTTAGTATTCAGTTGCAAATGTAATTCCTCAAATACTCCTCTGCCGTTTACAGGCATTTTGCTTGAGTTTTCATGGACCTTGCATTACAGGTAAACGAGTTCTTATGAGGCTATGACTTAGTCCTTAAGATAATTACAGGAACCTTGCCAAATTATTAAACTAGTAGAGATAGCTTAATTATGCAGATTATAATAACCTGACCCAGAGTTCCATTTAATTATCTGTTAACTTAGTTTATTTTATCTTTTCTTTTTATTTATATACAAGTCAATTAATCCCCCTTTTTGTGACACGCTTAGGTACTTATATGTATATTAGTCCCACGGTTCGACATCCGGTCGCTTACATTTTCACTATACTACTACGACCGGGATTTGTTTGCAGCCCGACGTTTATTTTGAGTTTTTAATTTCTTTTCTTTTATTTTACACCAGTTTAACCACTCACGATATAACGTCTGCACCCGGCGGTTCCGATTCTTTCGGAACCGATCACCACCATTAATCCAGTCCCTAATTTTAGTCCTTGCTTCCTAGTTTTTTTGTTTATATGACCAGATCTTTACGTATTTAGAAACAATTCGACACTGTGATTTATTAACCAGAGCCTTTACTTTTGTGATGGAGTCTATCCACTGTAATTATATTAAAAAAAAAGAACGAGCGAAGTACTAGTGATACGAAATTGCGGCAAATTTAGTCTTACAATAGAAAATTTAAAACAGTTTGTTTTCTTAATCAGTGATATAATATGGCGAATGGCGTCCAGGACAAGGTGCTGCAAACACCACTGAGGCTGCCCATGCTCGTTGTGTTGCTGCAAGCGTCGCCAGGTCCAGCGGTATACGCAGCACAATAGCCCACATATAGCAAATAAGCACACGCAGCAAGAATCAAGGGGCATCTAGGCAACTAAACAAAAAACACTCATGATCGGCGTCGGGCCAAGGCCGACCAGCCTAACCGAACCAACCCTTGTGCCACAAGCATGACTGAGGGTGGTCTTGAACCGCCCCACGGTGAGTTCCCTCATCCTCACACCCTTTGCCCAAAGGCATGGATGTGCGGGGCACTCCACTGAATGAAACCTTCCCTAGTGGAGCAACCCCAGTGCCAAGCACCTTTAGTAGGGACGCACTAGCGCGGGCAACGCTGTGCACTCACCACCACCCGGACCTCTCGGCCATGCCGGACACAAGTCCCAACTTAGTGCGTCGCCCCTCGCACTCCCGCACTTGCCCATGTGCGGAACCAGTCATATGACAAGCACACCGCTGGCACAACTTAACATTAGGGACACCGGCAGGTGGGCCAAGGCCCCACAGCCGTTGGAGCCCACTACCGAACTAGAGGTAGTGGGACATGCCAATAGGCATGTTCTAGGCACTCACGTGTCTAGCCGGGTGCTCTCCAGGCAGCCTGGGGTGACCCACGATGGTTCACCTAGCCGCCGGTGTGGCCCCATGGGCCCAACACCGCCAAGAGTCCAAGTGTCCTGATATCCCCATTCATGGGTAAAATATAGCCTTTGAGGCCCTCGGGCACTTAGGTGCCCAGCCGGGAACAGCCGGTGTAGGCTGCCTGGGGGCAGGCCAGGCAGGACTAACCAGCTGTCACACGTCAAAAACGACCCTGTGACCGGCTCAACTTACGCCCAAGTCGATCAGCCGCTCCACCCTTTGATCGCGCTCGCACCAGCCCGCACCACAACCCGCGCCACCAACACACACTCCAAGAGAGCAAGGAGAGAAAAGGAACAGAGAGAGAATCTTAAACACAATACTGCCCTCGGCTTGACGAACCCTTAGCCAAGTACTCCCTTAACCACTCAACTCCGAGGGTAGGTGTTGGAGCTGGACAACTTGTGCTAATCCGGTCCTGGTTGGTCCTTTGGTGTTCGAACGCTGCGCCAAGACTCCAAGGAGCTAGGAGGGGGAATAGGAACACACTATTCTCTCCAAGGACTTGCTAGCGTAGAACAACGTCTTTTGTGTGGACTATGGTTATTTCACTCAGGAGACTGGAGATCAAGAACCCCGGGTTCTATCTTTCCCTCAGATGTGCAGAGCTTTGTATTGTGGAGCAACTCTAGGAACAAGGGAATTACAACGCTTGGTGAGAGACTAGATCTTGGTGAATGAGAATGTGTAGAGATGCCTCTTCCAATTCGCCTAGCACCCCCTTTATATAGGAAGATGCCTTCACCCAAGCTTGTAACTTCCCTTAGTAAGTGCAGCAGTTACATAAGGAATTTAGGACTACAAAACCGCCCACTTAATGATGTGTAACACCCATCATTAATTCCCTTAGTAACCAGCAAGAGAGGAAGGGATATGGACAACATAAAAACCGCCCCATAACCTCCCCTTTTAATTCCTTTCAAACCGCCCATTGGTGAAGGAGATGGAGTTACTCTTTAACTCCCATCAGTTGAATAAATCCAACCTCTTCAATGCGTTTAAATAGGAATGTTACACCTTGCTGCTGCCTTACCTTTCCAATTGCTCCAATTAACACAACAACACTAATCACATAAGTTACAAGACAATTAAGGAGACAGCAACATAGTTAGTATTCCATAACTCATGCGCCCTTAATTAAGAGAGGAGTTTCTAGTCCAACTCTTCAACTCTTGTAATCAAATGAGATAGCTGAATGCATATAAAACTCTCCCCATCAAATAACCAAAACCGCTCCAGCCATTAAGGAGGGTAGTCCAAAAGACAAACCAAAGATTACCGCAGAAACACATACGATAACAACCCCGATAAAACCCAGTTTTACTCAAGGCCTCAACCAAACTTGCAACAACCAATCAGCAGCTCCAATGGACCTCTAATTACCGCCAAGTAATTAGGAAGAAGACAAGAAAACCCAAACAACACAACGCAGTCAAAGGCAAGCTCTTCAACAAGAGACTCGGGCATGCCCCGGGCATCCCTATGCCTAGCGCCCACGCAACCAGTGCCCAGCACCCATGCGTGCGTCCCTAGCCACTGCCTAAGCCTTGTCAACCGACGCTCACGCACGCTGTCACATCCAGCACCCAGTGCCCGTGTCAAACGTCGCCCCTTTGCGCATGCAGTCACAGCCAGCACCTAGTGCTCGTGTCTAGCACCGCCTCGCGCATACAGTCACAGCCAGTGCCCGCGCCTAGCGCAGCCAGCACCCGTGTCATGCGATACCGCGCCTCATCGTGACAACTAACTCCTGGCACTCGCAAACCATCTGGACAAGCTCAAGGCCCATGTCGCACTAGTCATGGCATCACCCACTGACAACAACACGCCTTAGCTTCGCCCCGTGCCACGGCTCCAAGCCACAATGACACTCCGGTTGCAGTTGGCTCTTCGGGAACTCGTGCGATTCCTCTTCTAGTCCGTAGCTCGTAACACCCAGTGACACCATTGGTTTTGCCCTGTGACTTGCATGACCCCGCAATGATCAACCGTCACCTGTCAAGCCCCAGTCAGAAGACTAGTTCCACCCACTTGTGTTCAAGGTGAGCCTAGCTCACGGCCAAGTCCCAGTGTAACACCCCATCCAACAACAACACACTTAACAACTAACTGCAGCGGAAAACATACTTCATCACATTACTTAACTCGTTGGTGTTACACGCCGTTAACCACCCACGTGGCTAACAAGGCTATTACATATACATTGTATCGGTCTGATGGACTAGATTCCCGAGCAACTGTACATTACTATACCTTTTCATTAACAACCACCAAAATACATAAGCCTTCCAACTGTACCGAGTATTTACAAACTGATGCCGATAACAATTTCAGGCTTACTACACCTACGATACGTAAAGAGTTTAAATGGCTACCCATGTACAAACGACTACCCCGTCCTACTCTCGAACGGTTTCCAGCTCCTTGTACCTGAAATAGGAAAAAGAAGAGAAAGGGTGGCCCCCCAGGGGCTCAGCACCTTTGCTGGTATGGTAATCCCGCAGCCCGCATGCTACCGGGCCACGCACAACTATTTGTCGTCTAAGCATGCTGTTGATTATATTTAAATCATGCACGTAAACTACAAATACACAACACATTACACTGCACAACAATGGCTCAATAAAACAGCCAACACATCTACACTTAATAAATCACTCATTGTGATCTTTAACCCCTAGAGTGTTTCTCCTTTAATGGAGCCATTTCCTTAATAGACGACACTTACCCACCAATCGGGTTATCCTTAAACGCCTCTTACAATAAACTGGAATTCATATCCATGATCCACATACTCCACATATTAACAACATATAACATCACATCGCAATAAGAATTGCAGCACAACAATAATACATAACATAACGGGAACGGTTCCCTTTACGAACCGGCCCAAACATAGTCAGTTCACTTGTAGAGCCTAGAGAATGTTGCCAAACTCATGATAAGCTCGTTACATAACTCGTTACCGTCTCGTTAAATGAACGGATAACTTAACACCAAGGTGCGTCGGATATAGTAATCCAAGCACACCGAACAAACATAGTATGCCCCTGTGGCCCGACGTGAGTCAGTAAAATAGCCTTGGTTAAGCTAAAGGGAAGGTTGGAAACCCAAAAAGGAAAACAACCATAACATGCAGAGAGGATCGAACCTGATATGACAACGACCCCCATACTCACACGCGTGGCCGAAACTACCGGACTCCTCACTCCCCGGTTAGCACTTGTTAGAAGTCTCATTATTGGACTTAGTACATTATTTCACAATCAGGTGGTTAAGTCTAGTTAGCCACACACAAGGGAAGTGAACATATTAACACGCACAAACCAACACATAACTAACTCACGCATAGCCGTGTCCTTAGGTTGGAAATGTTATTACCGGATACCGTTCTCTTACGTTTACCTAATAATGGTTAACTAGCCTTTCACGCGCATTCGAGGTTACCGGTATCGGTACGCAACACACAACAACAATAACGACTGTAAACTCGTTTCATGAATTATCTTATAACGTGGCAAACATACAGAAAAACACATTGGCATACAAGCCGGTGTAATCTGGTAGGACACAGGTTGCAAGAAAACCATACCTGTCACCGGGGTTTCACTCTAACGTGCCATCACATATTCCTCGTAACATCTTTGAACAACTGGTAACATTACATTTACTTTCGTTAACATCGGGGTAACTTGATTGTTTAAAGTCTAATGCTCATGACTTACTCCCGTTAATCAGTTAAATAACTTCACATTTTTAACTTGTTTTACTTTTACATTTTAACACAACTTTTCACCCACTCAATTATCATTATAACTCACTTAACATGTCCCTAACAATCCCATAACATCATTACTTATCAATCCCCATCATTAGATATCATTTTCTAACCTTAAACAGAGTTTTTGGTCAAAACCGCGCCTTGTCCGAACTTGTGTCCGGACTTCCCAAGTTCGGACACTGTTCAAGGCTCAAATGGGTGTATACTGACGACTGTCCGAACATGCGTCCGAGCTTCCCCAAGTTCGGACACTGTTCGAGGCCAAAACAGAGAATAGAGGTAGGTGTGTCCGAACGTCCAAATTCGGACGGTAGTTCGGACACTGGTCGAAGCTCAGGAAACTTACGCGCAACAGGGCATGTCCGAACGTCCACGTTCGGACGGTAGTTCGGACGTGCCAGAACCTTCATTTTCTATACCTTTAAACACTTACTCATTTCTTGCCAAAATGCCCAACACTTATAATGCTTCCCCCTTAGGTTTATAGCATGCTCCCACACTATATTTAGCCCACCAAAAATACTTTATATCCCTCCAAGAATTTTCTCCACAAGTTCACACATCTTCCTTACAACACCTTACTTCCTCATTGGTACCAAAACTTGTATAAGTCCTTAACACACTCACCATGATCTTGAAGTATCCTTAAAATATTCATTTGCATCCTAAATCCTCCAAGATAACACCCAAGGCATTTTAACACCTAAAAAGACCTTATTTCACCTTCTTTCACAAATTTAAACCCTAATCATTCCTAGTTCAACCTAGGTCACCAAACATCATTTGAACACTTAAAACTCCTTGTTCATTAACCAAATTTTGACATAGTTTCTCTTGTATCTTCTTACACCAAAACACTTAGGTTTTCACCTTCTCACCACCAAAAACACTTAATCACTTAATACACATTCCTTACACACAAACATATTGTTTTTCCTCCTTCAACCATCCAAGACACTCATCTTCACAAAGAATGTTCTTTACACACATCTAAATCCTTAAACTACACTACATCACAATATAGTGCATAAACTTAAATTGCTTGACACTTAGGTCCTTAAATAACATGGCTCTTAGGCCCTTAAAATGCATTAAACTTAAACACTGAATTTCCCACATAATAATTGCCTTCAACCTGCAAATACACTCAACATCACATATGCCCTTAATAAACTCCTTGAGAGCATTTTACTAACCCATTTACCATTAGCTCCTTAAGTAGTTTTAATGAACAACTTAAGCTCATCTTTCCTAATGCATTTAAACCACATTAGGTTAACACATTTACCTCCTTTCCTCACAACTTCTTTCTTGTTTCCTTGTTTTAAAATTCGGCAAGGACCTTGATTTCTTGTTTCCTTGTTTTAAAATTCGGCAAGGACCTTAAGAATTTATACTTAGACTCATATACAAACCCTAGTTTAACATAAGTGTTTTGATTCATTAAAATGGAAGTTTACCTTGGAATTTGAGAGGGAACTTGAATAAGTAGCAAGATAGGAATCCTCCTAGCCCTTTGAAGATTGGAATGGAGCTAAGGAAGAACAAGAGAAGACACCATTAATGGTGAATTTTCGGACATGCATAAAAATGAAGGAAATGTTGTTTTCCTTACCTTGAAACAAAGGAGAATGACAAGGCATGAAAATATGAGCTCAAGCTCCTTCAATGGTGAATCTCCATGGCACCGAAATGAGGCTTTTGAAGATTTGAAAAGATAGAAGTGTAGAGCTTGCTCCAACTAGAAGAATGGTGGTCTTGAAATTGAATTTGGACCATGAAGTCATGAGTTACAAGCAAATGGAGTTGGAGAGGGTGAGGTTTTTCTGTAGCAAAACCGATGGAGTTGGGAGAATGGAGATAGGTGACGGTGGGTGTGAGTAGGAAAGGAAGAAATGAAATGAAGTGTTTGCTTTTACAAGATATTTATGTTATAAAGTAACTTTCTTCTTTTTACTTACTTTTCCTTCCTTTCTTTAATTGATTTTTACATGGTGGTGAGTCACCACTTAGGAAACCGACCCCTTTCATATAATAGGGCATTTCATGACTTATGTTGACCATTTAATTAAGCTAAGTTGACTTAAGTCAAAACTAGCACTATTTGGGCACTATTCACTAACCAAGGCACATATTTGTGAAATTTTTGATTTCCCATTGATTTAGACTTCCTAATGTGATACTAAGTAGTAAATGTTAATTAAAGAGTAATGATGGACATTTAGCCATTCAAAACTCATTTACAAGACAATTTTTCAAAAATGTGCTTTAAGACTCCTTAAAGCACATTTTGTATTTTAACTTGTTTTCAAGCTTGGTTTTCTTTAGTGATTGATTTTATATGTTCATTAAATATAATTAAGGTATATATATGACCTTTAGGTCTTATACAAATTATCCCAAGCTTAGAGCACATTTTTGCCCATATTGACTTTAAGGTATTTATTTGTGTTTTGTTTGGTTTAATCGTCTACCAAGGTTACCTAAGGACTTATTTAGCCTTATTAAATCATAATTGAATATCACTAAGTCTTGGTAGGCTCTTTGGGTCCCAACCAAGTTCACTCCAAGCTTAGAGCATGTTTTTACTCAAACTGTATTTATGGTACTTTATTGTTTTCACCATGGTTTAAATTGTACCCTGATGTTTCTAAGGCACTTTTTAGCCTTTAAATATCATAGTTTAGTATTTAAACAATATATCAAGGTTTGGGGTATTTCACCCAGACTTGCCTAACCCCGTCAGGTTACCTCTGCGCTTCGACAACGTGCCATGGACTCGAACCCATCACTTGTCTCACGCGTGTCACGGCCAGCTCTCAGTGACACGACCCGTACTCAGTGCACGTAGCCCCAAGACACCCACATGCTCTTCTTGGCAAGCCCAGCTTCCAAGCCCCTTGCATAGAGTAACACTTGGTGACCGATAATCCCGTGTGTTCATATGGTCGTTGGGAGTTAGGGTCAAGCGCTAATCACCCCTGGAGTTCAGGACTGTAACATTCTCCCCCAACCAAGCTTTGACTTCCTCGACAAAGCCTCAAGTGGTCTTGGACTCAAGGACTCTAACCCTGAGAATTTCCCAAACAATCGATTGATGTGGCGCCCTCACGCCCCCTTGTTGCTCTTGCCTTGCAACCATCAAACAACCAGCTTAATCAACAAATTAAGCACAAAGCGTATCGTCATACCTTTGTCTGAGCCTGGTAAGACCCTGTGGCTTCAGGTCCACCACGCTTCCCTTGCGCTTCCAACTACTCCCCCAGGGATAGTGAGCACAGTCACGCCACATAGGATGGACTACGACTCCCGGAGTCTAGCCATTCACACCCTAGTAAGCCTCAGAAGAATCACCCATCATGGCAAGGTCACTCAGCCTCTGGAACCGCCCTCCAAAGCTTTCTCGTAACTCAGGCAACTTCTTCCCTTCAAGACACTCAACGTCTCTTGTGGTCTATGCTTGTGAACCCGGTCCACACAATAGAACACAACATCAGCCAAATAAAGAACATAATGATAGAGAGTCACGGATTACCTCGAAGCGTGCCTCAATGCCCCGCGCCCAGCGCCTCTGCACTCGCCACCGCTCCGCGCACACGATGCCTTGCGCCCAGCGCCTTGCACTCGTGCCACCGATCACCCTGTGCACCCGATGCACCTATCGTCGTCAGTGCTAAGCGTGCCCAGCACGCCCTCGCATGTCAAGACCTTATGTGCCTCAGCCACACAACTCTGTCGATACCTTGTACGCCCGACGCACCCAATCGACCCCTGGCTTGCCTCGCATAGCCATGCCTCTTGACACTGCGTACTGCATCCCAATGCTTGGAACACTCTTCCGATCCACTCCTAGGGCTTCAGCTCAAATCCATGGCTACCTCATCTCAGCCTTGATTCCTTCGAACACCCCTCTAATTTCCAACCACACACCCCCGGGATGTAGGACCACCAGGAAATTAGGATTCCAAGCCTGCCCCACGCTCAAGAACACTCCTGTTCCCTCCTCCTACCTTATCCTTACTCTTAGTCGCAACCCACCAAACGGCTCCCCAACTGAGCTTGGGCCACGACCATTTCCCCCTTCAAGAGTCCAACTCCTGGAGCCAATATTCCCTTTTACTCCCATGTCACCTCATCACAACTAGGCACCTCCTGCCCTCACTCACGCATCGAGTGGAAGTTGTAAATACATGCGAAGTATAACAAAAAGGGAATATTACTCATCCACTGAGGGGAAACGAATTACAATGATTGTCCAACAATCTAACTAAGAGTAACTCCCCGGACAAGGACAACCTCCTAAGCCAACCATACTTAGAGAGTCGGGTAATCATAGTCGAAGATGCGGTTATAATCTTCGTCATATGTATACCTTGGAGGGGAAGGCAACTCAATTTTTACCTGAACCAGTGGCGAACTCTCCGTCACTTGGTCCGAAGTGCCTTCTTCCTGAGCAGGGTTGTAAGGATAGTACGAGGTATGATCATCTCCTAGCACCCATACTGGCTTGTTGTCTGCGATCATCGTCATTCCGTTGAGGTGCAGATTCACACTAGCCCTGGAGTCATAGATAAATGGAGCTCCAAGGATCATGGGCATGTTTGTCTTGCTCACCAGCTCGAATTCCTGGACAGAGCACCACTCCTCAACCCGAGTGTTGACACGCACAACGCCAAGCACATCCATGCTTTGGCCGTTGCCAACTGTTATCCCACGTCCTCTGACTTCAGTGATGGGAAGACCAAGGGTCACGGCCAGATGATGAGCCATGAGGTTCATCTCCGCCCCGGTGTCTACTAAAGCTAGAAACCTTGCCCTCTCTTCCACTACCACTTTGACAAAGAGCAGCTTGCTATTGGGAGCATACGGAGCGAAATCGATATGCGTGCTCAGAAAACGGTTATTGGTTACCTTCTCTGTCACGTGCGCTGCATCCCTGCCAGCCAAGCCTCCTCTACACTCCGCTAGATCTCTGCGTGAATCATCCCTCACCTCAAGAACTGGGTCTTCGCCCGATGATGCCTCACCAAGGTCAAGGTCCACCTCACCTCTGAGCATGGCCTCCTTGATTTCCTTGAATATCTGCGTCGCCTCACGAGCCAATGCAAACATCTTGCCGAACTCTGAAGGTGGTCCAACCATTCTCCTTGGCCTCGTGTTCCGCTTAACTGTCGGTCCGCTCTGAGAAACCACGTCCAGTCCACCCTTATGCTTCTGGTCTTCTTCTAGGGTCCGCTTCCTCTTAGCGCAAGGACTCCTAGGCAGCACCATCACGCCTCTCCTCTGTGGGTCGAACCTCCAACTCGGGACACGCCTCAAAGCCAACCTCTTGGAAGAGCCCTGGAATCGCTTGGCAGCCCCTGATCACCGCCCGTCAAGCCAGCACCAGAAGGAGTCACACTTGACTTCTCTGTTGTCCTGGCAACGCGTCGCTCCATCACGTCACTGATGCTACGCCCGACGCTAGTCATCGTGCCGCGGTACTCAGTGCGCCACCTCTTGATGTCGCCCCTTGGCACATCTCTGTAGCGTGCTCCGTGTACCCACTTGAGCTCTTGACGCCTGCCTGACACCTTTGCTGCTTGAACAATGCGCACCCCGTGCGTTGAGCTTGCAGATCGTGGCTGAACTTGCACACCCCCATGGCATGCTCCGCCCTAGGCTACTCCCACTGAGACTGTGGGTTTCGTCACGACCACACCTTCCTCTCGGTCTACTCTTTCGCGAAGAGCCCGACTCTCACGAATGTGGCCACCAACCGCTTCACCTCCTTGAATGCCGTCAAAGAAGGAAGTCGAAGTAGAAGGCTCAAGAACCTCTACCTGTATGCGTCCCCCCCTTTCCTCTTCCACCCGTTTCTTCCAACGAAGAGTCCTTAGATGACCCCCGCATGAACTCGCTGGTCTCATGATGAAGATTGGTGTCGTCGAAGAGAAAGGAAGGTTCCGCCTTAGGAAGGATCTTAGTTTGGTGGTGAAGAAGGAGTGTCGAATTCGTCCAAGTACCTCTTTACGCCTCGTAGTTGGTGCGTTTGATGTGCTCGAAATGCGAACGTAGCTCTGTAGCTCTGAGTGCAACACAGCTCTGATACCACACTTGTCACACGTCAAAAATGACCCTGTGACCGGCTCAACTTACGCCCAAGTCGATCAGCCGCTCCACCCTTTGATCGTGCTCGCACCACGCCCGCACCACACCCGCACGCCACCAACACACACTCCAAGAGAGCAAGGAGAGACACAGGAACAGAGAGGATCTTAAACACAATACCGCCCTCGGCTTGACGAACCCTTAGCCAAGTACTCCCTTAACCACCCAACTCCGAGGGTAGGTGTTGGAGCTGGACAACTTGTGCTAATCCGGTCCTGGTTGGTCCTTTGGTGTTCGAACGCTGCGCCAAGACTCCAAGGAGCTAGGAGGGGGAATAGGAACACACTATTCTCTAAAGGACTTGCTAGCGTAGAACAACGTCTTTTGTGTGGACTACGGTTATTTCACTCAGGAGACTGGAGATCAAGAACCCCGGGTTCTATCTTTCCCTCAGATGTGCAGAGCTTTGTATTGTGGAGCAACTCTAGGAACAAGGGAATTACAACGCTTGGTGAGAGACTAGATCTTGGTGAATGAGAATGTGTAGAGATGCCTCTTCCAATCCGCCTAGCACCCCCTTTATATAGGAAGATGCCTTCACCCAAGCTTGTAACTTCCTTAGTAAGTGCAGCAGTTACATAAGGAATTTAGGACTACAAAACCGCCCACTTAATGATGTGTAACACCCATCATTAATTCCCTTAGTAACCAGCAAGAGAGGAAGGGATATGGACAACATAAAAACCGCCCCATAACCTCCCCTTTTAATTCCTTTCAAACCGCCCATTGGTGAAGGAGATGGAGTTACTCTTTAACTCCCATCAGTTAAATAAATCCAACCTCTTCAATGCGTTTAAATAGGAATGTTACACCTTGCTGCTGCCTTACCTTTCCAATTGCTCCAATTAATACAACAACACTAATCACATAAGTTACAAGACAATTAAGGAGACAGCAACATAGTTAGTATTCCATAACTCATGCGCCCTTAATTAAGAGAAGAGTTTCTAGTCCAACTCTTCAACTCTTGTAATCAAATGAGATAGCTGAATGCACATAAAACTCTCCCCATCAAATAACCAAAACCGCTCCAGCCATTAAGGAGGGTAGTCCAAAAGACAAACCAAAGATTACCGCAGAAACACATACGGTAACAACCCCGGTAAAACCCAGTTTTACTCAAGGCTTCAACCAAACTTGCAACAACCAATCAGCAGCTCCAATGGACCTCTAATTACCGCTAAGTAATTAGGAAGAAGACAAGAAAACCCAAACAACACAACGCAGTCAAAGGCAAGCTCTTCAACAAGAGACTCGGGCATGCCCCGGGCATCCCTATGCCTCACTAGTAGAAAAAAGATTTTAAATGACGCACTTTAAACCACGGTTAATCACGTAACCGTCATTTAAAAACTTTATACCACGGTTATTATCATAACCGTCACATAAAGTGTCGGTGGGAGATTTTATACCACGGTTCCACGCAGAACCGTTGTATATAGCGTGACGTGATGCATTTTATACCACGGTTCTGACGGAACCGTCATATATAGTTTGACGCGTTGTATTATATACCATGGTTCTGGGTGGAACCGTCATATATACTTTGACGCGTTGTATTTTAAACCACGGTTTTGTGACAACTGTCATTTTTAGTCATGTTTAAACAACTTTAAATGACGGTTTCTTGGTAGAACCGTGGTATATAGTCTAAGCGGGAATTCAAATTTTCGGCGAAAATTAACGCGGGTATTTCTCTTTCTTCTATTAGATATATTTCTCCCTGTTTACAACCAACACTGTTGAACAAGTCGAACATCCTCTCTAGCTAGCCTCAACTCTTCTTCTCTTCAACTCCTTTTTTTTTGCAACCCACCGGCAAACATGGAGCACGCCTCTTCTTCAACTTCGTAACCCACCGGCGAACTGGAAAACAAGGAACACATGCACCTCTTCTTCATGCTCTGTGCCTCTTCTTCACGGTAATTAATTTTTGCGAACAAGGAACAAATGCTCTGCGGCTCTTCTTCATGCTCTGCGCCTCCTCTTCACGGTAATTTTTGCGAACAAGGAACATATGCTCTGCGCCTTGAAGAAGGAACACATGCTCGCCGTCGAACAAATGCTCTGCGGCTCTTCTTCATGCTCTGCGCCTTGAACAAGGAACACATGCTCGTCGACGAACACGGCGATTGAAGGCGGCGCTAAATCGCCGGCGATTTTAGAAAAAAAAAGACTATAAACCACGGTTTTATGAATAACCGTGGTTTATTTATTGATTTTATAAATTATATACCACGGTTTTACACAATAACCGTCATTAATACTCACTTTATACCACGGTTTGGGCTTTTAACCGTGGTATAAAGTCAATGATCTCACGGGAGAAAGGGGTCTTAAACGACGGTCAAAACGAACCGTGGTTTATAACCTCGATTTTAAACGACGGTTTTAAACCGTGGTTTATTGTCATTTTTGAATATATGACGCGAGTATTAACCACGGTTTGGAACCGTGGTATATAGGCTAAATAACCGTCATTAAAAACATTTTTTCCACTAGTGCCTAGCGCCCACGCAACCAGTGCCCAGCACCCATGCGTGCGTCCCTAGCCACTGCCTAAGCCTTGTCAACCGACGCTCACGCACGCTGTCACAGCCAGCACCCAGTGCCTGTGTCAAACGTCGCCCCTTTGCGCATGCAGTCACAGCCAGCACCTAGTGCCCGTGGCTAGCACCGCCTCGCGCATACAGTCACAGCCAGTGCCCGCGCCTAGCGCAGCCAGCACCTGTGTCATGCGATACCGCGCCTCGTCGTGACAACTAACTCCTGGCACTCGCAAACCATCTGGACAAGCTCAAGGCCCATGTCGCACTAGTCATGGCATCACCCACTGACAACAACACGCCTTAGCTTCGCCCCGTGCCACGGCTCCAAGCCACAATGACACTCCGGTTGCAGTTGGCTCTTCGGGAACTCGTGCGATTCCTCTTCTAGTCCGTAGCTCGTAACACCTAGTGTCACCATTGGTTTTGCCCTGTGACTTGCATGACCCCGCAATGATCAACCGTCACCTGTCAAGCCCCAGTCAGAAGACTAGTTCCACCCACTTGTGTTTAAGGTGAGCCTAGATCACGGCCAAGTCCCAGACTTGCCTAACCCCGTCAGGTTACCTCTGCGCTTCGACAACGTGCCAGGGACTCGAACCCATCACTTGTTTCACGCGTGTCATGGCCAGATCTCAGTGACACGGCCCGTACTCAGTGCACGTAGCCCCAAGACACCCACATGCTCTTCTTGGCAAGCCCAGCTTCCAAGCCCCTTGCATAGAGTAACACTTGGTGACTGATAATCCCGTGTGTTCATATGGTCGTTGGGAGTTAGGGCTCAAGCGCTAATCACCCCTGGTGTTCAGGACTGTAACACCAGCCCCCTAAAGAGGTTAATGTACCTTTCAGGCTAGACCAGACCCAGACATGCCCCTTTACAGCCAAATCCCGACATAGTCTAGCAATAATACAAAAATTCACTAAAATCAGATGCAAGCTCCAATTGCCACGAAACTTTGCCAACATCTCTTATTAGTCAAGGGTGACCTTCAGTCTTCTTGGGTCCTCAGCAAAGTTGTCAAAGTCCCACATGTTTTGAGCCAACTTCATATCGGCTGCATCACGGTGCCTGCGGCAGTGCGCAGGTGGTCACTGGGTGCCTGAGGCAGCGCCCAGCACCAGCGCCCAGCACCAGCTTCATGCAGCATCGGGCACTGGGCGCCCCAGACAAGGTCTGGGCGCCTAAGATAGTGCCTGCATGCCCCAAGGTGCACACGACGAGGCTCGTGGGCCCTCGACATTGCACCTTGTGCCTAGGAGACTAGTCGTGGTCTGCCGAGTGCCCGCAACCAGGCACTCGCTTGGACACCCGTGGGCACTCTCGGGGCAACATGCCAACTTCGTTGCCTGCCCCACGAGTCCCGCACATGTCGAGCAAAGCAACATTTCCCGACAACACACACAAGACATCAAGTAAACGAACACAAATATCTTGGGACACATTGGAAAGGCATGAATACTTCTTTCATTGATTATCGAACATGATTACAAGTTACGAGCACATGAACATCGTCGCATCACTCATTACATGGGCAACATTACAAGACCTTAGCCATATTACAGGGGCTAACTAGAAAATAGGCGTGACAAACCATCCCCCCGCTTAAGCCTTTGCCGTCCCTGACAAAGAGTCTAGATATCTTTGAATTTTATCCCTAAATTGCCATAAAGTTTCTTGCCTTTCCCAAGTCACATCCTCTTTTGATTCTCCCTTCCAGTGGACTAGAAAGTCTGTTCGCTTGTTTAAGTTTCTTCCCCGCATCTGGTAAGCCAAGATGTCTTGTACCTCCTTCTGGAACTCTTTTCCGATTGTTGGAGGTGCCCTTATCTCCGTCTCGTGGGCTTCGTTGGCATCTTCGTGGAATGGCTTCAAGTAGCTCACATGGAAGGTTGGGTGAACCTTCAATCTCTCTGGAAGAGCAAGGCGGTAGGCCGCATTGCCTATCCGCTGAATTACTTTAAAAGGGCCATCATAGCGTTGAACTAGGCCTTTGTGCATCAAAGGTTTTATCTTCTTCTTCAGTTGAGGAGTGAGCTTCAACAACACTCTGTCCCCAACCTTGAATTCCAATGGTCGACGCTTCTTATCAGCAAACTTCTTCATCTGTGACGCTGCCTTCTCTAGGCTCTCTTTCGTCTTACGATACATCATCTGACGATCCTGGGCAAACTGGAAAGCAGCAGGACACTCCCGCATGGATGACTGCTTAGCCAATTCAGCAGGGGTAAGGGGTTGCCATCCCATCACAGCTTCAGCTGGACTAAGTTGTGTTGCACTGCTCTTGTGCAAGTTGTAGCATAATTGGGCTGTATCAAGGAGATAGAGCCAATTCTTCTGTGAAGCAGACAATAAGTGTCGAAGGTAATCCTCCAACAAAGCGTTGACACGCTCTGTCTGCCCATCAGTTTGCGGATGGTTTGCTGTTGAAAACTTCAATTTGGAGCCCATAATTGCGAAAAGCGTCGTCCAGAACTTCCAAGTAAAGCGAGCATCACGGTCGCTTATGATATCTCGAGGGAGACCAAAGTGCTTAACAACATTTTCATAGAACAACTTTGTTGCAGTCTCCGCGGAACATGCTATCGGAGCAGCCATGAACACCGCATACTTGGAGAATCGATCAACAACAACCAAGATTGAAGATTTGCCTTCAACACTTGGGAGTCTTGACACGAAGTCCAGGGAGATAGACTCCCATGGCCGTTCGGGGATGGGCAGCGGATTGAGGAGCCCAGCCTCCTTCTTCCTCTCAACCTTGTCCTGCTGACAAACAAGACAAGTCTTGACGAAGTCCAGCACATCATGTACCATCTTTGGCCAATAATAGCTTCACCGGATCAGGGCGGTTGTTCAAGCTGCACCGGCATGTCCGGCCCATTTGGTGTCATGGAACTCCCGCATTAGCTCAATACGAATTCTACCTGCAGGGACAACCAAACGTCTTTGCTCATCGAGCAATAAATCATCTTGTAAAGAGAAGCGTTTTGTCTCACCGGTCCGAACCCTCCCACAGACTTGTTGGTACGGCGGGTCGGCCTTTGCTGCTTCTCTAATTCGACCTACTAGGTCTGTCTCCACTTAAGAGATTGCAGTTAACACTGCATGGCACCGGCGACTTAAGGCATCCGGCACAACGTTGTGCCGCCCAGGCATGTGGAGCCATTCAAAGTCGAATTCACCAAGGAACTCTTGCCACCGAGCCTGTTTAGGGGATAACTTCTTTTGAGAAGTGAAATAGGTATTGGCCACATTATCCGTGAACACCACAAACTTAGTCCCCAAAAGATAATGCCTCCAGATGGAGAGACAATGTATCACAGCCAACATTTCCTTCTCATGAGCGGAGTACCGCTCCTCAGCTCCCTTCAGCTTCTGACTTTCGAAAGCGCAAGGGTGTCCCTCTTGGATCAACACCCCACCGATCGCCCTACCCGACGCATCGGTATGCACCTCAAATGGTTTGTCAAATTCCGGAATTTTAAGTACAGGTGCGGAAGAGATTGCTTGTTTAAGCCAATCAAAAGCTTCTTGTTGGTTGTGCGTCCACAGCCAGCTCACCTCTTTCTTCAACCAAACGTCTTTGCTCATCGAGCAATAAATCATCTGAGAGCTTGTGGCATCAATCGAGTATGTCCCAGGTAAATCTTACTCTTTGGATGTGTGGGAGGCACATCGCTTGAGCCTTTGTGGCTCGTACGAGGATGAGTTGGATCAGGGTGGAGATAAGTGTGTTGGCATTCACCCGACGCCCTCACCCATCGGTTGTCGGTACTTGTACTGAATGTGTGGGTTAACCGAGTTGTTACCCGGACACCGGCGTTACGTACTTGGGCTGTGTACTTGAGAAGGAGTTGCTAGTGGTGTGCAGATCCCCTTTGACCTTGACGTTTGTTGTTAAGGGAATTGGGATGGCTGAAGAACTTACTTGTTGAGGGTGGTACAAATTCCACTATCATCCGTGTGGTTATGAGTGGTGCACCTGCATGCTAGTTGTGTGCCACATTGTCGGGGCCCTTGGTTAAATTACCCAAAGGCTTGTGAAGCTATGTGCTTGGCACTGTTAACGTGTGAATGCATGTTTGCTTGTCTGTCTGCGTTCATTATCTCTGTGTGCATATGTGCTTGTTTGTTGCTTGAATGTTACTAAGTGTCTTCCGCTGCGTGATTGCCTATTTTTTTTTTTCAGAATTCATACACTAAATCTATCTAGTAATCTTGAGACATGTTAGTATTATCATGTTAGAGACCATCTTTTCTTATCTCACAAATGAAAAAAAAAAGATAACTACATATGATGTACGGGGTCATTGGAGGTGTATTATTTTATGGAAAACAATGGTTGTATATTATATTCCAATATGTGAAGTTAGCTTAATCAATTTGGACTTTGAACTTGCCATGCATCGTATCGCCTATAGCCATTGGTTTGAGGTTGCATTTGATGGAAGTGTTGACCAACATTGTCATATTGGCATGGCTTTTGTTGCCACAAAACAAGGAAAGGTTTTCTTCGCAAGTGTTAGCGGCTACAGGGTGATCACCTGCCCACACAAGTAGAGGCAAGGCTCTTTTTTTGGGTGTCCGAGCAGAAAAGATATGGGTTTACTATACGTCTATTTCCTATGTGACCGCAAGGGTCTGCTAGATTACATCTCCACGGGGGTTGCACCATCTTTGGATCAACCAACAAAAGACATCTTAAATCAATCTCTTTGATCTAGGATATTTCAACGAAGTTCAATGGTTTCACATACCACAAACTAACAATCTTCCATCTCGTAATTAGCTAGAAAATCACAACTGCCTAGCTGTTGCTTGAAATCCAATAAATTTCCAAACTATGTAAGAACATTTTATGATTGATATAGCATCTATCTTGTTTAAAAATATATTGGACTTTGAACTTTGAAGGGTGGGGATGTTGGTTCATGTGAACCCGACCGGAGCCGGGTAAGCCGGATAGGGGAGTGCGTAAAGGATTAAATGCAATCATTGACCGACTCTCTTTCTCCGTACTTTAATGTAATCAATTAATCTGACGAACTTAATTAACTTCCTCACATCATTCACACAATAATTAGTTTGATATTTTTGACAATTGTTAGTTTAATTTGGTAACAGATTATAGAATGCAAGTAGACAAGTGTATTATTATTGTATTAATGATTAAGTTGGTAGTTGACAGTAGCAAGTTAATTCGACTGTTCTGTGATAATGAATGTTTAATCTTTAACATAATTAACATATTTCCAAGCTCTGTTGACAACTGTAAGGGCTATCAAATGTGGACGGTCCTAAGATATTTAGTTTCTTATTCCAACTTATCAAAATAAGTCTGTGGTTTACCTTATCTTATATTTAATGTTATACATATTTTAAACAAAAAATTTCTTTAAAATGTTTTTTCTATTTTTTATTTCAGTTGATATTAGTATTAGATATTAGTTTATAAAATAAAAAAAAGTAGGAAATGTACTACGATTTGAATAAAAACTGATAATTAGTTAATTTTTAAAAATGTGTAAAAATTATTATTAATTTGTGAATATAAAATCAGCTAATACCTTTATCAAAACGAGCCTTCAAATGTTTATGAAAGTTTAATATTTAATATTATAAGTATTGCAAACAACTTTTTATATGGATTTTTATTGAAGCCATTCTTATAAAATATTCATACACCTATAAAACTTTTACCAATTTTCTAATATTTATCTAATCTTGTAAAATATATAGCCATTCTCATTAAAAAAAGTTATTTTTCACTTTAAACTAATGATGTCTACTAACATAAGTAATATGTAAGGTTGTCTTAAAAATGTTTATTAGATGTTATAAGATATCTGTTAAACCAATAAGCTATCAATCTTAATAGAATGATTGACAAACCAAAACACAATTATTTTCCAAAGTTACCTTTCAAGTTACATCGCTAGATTTGTTAATTACATCGCTAGATTTGTTAAAGAAAATTAAACGGCAAATGAGACTCTAGGGAGGGAGAACCGGGAGAAAATGCAACTTGCTATATAATAACCAGGTAAACTATAAATCTGGCGAGAAGAAAGACTTTAATCACGTAAACTATACTAGAAAATACTTCGTTTCTCTTTTTACCCGCTCCCGCGAATTCTCTGGTATTGAACTCTGACAGGTGAAGTTGAGCATATATTATGCATATCTCTGTAATTAAATTTATATATGTAATAAACAACAGAGAAAATTCTTCGACAAACAATTGGAAAAACGAAAAAGATGAATATATGTCACCTTTTTCTTCGAATATATGTGCTAGTAGCAGGTGATGAGTGGATGGGCAGTGAACAGCATCCTCACCCATATTCAGCATACATGAATTTGTGTATTCACCAACGCTCTTATTCATTTCTAAGATTAACCATCCTAGTGTATGCATTTAAAAGCAAGGAAAGTGGGGAATAGGGTTGGTCAGTTTGTGGAGGGTGGGGATGATGATGCATGTAAGATTGGGAGGGGAATACATGCGGATTAAGGTCTTGATTGACATCACCGATCGGAACATCTTTGTTTCAATGGGTGGTGTACGATTCTGTAAATCACTTATGAATATATGCCACAAATATGCTATAAACATGGTTTGTTTCTACATGTCACAAAGGATTGGTTGGATGAATCGGAGTTATAGAAGGGCGCTTACCCATATGGACCGTGGCTTCGTGTAGTAAGGTTAATTGAGGGTTGGGAATGCGAAGGGAGGAGGTGACAAGAATGATGAGGTTTGGAAATAGTTGTGTGGTTTAATGCGAAAGGTTTAATCATTGGGGAGGGGCTTCATGCTAAAAATGATGTTCAGGTCAGGGTTGTGAAGAATAGCACTAAGGAGGTGGTGATAAGCCGTAGACTTATCATATTTTATAAGCTAGATTTGTAGTATTATTAGTTAAAATAAGGTTAGAATAGTTAGTATTTGCATTAAATTATATAAGAAGTCAATTTATATGTTCAGACTAATGCTCTTGGTGTTTTTCATGCAAGAAGCAAGTTTTTCGTCAAAAACCGAACCTTGCCGGATATGAAGCCGGATCTCTCATGCACGGCACAAGTACACAGCAGAAATGGGACGTCGCCGGACATGGTGCCGGGTATGTTTATCCGGCATAAGCAAAAGACGCGCCTGTCTACCAATAGATGTCGGTTATTTACCGTTATCCAAACATTAGATGCCGGGTATGATGCGGATGGAATATGTCCGGCATAAGTGACTTTTCGCGCCAGGGCGGTTTCGACCGTTACGGAAATAGCACGTGTTTAATCCCGATGCCGGATGACTCAGACCCGGCATCCGAAGAACTTTTGTCTATAAAAGGCGCAAGAGGCTGAACATTTTGGGTGTTCATTCCACCATATTTCCACACACTTACTCCAGAATAGACGCATTTTCGACTGAAGAACTGCTGCACAACCATTCAAGAGAAGAAGAAGAAGATTTGGAAGAAGATTTAGAGGGTGAAGGCCATGTCAAATCTCCCTTCTTCTTGTATTTCCTTCTTCAATTCATGGGTGATTGAGTAGTAGTTCCTTCTGTTCTTGGTTGGGATGAAACTCTTTTGTAAGACAATATGATTTCTTTAATATAATTTTCAAGTTTATTAAGAGTAAGGTTCTTATTGAAAGAGAATAGGTTGATCTCTTTTTCCCTTCATGCAATTCTTACTTGTGGAAGACAAGTCCCAAGTAAGATAGGTTAGACTCTCTTAATGGTCTTCCTACTCTCTTCTTATGAATTAAGGGTTAGTGGTAAGAGTGAGAATTAATCCATTTTCCCCCATTTCCTTGTTCATTTCGCGGCATGATATATGCTCGATTTGTTAATAGGGATGAGTCTTCTGTTTTCTACTCGGAAACTGGAGAAAGAATATGCATTATGACTATGCCGGACGCACTGCCGGGTGGCCAATGTCCGGCAGATTCAATGTCTTTGAATATGCCGTGCAAGTGGTATCCGGCAGGACACCCGGCATGTTCAGTTGTTGGTTAATTCGAAGGCTTGTGTTATGTTTCGGGTTCGTATTGATGCTTAGATGGTTTCACACCCTGGATCAAGGATAATTTCATTGTAATTACCACTTAGTTTAGTTAGTTTTGATTAGGATTAGAAAACATTTTCAATTCCCCCCTTTGTTATTATAGAATAGGCTTTTGCCCGGATTAGGACTAGTTTTCTATAAGTCCCTTGGGTTCGATACTCTCGGTCGTAATATATTTACACTATACTCCGACCGGGTTTTATTTTGCTACCCGTAGTAGAGTTGTAGGTTTAGTTATTATTTTATTCTTTTTATGTATATAGTTTTCCTACAATTTCTCAGTTAGCAAATTGGCGCCGTTGCCGGGGACTTGGAATTAGTCCAAGTCCTTAAATTTGGTAAAACGCCCTATTCTTTATTTGTTTGATTCTTTGATCTTTTTGATTCTTTAATTTATTTTCGCCTTAGTTTTGTAGACTTGAATGTGCCGTGCGGGGTGCCGGGCGTCTGGCACCCGGCAAACTCGGAGGAAGTATGATGCCGGATACGTTTACCCGGCATTGTCCGGCATGTTCAAAGTTTTTCAAAATTCCTTACAGTATTGAGTTCTTGGCAATTTAAATTTATTCTTGCTTACTCCCATTCGTTATTTCTCTCTCCTAATAGTCCCTATACTATGATTCTTTAATTTAAATTTCGAGTTTGAACTTGCCGTGTATTGTGCCGGGTTTTCTATATCCGGCATTTCGGAGGAAGTCCTATGCCGGACGGGTTTGATCCGGCATGTACCCGGCATGCTCAATTTCTCTCAATATTTTTGTCGCAAATTGGGGACAATTAGGAGTAATCTCCTACAATCTCTTATTTACTCTTACATTTATTTTTATTATCCTTTACCTTTCAATGTCTTTTAATTAAGTTATGTCGATTTTTGGTCACGCCGGGCAACATGCCGGTTTGTATATACCCGGCATTAGTGGAGGAAGTCCACTGCCGGGTAAAACGCACCCGGCACGCCGTCCGGCATAACCAAAAAATTATTTCTTCTTGTATTTTCATAAGTCTAATTACATCATATTTTTTTTTTATTATAATATTATAACGTTATGTCTTGCTCCTCATATATTTAAAAGGTGAATGCTTCTTCGGTCAACAAGTACTCCTGAAAATTTAGCCAACTTTGATCCGGAGATCGAGAGAACCCTGCTTCAAACTTTAAGGCAACAACAAACCCTACAAGAAGCAGATCCTACACCAATGGCAGCACCTACCGTCCGAAATATAAACCGGCCTTCTAACCAAGGCCAAAAGCCCGCAATCGACCTCCCTCTCCTTCCACAAAACGAATACGATGAATGGCAAAAACTTAAGCCATATCATCAAATACGATGCATAAAGGAATTGGGTATGTTCGATGGTACAAACCCGGACGATGCCTTGCTCCACATCACCAAATTCTTGCAACACACAAACAGCCTAACCTCCACAAATAATGTCCTCCAATACGCCAGACTTGCTCTCTTCCCCCATAGCCTTACGGGGAACGCCAGCAAGTGGTACCACAGTCTAACCCCCAGTACCATCACCACATGGGAGGACATGGCAACCAAATTTTATGACAAATTCATGCCCCCTAGTCGCACCCTGGAGATGATCGCCGACATTTACAACTTCAGACAACCTAGCTCGGAGAACATCTGTGAGACTTGGGACAGATTCAAAGGGTTGCTTCGCACATGTCCACACCACGGCCTCACCAAGGAGCAACTATCTCAGTTGTTTTACAAAGGATTGGTCAATCAAAGCAAGACGATGATCTTATCCTCCCTTGGTGCAGATATATTAAAGAAGCCTGGAGATCAATTCCTTAGTGGGGTTGAATCTCTTTGCGAAGAGATTAGGGAATGGGCCACCGGTGGAACAAGGGGCAGTACCGCTGGTCTATATCAGGTGGATGAGGGTGACTCCAAATTGGCCAAATTATTGCAAAGTCATGAGCAGTTGTTGGAGAGCAATGCTCAAACGTCCACGAAGGTTAGCGCTCTACAGAAAGTGGTGGAGCAAATAGCGATGAATCAACTTCCTCAACAGGCGAACGTGGTTAGTGCACGACCACACGCTCCAAGCCCTGACATGCCCAACTTTCAGAATGTTGAGGAAGTCAATTATGTGAGTAACCAAGGGTATCGGCAGCCATGGCAACAGGGGAACCAACCCCCTCAACACTTTCAGAATCAACCGGCTACCAGGGAGGTCCAAGACAATTCAGACCATCCCATCTGCATCATCATCAGAGGCTGAAATGGCTGAACTTCGTGACATGATGTCAGCCCTGATGAACAAGACCCAGGATACTCACAACGAGATCTCGACCATTCGCAAGGAGCACAAATCGTTGCAGTTGCAATTACAGCAACTTCTGACGCAACCAAGACAGCAAGGTCAACTCCCGTCCCAAACGCAAACAAATCCACGGGAGCATGCGAATTCGGTCACCATTCTACCTAGGATCTCCAAGGATGCCACATAGCCTAAAAGGCTAAGTGTAGGGCGGTTCCTCCTCACGCCTTCACTATCAAACAGGGGAGCCCTTCGTATCATTTAATTTTTCTCTTTACTTTTATGTTATTGCTTTCTTTAGTTGTTTCAAGTTTGTTAAAAAAAAAATTTTTATTTATTGTTCCTTTTGAACACTGGGGACAGTGTTCCTGCCAAGTGTAGGGCAGGGATCCCCCTTAAAAAAAATAATAAGTTTTTTTATAATATGCATAAGTTTTGCGTTTTATCAATGTTTTACTAAACTTTTTGCATGTTTCTGATTAAGATGAGATTAGGAATGACTAAAAGCTTGTTCTCTCAAGAGGTAAGCTTTCTAATGACTTATAGATTCCTGTTTTTAACTTTTTGATTCTCTTCATTAACATGAGTATATGATCTGTCTCCTAATTCTTTCCTTTATATACTTATGGGTGTTATTCTTTTCTTTCCAAATTGTGAAAAATCTTTTGGGTGAAAATCTTAAAAGGGTTTTTGTGCAAAAAAAAGAAGAAAAAAAGAAAGAAAAAAAATCTTCTTCCAAAGGAAAAGCATTATATTCCTAGAGGTTGCAAAAGTGCCTCTGAATAAAAGCAAGAAAAGAGAGTTTTTCCTTTTATTTTTCTCCTAAATTCCCCGTTCTTCAATGCAAAAATCATGGTTGATTCAGAAACTCGTGCAAAATAGGGCTGATTCATAAAACCATTGATGAGAGTCTTGGCCACATTCAGAAACTCTTGAAAAATAGAGCTGAATGATGGAAACCGGAAAAAGGAGAGATTACAAATCCCTTATGCAAAATAGCCCAAAAGTTTTTGATCGGTTTTGAAGTTCCTTGTTTTATACCCATTAGTATGTTTCGATAGAATAAGGTAGATAAGTGATACTTATGAATTAGAGGCATATAGTTGGAAATATTTATCTACATTTCATTCTAGAGTTTATCTGTTTTGTGCATAAGTAATTACTCCTTTCTAATCTTGTTTTGCTCGAGGACTAGCAAAAGGTAAGTGTAGGGCCTTGATAAGCCGTAGACTTATCATATTTTATAAGCTAGATTTGTAGTATTATTAGTTAAAATAAGGTTAGAATAGTTAGTATGCATTAATTATATAAGAAGTCAATTTATATGTTCAGACTAATGCTCTTGGTGTTTTTCATGCAAGGAGCAAGTTTTTCATCAAAACCGACCTTGCCGGATATGAAGCCGGACTCTCATGCACGGCACAAGTACACAAGAAATGGGACGTCGCCACATGGTGCCGGGTATGTTGTATCCGGCATAAGCAAAAGACGCGCCTGTCTACCAATAGATGTCGGTTATTTACCGTTATCCAAACATTAGATGCCGGGTATGATGCCGGATGGAATATGTCCGGCATAAGTGACTTTTTCGCGCCAGGGCGGTTTGACCGTTACGGAAATAGCACGTGTTTAATCCCGATGCCGGATGACTTACCCGGCATGAGACCCGGCATCCGAAGAACTTTTGTCTATAAAAGGCGCAAGAGGCTGAACATTTTGGGTGTTCATTTCCACCATATTCCACACACTTACTCCACAGAATAGACGCATTTTCGACTGAAGAACTGCTGCACACCATTCAAGAGAGAAGAAGAAGATTTTGAGTGTTCTCTCCTCGTAAGATTCTTCTTCAGGGTGTTGGCCATGTCAAACTCTCCCTTCTTCTTGTATTTCCTTCTTCAATTCATGGGTGATTGAGTAGTAGTTCCTTCTGTTCTTGGTTGGGATGAAACTCTTCTTGTAGACAATATGATTTCTTTAATATAATTTTCAAGTTTATTAAGAGTAAGGTTCTTATTGAAAGAGAATAGGTTGATCTCTTTTTCTCTTCATGCAATTCTTACTTGTGGAAGACAAGTCCCAAGTAAGATAGGTTAGACTCTCTTAATGGTCTTCCTACTCTCTTCTTATGAATTAAGGGTTAGTGGTAAGAGTGAGAATTAATCCATTTCCCCCATTTCCTTGTTCATTTCGCGGCATGATATATGCTCGATTTGTTAATAGGGATGAGTCTTCTGTTTTCTACTCGGAAACTGGAGAAAGAATATGCATTATGACTATGCCGGACGCACTGCCGGGTGGCCAATGTCCGGCATATTCAATGTCTTTGAATATGCCGTGCAAGTGGTATCCGGCAGGACACCCGGCGTGTTCAGTTGTTGGTTAATTCGAAGGCTTGTGTTTATGTTTAGAGTTCATATTGATGCTTAGATGGTTTCACACCCTGGATCAAGGATAATTTCATTGTAATTACCACTTAGTTTAGTTAGTTTTGATTAGGATTAGAAAACATTTCAATTTCCCCCCTTGTTTAGAATAGGTTTACCGGATTAGGACTATTTTCTATAAGTCCCTTGGGTTCGATACTCTCGGTCGTAATATATTTACACTATACTCCGACCGGGTTTTATTTTGCTACCCGTAGTAGAGTTGTAGGTTTAGTTATTATTTTACTCTTTTTATGTATATAGTTTTCCTACAATTTCTCAGTTAGCAGGTGGTAGGACGGTTAGGGAATGATCAGAATCTTAGCGAGGTAGAAACTGAGATGCCTATTCTTATGAAAATTGATGAAGAGTCATTAGTGGATGCATGGCGTAAAAGAAAATTTGATTACGTGGTGTGTGAGGGTTCTTTTGAAGAAGTGTGGAAGCAGAAGCAGCATGATTAGAAGAATAAGATAGGGAAACATACTAGGGATCGGAGGACAACTTATCCTACTGAGAGTCTAAGCCAAGGCCTGGAAACAACGGAGACAAATCTTAATTGTTCTATTCCAGAGGCGGCCTCCGGGAAGCCAAAAGGCTGCCTGAAGCCATGAATCGTTTTGCTACAAACTAGCAGGAGATGGGTGACTCCTATCCAGTTTGTTTAGTACTTATTGCACCTAATATTTTATGTGTACTAGCGGTAAGGCAATATCTATGTGTAGCTGCTACTTCTGTATCTGCTCGTTTTGGTTTCTGTTTTTTCTTGTTAGTGGAAGGTATTTTGTCATCTATCAAAGTTACAGCGGGGTTTTGTTCGAGTATTATGTTGATCAAGATGTTTTCCCACACGGGAAGGATAATGGTATCAATGGGTATATTTCTTAGTTAGTGTGTGTCCAAGAGTGGTGGGTTTCCATGACGATGCCTCTATGCGAGAGTTGTGTAATATATTGTCTCAGTTGCTGCTTTGGCGGGGCTACCTATAAGTATAAATATCTGGTATGGATGTATTCCATAGGTACCATAACCAATCAAGGTTGATGGTGTTTTGGTTTGTGTAGGTGCTTAGTGTACCAGTGTCTTGGATATTGGGGATGGTGTGGGGTTTTACTTTGTTTTTTTTATGGTCCTGTACATGTTAGTACTTGGTTATCGGTTAGACAAATGATGATGTGCTAGTTTGCATGTGGAAGGGGGGCTCGTACTCATTTACTCTTTTGTGATGAAATGAAGGTAGTGACTCTAGGTTTTCTTCGGGGAAAAAAAAAAGCAAAACGAAGATAGTCTTCGTCGATAGAATTTGAACAAAAAATTTTGTTAACACAGAGAATGGGATGTTTAAGTTTGATACCATAGTTCCACTTATGCCTCTGATTGGATCTTTAGATAATGAATTTTTTTTAATTTGTAGGAGGATATCCCATTAGTGGTAGGTCTAGGCTGATTTATGCAACAAAATATTATTGATCAATCTGGCCGTATGTGTGAAATATTTTTCATTATTATAATGGTTTTTCATGAAAGAGGAAATTTTTATTGAACAAAGACATCATTCAATTTATTGTGCTAGAACTTTGGCTCCTTTGTTAAAAAATGAATCTCAACATTATATATATAAGCTTGTAGTGAAGAGTCTTTCTTTGTAAAGTCAACAAATGATAATGCTCAACTATAGATTTAATCAATTATTGTAACACCCATACCGATAATCACACCATTATCTTCTAACCCGTCTCAAATACCAACAACAACGCAGCGGAAATTCCAACTCAACCGGGGGTGAAACAATGCTGTTAGCCACCCACGTGACTAACAAGGCCAATCCAAACACAAATACAACAATAAATACAATATCGGTCTGATGGGTCTTGTACCGAGTATACTAAATAAACGATATTTCCATTACTTAAACAATTCTCAAACTACATACAACCTTCAACCTCAGTACATACAAATATAACCTCCATTCATTACCATACCGAGTTTCTACAATCATCAAATCTATCCATGACCTTTCGGTCTTACAAATCCACCATACAACAAATACAATTATTAATAACTACCCATGCTTATTCACAACCCCATCCTACTCTCGAATGGTGTCCGGCTTCATTGTACCTGTAAAATAAAAACATCTCCCCAAGGGGCTCAGCTTACGCTGCATATGACTTCCGCATACCCCGCGTACTAGCGAGGGTACGCCGACTAATTGATCGAGAGCATGCGGTTCATTTATTTCAAACAGCATGCATACAACATACATTATATATGTACATTCACAATCAAAGGTCACAACGAACACAAACACTAACACACACATTAAGGGGGTTAGTTTATTATGTTCTTTAATTAGGCTTGAAGGTTTCTACCGCACTATGCCTTACCCAATTACTCATGTCTTACCCACTCTCTTGGGTACTCTTACTCACAATCTCACAAGGTCTACAATGCTCAACTCAATTCTCTAGTCCTCAATTCGCAACTCAATTCTCAATACTCCCATACTCAACTCAATACTCAATACTCAAGTTCCCAAGTCAATACTCAATAATCAAGGCATCTTTTAAGTCTTAGCCACGACCTCCGGGCAGGGTCATACACAAGACCCACCACCGGGCTCACAAATACAAAAGGAGCTATGCATTCAGTTCCTCAAGTTCACAAATGTCCAGTTCTCTACCGGACTACTCAAATTCCCAAAACTCCTCTCTCGAAGTCATTTCACAATCACAAGGATCAGCCTAGAGGTATCTCTCTCGATGGCATCTACTAGCTTAGGGAATTCTCAATGTCTAGTATTCTAAGATTTAGGGTTTTACCCAACTTATGGAATACTCTCATGTTCGTGACATTGTTCATTTCAGTCGGTTCCTCTCATTAGGGTTCGACTATATTCCTAAGGGGTTTGGTGAGCCCCTACCGTGTTTTACTTTACTCAAGGTTCATAATTCGAACAATTATCAATCCTCTAGTTAGAGGTTACTCAAATGCTTCCACTATTAACTATTGTGTGGATTAACTCAATTCGGTTCTCCAACCGTTATCGGGAGGTTACTACTCCCGTATACTTTTTCACGTTCTAGTGTGTTCATAGGTTTATGTTACCGTGTATGGGTTCGATAGTTGTAGTGTGTTTCCACCTTTTTGTTGGTTCGCAACTTGACTCATTCTACGAGTCTCTACTCAAACAAGACTCAACTATGAGTCGCACTACCATACACATTCACAATCAAGCAATCCATTCACAAACCACATTTCATGAATTATACAAACTCCAGTTTAGTCAACAAACCAATCACAAGCATTACAATACAAACACAAGAGGGTACACACAATCCGATTCGTGCATTTATCTTGTTAGGTGATCACACAATCAAACAAGCACATAAATCGGGGTAACCAAGTTAGGATACAGAGCATGAGGAAATCATACCTTACACCATGGTTTTACTTTTACCGGGTCACCTCTTGTTCCTCAGATCTCACTTCCGATTCACTAATCACATATTAAGTGGTTCTATTATCATTAAGGTAGTAGTATGTAAAATTAGTACTTCCGTAGTTAACCCCGTTATCCCGTTGATCTTTGGTTCACTTAAGTGTTCTTAAACTCACAACCTTCTTAATCACTTCTTAAACTTATTTACACTTCTTAGGACCTTTAAAGGTCACCAAACAACTCCTAAACATTACCTAAAACCAATATCATTCAATCCCCCATGTTTAGAACCCATTAAAACACATTCTGACAAATTTTTATGATGGTCCGGGTTTGTGTCCGGGTCTACAAACCCGGACCAGACACTGAAATACGTTTCTGGCCTTATTCACATGTGGTCCGGGTTTACAAACCCGGACCACCCCCTGAAATCACTTTCTGCCATGTTTTTGCTATGGTCCGGGTTTGCGTACCGATTTGCAAACCCGGACCACCTCTGGAACTGTCAAAATTTACAGTTTTCCACCAGTTTTCAACCCCTAATTCACCCCAAATCATTTCCTAATCTTTCCACATGTTTCCTACATGTTTAAACACCTTAAAACATGCTCTAAACCTCTTCAAACCATTGGTCAAATCTCTACTCAAATCCTAGCTCAACTTCTACAAATTTTCCACCATTACTGTTACATTTGCACACCAGTGCATGTCTAACTTCTCCTTAGTGGGTTACAATCTTCTACCACCTTACCAAACCTCTTATTGACCATCACCACATCTTCCTAGCCATTTGCATTGTCTATAACCAAGTTCGCTCTCCATTTCCTAAGTCTTGCACACTTGCTCTTTTCTAGTTTTCCAAAGCACTTTAAAACCTATTTGCTACAGATTTTGCCTCCTTTTTCCTACTCTTATATCCACTCAAGAGTGGTCAATTAATCCAATTAAATCTCTCCCCATGCCTAGTTCATTCCCTAGGTTGTTCTTACTCATTGCAACACCTAGAACACATTATTTCTACCAAAATTTTGCCATAACCTCCCCATAAATTTAACATCTCCCAATCCATCAACTCTCATCAATTTTCATTCATAATCTAGCCACACCCTTAAAGGGTCCTACCAGCACACCATAACAATCCAAAATTCACCAATATCACAATATAGCTCCAAAACTTAATAAACCACAATATAACCACAAACTCAAATCCTTTGGCTCCAAGGCCCTCAATTCAAACCAACAATTCACAAGTTCTCTCAAAATCAACTAAACACATTATTTTTCATATTTTGGGTTCATTATTCAATTTAACCCATCCCAAGTTCTTAAACAATCAAGATAGTTATTAAGGTAGTTTTCTTACCTTAAATTCACAAGTTCTCTTTTTCTTTACCAATCTTCTCCTTGTCTCCTTCTTGATCAAAATCGGTAAAATGGCCATGGAGTTTCCGAACTCCATGCCAACACCCAAGGAACACAAAATTCACATAATTAAAATTCTAAACCCTCGGGAACACACTAATTCAATGAAAGGCTTGAAACACCATAGTTAGGGTTTACCTTTTGGAGCTTTTTAATGGGGTTTTAACCCTTGAATCAAGAAGGGAGTCCCACCACCATTGGAAGGTTGAAACAAAGCTCAAACAAGGAGAAGAACAAGGTATTAAAAAGAGGAAAAATTGGCCAAGGCATGAAAATGGGGAAAATGAGTTTTTTTTTTCTCTTGAAACTTTTTACCTTGTTTGGAAGAGGAGACTCCAAGCTCAAGGTGGTGCCATTTTCTCTTAAAATGGGCATAACCCATGGAGATGAACTTTCACCAATGGGGATTTTGAAAAGATAGAAGTGAAGCTCTAGAGGAGAGGAGCAAGAATATGTAATTTGTTTTTGATTTGGAGCTTAAATGTAGCTTGTACAAGGGAGAGAAGTGGAGGGTTTGGAGGGGCTGCACAAATCGCCATGGAAGGGCTAGAAAAAGAGAGGATTCGGCAGAGGAAGAAGAAAGAGAGGGAGCCAGTACATGAGAGGGGGAAAAGTGAGAGGAGAGAGGGTGTTTTTTTGCTTTTTGTTCTTTTCTCCTTTTTCCTCTTTTCTCTTTTATTTCTTTACTTGTTAAGAGTCAAGTGGGTCAAAATAAGAGGGCTGATTTAGTTTAAAAACCGGCCCACTAAATCACATGAGCTGGGAGCGTTTTTTGTCTTTTACAGAAGACGCTCGTTATTTTACCTGGTTTAACACTATTCACTAACCGGGCCAGTTTTCCGGAATTTTCTCGTTTCTTTAATTTTAATGGCTATTAATCTCCCATTAATGTTTATTTATAGTTATTTAATGAACTATAATCTTTACGGGTTCGTTTGACCACTTAAAGTCGCGTTTTCGGGTTTTCTCGAAAAACGTGCGCTAAAGCTTTATTAACGTTTTAACTCATTATTTGAATCCGTTTTCTTCGGGAATTGTTCCCATATATTATTTAGGCATTATCAAGCCTTTTAAATTCCTTTAATACCCTCTTTAAGGTTGTATTTCTCCTAGGGTCACCTAACACTCAATTTAGCTTTTTCGCTTTTTAAGTTTTCTCTTTTTTTTTTGGATTTATTTTCCTTACCAAGATTTATTAGGCACTAATAGGCCCTCAATATCACATTAGAGTAATTTAATAACCCTAATTAAGTTCGGGGTATTTCAATTATAAAGTAAACATAATGACTATAGTTGAAAATTCACAACAAAACTTTAGATTAGTTATGCAACTTTTATTTCCCTATTGATTGAAAGTTCGTCTATAAGATAATAGGTGTAATAATTTACTTATTGTCAATCACAACATCCTATATAATTAGCGAAAAGGGAACCAACAAGTAGAAGTTTGTAGCTTCTTCATTGCATGCATAATGTGTGTGACTATATAAATCAACATCAGAACATCTTTATCTTAATACTTTAACTAATAACACATCCATCATTTCATTATTAGGAATGAAATGCATGAAACCATAAATTGCATGCCATGACTAAGGTTGATAATGTGGATAAGAGAATAAACAACTCATTATTCCTTGCGTCGCTGAGTCCAACCCAGAGGTCCCTTTGAACTCATCTTCCTCCCCCTCTTACTCCTATGCTTCGGTCCATTTCTGACTTGCTCTAGTGGAAGAATTTGTATTAGCCATAAGAAACTCGAAGACTGTCGAAACAGCCTTTTCCCCGTTTTATTTGTTATTCAACACATAACCGATAACATGCAACTTTGTTGTCTCTCTTCCCCTCGATTTGTGCCAAAATTATGACAAGGGAAGGACATCTGGTGATAATTGCTCTGAGAATTCGATGGTTATCTTCTTCGGCAGCCACACACAATAGAGACTCAAAAGTACCATGCATCAGCTTTGATAACAACAAGAGATTGGGGATATCACCTTTTCTTCAGCCCAATTCACCATCTCTAAACCAACATGCAAGCCATCCAAATGATCCACTAACACCTCGGAAACAACATGCAATGGTGCATTGATCCCCCAAAAAGAAAATCGCTCCTCAATTGTGAGTAAAGCATGACCAAAAGCATCCAGATATGTCATGCTGGAGGACCAAACCAGTGCCACCCTCAATTTTGACAAAACAACATAATAGACATAGAAAACAAAAAAGGTAGAGATAAAAAGAAACAAAGAGGAGTATAAGAGAGATGATACCACCAAACTAAAAAAGGAAGCTTAAATTAGACAAAGAGCTAACCCATGACTAGCAGATGGGAGAATTTGGACGCTGATTCACTCCTAAAATAAAGCTTTCAGGTTTGAGATGGGGAATTTAGCAGAGAAGGCTAAAAGAGACCAGATGCGAATAGAGTTTGGGAAGAAGGGGAGGATAGAGCACTTTCCCTCTCCCCCTTGTTGCTAGCTTAATCGACCTTGATTAAGTGGTAACTTAATGTAGAAACAACCACATGATATGTGCAAATATTGTTGTACAATTGGTTGTACAATGAGCGTCGTACAACCGTTCGTTTAAGTTCAAATATTGTTCAAGTTGATGTATTGATTTTTCAGATTGATGCAAAAGTTATATGTGTTAGTGTAAAAGTTATTCAACTTTATATTATTATTCAAATCAGATATGATAATTGTTAGAGGATGTACCTTATTATCTTACAACCGGTTATAGAATTGCACAATATGGCTTAGATTGATGCTAAAATAAATCCACTACAATTGAAGAGGCCCTTAAGTATAGTACCAAACATTAGGTGCCCGCGTGTCTCTAGCAGGCGTTAAACAGAAGCAAATTGAGCACGAGTGAAGAAGGACAAGGAGTTCCTTGGTTATTTTCATCACGTTTGTTGGAGACTGATCATCGTACATGTAAAAAACAACGTACCAAAGCATTAATGTGTATATATATACATTCTAGTCATACATTTGCAAGATAGCGATGCAAAACGTTGTCATGTCATGTACCCTTTTATAAGACTATATATATATATATATATTATTATTATTTTGGAGCAAAGACTATATTTTCATTATTAATATTTAGTTACTATTATTTAAGCTGCCGACTGGCTAGTACGTAAGTACTAGATTTATTAGGTGGAACAAAACACACACATATACCTTGTGTTCTCATCTTATTCATCAATATTTTGATGATATGATTTCACACTAAGAAAAATCTTTAAAAAAAAAAAAAGAAATCACACTTTTGGAAAAAAAAAAATCATCTAATCCAACAAGAAGGGCGATGGATGGGATGACAACTAATGCAAGTTTAGGAGCAAATGTAACAATACTCCGTTCCTTTAAAAATATTAGTAGTATGCATATTTATTAAGAAAAATAAGGCATGTATTGTTATTTTTAAATTTTTCTATGTAGTGTCAATTATAAAATTTAGTATAATAGAAACTTAAAACGGCCTATATTTACTAACAAAATTTGAATGGTAAAAGGATGTAAATTTGTGAAGGGATGGTAAATAAGGTACGTGGTCGGTGTCATACAAAACACATTTACGGGCTTATTACGGTGGTGCGTTCAAGGCCCGGCCGGCAATTCTTTCCCTTTCTTTTTTCCGTTTCTGTTATGTTGTTGCTCGAGCGTCCTTTCGTCTTTTTCATCTCTACCGCCGATCGATGCGGTGTTTGGTTTGGTATAACAGTAATTATATAAACAATAAAGAAAAGGTCAACACACACACACACATATGCAATACTAACAATTAGTGGTGTGGTAGTAACTACTAGTGAACAAGTAGTCCATGTTTGTGTTTGTGTTTCTCTGTCTATATAGCTGCTGGCTGCTGCATCCTACCCCACTCTTCCACCTTCTTCCCTCTCCTTTCTTTCTGTTTCCTTTCCCCTCTCTCTCTCTGAAATTTGTTTGTTCAGCTTTCTTTTTTGCTGGCCCTCTTACTTTACTAGTCCCAACTTTCTTGATTTGATTCTTCCTTCTCTCCTCGATCAGTTGTGCAGACGACTGCAGTACTGCTGTCGTTCATCGTTGCAGTCAGTCAGGCGGGTCAGCAATCAGGAGTAATTTGTTTCCTCATCGTGTGAGGTTGTTGCGGTCCTCTCTTCTCCTTTTTTTGATGGAGTTTTGATCATTTCTTCTTCTTCTTCTCTCCTTCCGGACTCAATTCCTCAATCGATCTTCATATCATATCTATCTCAAATGTGAACCAACAACACATTTCATTTCACTTGTTCCTTTGAAGTTACTATATATTAATTTCCACATCAACACCACTCAAATCTTTCTTCTACGATGGAGAACGAATTGTTTCTCAACGCAACAACAGGATTACCACCTTCTCAACTGCACTCTGCTTCCATTTCCACATGGCATACATCATCACCTACAGAGGAGGATATCACTACATCTCACCAAACCCAACCCTCCTTCATCGACCGTTCTGATTCCTTATTCGACTCCAACCTCTCTTCCTCCGGTAATACCAGTTTCATCATGGGTAACCTAATCGGCAAACTCGGCAACATCTGCGACGGTAGCAACTCATTCTCTGATGACATCTGCGATCCCTCTCCTTATGTTATACCATCCAACAACAATTCTTGTCTCAACTCTCCACCACCACCACCGCCAAAATCAAACGTACCCATGATCGATTGTCTACCGTTAATAATGAACAATGGCAGCACAAACCCTATCATAATTTCCCAAATATAAATCTTCCCAACTCAAATTCAAACCTGTGGCCGCCACTGTTAACTTACCCGCTATGCCCGGTGACCCTGGGTTCGCAGAGCGAGCAGCGCGTTTCTCGTCGTTCGGCAGTCGGAGTTTCAACGGAAGAAATAGTAATCATCATAATAATGGACAACCACCAATTTCCAATTTCCTTACTAACAATAATGGAATCAATCCTAGTCCTAGAGTGGGAAAGCTTCAAAGAGTACTAAGCAGTCCAGCTCTTCAACTACAACAACAGCAATCAGGTGGAACTAGATTCTCTGATAACTCGAGAGAGAATTCATCAGGTTCGGGTGGTGAAAACAATATAAATTCCAGGAAGAGGAAATCAATTACAAAACCAAAACATATTCCGTCTCCTTCGTCTACTAAGGTAATCCAATCAATCAAATAATTTGTTAAAAGAAAAAGCCATATTCTGTTAATTATTTAATTGATTTACAGATGGAGAAAGGCGGTGGTGGTGGTGGTGAGAATTGTCCATATTCAAAGAGAAGTAAACCATGTATCGAGGAAGTGATGAAAACAGAGGATGAGAATGGTGAAGATGGTGGGAGTAAGAAACAGAGACAATTAGTATCATCTGAAGAAGCACCAAAGCAGCAGGACTATATTCATGTGAGAGCTAGAAGAGGGCAAGCAACTGATAGTCATAGTCTAGCTGAGAGAGTAAGAGGATTCTTCTATGCTTTCATTTTCATTTACAATAATTATTTGTTTTCAGATCTAAACCGATCGATGATGAGTTGATGCAATAATACTGGCAGGTCAGAAGAGAGAAGATAAGTGAAAGAATGAAGCTTCTTCAAGATCTGGTACCAGGCTGCAATAAGGTGCACGAATTTCATGCTTCATTATTTTTTAAAAAATTAAAGAGTTATTAAGTGGTGGAAAATAGATAGAATAATAATAATTGGTTATTGCTTGATTTGTAGGTAATTGGTAAAGCACTAATGTTGGAAGAGATAATCAACTATGTGCAGTCACTACAGCGACAAGTTGAGGTGTCATTACTTTACTTTAATCATTTGATACCCAATATGAATTAATTAATTAATTACTACTCAATAATATACGTACCGGATTATGACAAACTCTGTATTTTGCAGTTCCTTTCGATGAAATTGGCTTCTGTAAATACGAGAATGGAAGATCAACATCCATACCAAAATGATGTAATTAAACTGATACACCATTATCTTTCCTATATAATATATATATATATATATAATTTTAAATTAACTAAAATAATCAATTAATTACAGATGTTTGAACCCAATTGCTCGATGCCTCAGCAACAACAACAATCTAGGATGAGTAGTAGTACCACAAAATGCTCAATGGAGATGGATCATCATCATCATCTTCATCACCATAGCCATGGTGGCGACGACATAGCTTCACTCCAAACGCAACAATCACACCTACTTGGCGCTATTTCTGATTCTGTTCTTGAGGTGAAATTCCACAGGTTTTTTATTAATTAATTTTCAATTAGTTAAGAAATAATATTATATCATTAATTTGAATTAATACAACAACCTAACCTAACGTCCCTAATATTTATATGATTTCAGCTGCAATCTCTGTGTGAAAGTGATCTTCAAACAATTGTTCAAATGGGACTTTTTAACAGACGGGATCATCAACCACAATCACAATCACAATCAATTGACAGGGTAAATTAATTAAGCGGGAATTCAATTCACCCATCTGCTACAACTCGCTAGCGTACCCACCAGCGTCTTCTTCTTCTTTTTTATTTTCTCATATAGTATAGTTTTTGTAGTAGCTAGCTAGCTAGGAGTTAGTAGCAACTAGCAAGTAAGTATATCATATGTAATTGTTTGTTTGTCTGGATGCAGAGATGAAAGTTGAATAGTATTATCCATCCAACTACATTATTACTGTACATAGGAGAAACTCTCTCTGTGTGTCATTATTATTCTTTTACTTTTTAATACAACCTTCTTTCTTTCTTTCATTCAAATTTTAGTACTAGTAGTAGTATATTTTAGAATGAATGTCCTATTATTATTTTATTTGTCTGGTCGGTCGGTCTCACTCTCACTTGTCCTGTTCAATGTAGTGCGCGCGCGCGTCTTTTTATTTTAATCCTCCAGCCGCGTCAATCTTTCTTTCTTTCTTTTAATATTCCAATATAAAAAATTAAAACTAGGTGCACCAGCCACTAGTTTCATCTAAATGTATTAAGTATTACTATAATACGGGGTTGATACAATAATGATACAACTAATATATAATAATAACCCATGTTTGTTTTATAAAGTTTAAAAAAAAAAAAAAGGCAACAAACAAACTGACGTTGATGATGATGAAGGGTGACATTTTCTGTTGACGATGAAAAGCGCTTGGTATGGGAAAAGATAGTAGGTGTACGTGGCTTGATTTCATTGGCTAAATCTGTTGGTATCGTTTGTTGCAGTTGCATACCAGCTGTTATATACTCTCCTAATCTTAACTTTAGCATCTTAATGATTAATATGTGACTATAACTATTTTTTATTTTTCACTCAGTGGGTGGATTCATCCATAATTTCTGGCAAATTTGTCTTTCAGTCCCTTTTCAAAAAAAAAAAAAAAGTCTTGTTTTATAGTGTCATCATCGGTTTTTTAAAAAGATATATAGTACGTATATCATTCTATTCTATGAAGTTGTATGATTATTATAGCTGTTAACTAATGATAGTCAATTATGATCAAAATATATATATGACACCTATACTAATTAAATAATTGAGTAATGATATAAACCGGAGTATTCTATCAAACAGATTCGTGATTTTATTCTAAAACATACGTACATGAGTACGTAACTGATAATCGATCATTAGTAATTAACTATATCTATGGTTAAATTAATTTTAATTGATCAAAATTGATTTATACCAATACGATCCCAATTATTTTCATGCAAAAGCTAGATTATAACTAACAAATGTTACATGACAAAATTATTATTACTCCATTATTATAAGTTAGTTATATAATTAATGATATCTAAAATTTAAGTAATTTAATACAAAGATTTACTTGATAGTATTAATTAGTCTAATCAATAAGTTGATGGCATAGATCGATGTTACTATCATTAAGGATATTTTCTTAGCCGTTTGCTTATCATAATTAAGCATGATTAACAATTATGAGAAAGAAAAAACGACAATACTTAATGATTAAGGGCGGGCTATGTGAATTGAATTCCGCCTTTCACATAACATACATTTTACCCTAATAATATACTATTAGATATAAAATAGCTTAAAACCAGTCATGTTCACAGTCATTTAATTTTTTAGAAAAAAGTAAGATTATCTTATTAATTATTTAATTTTCCCCCTTCATTTGAGAATGAAGGTTCGATCTATTTCTAACAATTTGTTTAACTGAATATTTACACAGTTCATGGTATGACGTAGGATAGTTTTTTGTTGATAATTAATGTAATAAATGAATAGAACTATTCTTAATTGACCGTCTTGTTTACTATCTGTGTATGTCATTTGACTTCAATTTTTAACATATAAAATAAAATAATTTTAAAATTTTAAGTTTTACGTATAATTCCGTACATGATAAACTATATATTATAAAATTTAGTTTGATAAAATAATTTTATCTTATATATTGAATATTGAAGTGGAAAAACATGTCATAAAATAAATAAGATGGTCAAGTTGTGAAATGAGTAATTTTTTAAGTATTTCGTTTCATTATAACCACTAAATTGATCAATTAATTAATTATAAGAATAGGTATCATAATTATAGGGCAAAGAGAATCCCATGCAGGTTGAAATGACGAGTGTGCTGCTTACTTGCATCAATAATTACATAAAAGTGTAAAAACGTAAAGAAAAAGAAACTAGTCGATCATGTTATTAAACCAAAAGGAAGGAGGGTAACAACGAGATTGATATTTTAATAGAGGAGAAAGTAGTAATTAAGAGGTGGTGCATTATGGCGTTAGCGATGCATGCATGAACACTCCCGCTTTAAATATTAGCAGCATAAAGCGTATTGAAGATTATCGATCGTTACTTTTAAACCATATAATATATTTAGAGCGTATTAGGCAGTGGTACATGATGCTTTAAAATGAGGGTCAATACGTTCAGTCGTGTTTTCACTTCGTACAGTCGGAAAATGACCATTTTGTCCCTGTTTTAATATCTTTCAGAAATTACTATATTTACCCACAATTTGTGACATATTACGAGGTGACCCCAAATTTCATTACGCACAATCGGAATTCCAATACGCTCAGTCAGAAAATGACCAATTTAGGGGCTAATGTAGGCAAAATTTATTAAAAATGGTTCGAAAAAGCAAAGAAGGATTCCGAAGTACTTATATAAGTAAAAAAATATATCATAAAAATTATCAGTAAAGTATACCATGACAAAGTAGACGAAAAGACGAACGCGTCGGCGCAAACGGATCGAAAAACGGAGCTATAACGAAGAAGATATGACAATTTTAAGATCGGAACTTGGCGCAGGCGCCGGCGCCGGTAACGAGGACCACGCGCGGGCGCGCGTCATTCGTTACCGGCGCCGGCGCCCGTCCTTCTTTACCGGCGCCTGCGCCGGGTTCCGATCTTAAAATTGTCATATCTTCTTCGTTATAGCTCCGTTTTTCGATCCGTTTGTGCCGACGCGTTCGTCTTTTCGTCTACTTTGTCATGGTATACTTTGCTGATAATTTTTATGATATATGTATTATTTCTTATTAAGCACAACATTAACTATCATAGACGTCTTGTTCGAAATTGCCAATCAACAACTAACTTCATGTCCGTTGAAGAAGAATCTATTTGAAATTCATTGAAATTGTCTATCATTTCCACCAATTTCACGTCCATTGATGAAGAATCTATTTGAAATTATCAAAATTTCCTATCAATATCAATATTAACTATCATTGACTTCTTATTCGATAGTAAAACAATCAAGGATGTTCTATTCTAATTAACAGACGAATTGGACACTGATCTAAATAGTTAGATGTATCAACATTAACTATCATCAACGTATTGTTCGAACTTACCGATCAATTCCACTAAATTCATGTCCATTAAAGAAGAATTTATTTCAAATTCATTGAAATTGTCTATCATTTCCCTCAATTTCATGTCCATTGAAGAAGAATCTGTGTGAAATTATCAAAATTGCCTATCAATATTGACATTAACTATCATTGACTTCTTACTCGATAGTAAAATAATCAAGCCTGTTCTAATTTAATTACCAGACAAATTAGACACCAATCTAAATAGTTAGATGTATCGACATTAACTATCATCGACGTCTTATTTGAAATTGCCTATCAATTCCACTAATTTGATGTCCGTTGAAAAATAATCTATTTGAAATTCATCGAAATTGTCTATCATTCTCTCAATTTCATGTCCATTGAAGATGAGTCTATTTGAAATTATCAATATTGCCTATCAATATCGACATTAACTATCATTGACTTTTTATTCGATAGTAAAACAATCAAGCCGGTTATATTCCAATTAACAAACGAATTGGACACCGATCTAAATAGTTAGATGTATCGACATTAACTATCATCGACGTCTTGTTTGAACTTGCCTATTAATTCCACTAATATCATGTCAATTAAAGAATAATCTATTTGAAATTCATCGAAATTGTCTATCATTTCCCTCAATTTCACTTCCATTGAAGAAGAATCTATTAAAATTATCAGTATTGCCTATCAATATCGACATTAACTATCATTGACTTCTTATTCAATGGTAAAACAATCAAGCCTGTTCTATTCTAATTAGCAGACGAATTGGACACCAATCTAAATAGTTAGATGTATCGACATTAACTATCATCGACGTCTTATTTGAAATTTCCTATCAATTCCACTAATTTCATGTCCGTTGAAGAATAATCTATTTGAAATTCATCGAATTGTCTATCATTTCCCTCAATTTCACGTCCATTGAAGATGAGTCTATTTGAAATTATCATTATTACCTATCAATATCGACATCAACTATCATTGACTTCTTATTCGTTAGTAAAACAAACAAGCCTGTTCTATTCTAATTAGCAGACGAATAAAACACCAATCTAAATAGTTAGATCTAACGACATTAACTATCATCGATGTCTTGTTTGAAATTTTCGATCAATTCCACAAATATCATGTCCATTGAAAATGAAATCTATCTAAAAAATTTCTAAATTGTCTATCATTTCCACTAATTTCACGTCCGTTGAAGAATAATTTATGATAAACATCTAAATTGTCTATCATTTCCATTAATTTCATGCCCATTGAAGAAGAAATTATTGGAAATGATATACAATTTTGATGACTTTCAATTAGAAACTTCTTCTACGTTCATGAAATAAGTGGAAATAGACAATTTCAATGACATTCAAATATATTCTTCTTGAACAGACGTGAAATTAGTGGAAATGATATACAAATTTGATGATTTTAAAATAGATTCTTCTTCAATAGACGTGAAATAGAGGGAACTGATAGACAATTTTAATGAATTTCAAATAGATTATTCTTCAACGGACATGAAATTAGTGGAATTGATAGGCAATTTCAAATAAGACTTCGATGATAGTTAATGTCGATACATCTAACTATTTAGATTGGTGTCCAATTCGTCTGCTAATTAGAATAGAACAGGCTTGATTGTTTTACTATTGAATAAGAAGTCAATGATAGTTAATGTCGATATTGATAGGCAATACTGATAATTTTAATAGATTCTTCTTCAATGGAAGTGAAATTGAGGGAAATGATAGACAATTTCGATGAATTTCAAATAGATTATTCTTTAATTGACATGATATTAGTGGAATTAATAGGCAAGTTCAAACAAGACGTCGATGATAGTTAATGTCGATACACCTAACTATTTAGATCGGTGTCCAATTTGTCTGGTAATTAAAATAGAATAGGGTTGATTGTTTTACTATCGAATAAGAAGCCAATGATAGTTAATGTCAATATTGATAGGAAATTTTGATAATTTCACACAGATTCTTCTCAATGGACATGAAATTGGGGGAAAAGGTAGATAATTTTGATGATTGTCAAATAAATTCTTCTTTAATGGACATGAATTTAGTGGAATTGATAGGTAAGTTCGAACAAGAGGTCGATGATAGTTAATGTCGATACATCTAACTATTTAGATTGGTGTCCAATTCATCTGTTAATTAGAATAGAACATGCTTGATTGTTTTACTATGGAATAAGAAGTCAATGATAGTTAATATTGATATTGATAGGAAATTTTGATAATTTCAAATAGATTCTTCGTCAATGGACATGAAATTAGTGGAAATGATAGACAATTTCAATGAATTTCAAATAGATTCTTCTTCAACGGACATGAAATTAGTGGTTGATGGGCAATTTCGAACAAGACGTCGATGATAGTTAATGTTGTGCTTAAGAATAAATAATACATATATCATAAAAATTATCAGCAAAGTATACCATGACAAAGTAGACGAAAAGACGAACGCGTTGGCGCAAACGGATCGAAAAACGGAGCTATAACGAAGAAGATATGGCGATTTTAAGACCGGAACCCGGCGCAGGCGCCGGTAAAGAAGAAGAGAGCGGGCGCCGGTAACGATGACGCGCGCGTTACCGGCGCCGGCGCCCTCTTCTTTACCGGCGCCTGCGCCGGGTTCCGGTCTTAAAATCGCTATATCTTCTTCGTTATAACTCCGTTTTTTGATTCGTTTGCGCCGACGCGTTCGTCTTTTCATCTACTTTGTCATGGTATACTTTGCTGATAATTTTTATGATATATTTTTTTACTTATATAAGTACTTTGGAATCCTTCTTAGCTTTTTTCGAACCATTTTTAATAAATTTTGCCTACATTAACCCCTAAATTGGTCATTTTCCGACTGAGCGTATTGGAATTCCGACAGTGTGTAATGAAATTTGGGGTCACCTTGTAATATGTCACAAATTGTGGGTAAATATAGTAAATTCTGAAAGATATTAAAGCAGGGCAAGATCGTAAAGTTTTTTAAAATTCCAACTGTGCGAAGTGAAAACACGACTGAGCGTACGAGTTCAGTTTAAAATTGATTCTCTTCTATACTCGATCGGAAAGGGCTTGGACTTAGTGCTGGGGAATTAGCAGGGACGTCGACAACACAAAAAGTCTAGAATTTTTTTGAGAAAATTACTGACTGCCCCCTTGAGGTTTCGGGTAATTACAATTTACCCCCTTGACGTTCTCATAATTACTTTCAACCACCTCGAGTTATCAGTTTCTTGACTTCTTGCCCCCAAATGGTAACTCCGTTACGAAGACGTTTAAGATTTGCTGACATGTAATCTCTTTTTAATAAAATCAGCCAACGTGGACAATTAAATTACTCCAGTCAACCTACTCCAGTCAAAACGCAATTGAACCCTCAATTTGTAAAATTTAACTACGACAGTATACCCTCAACCTGTAAAATCGTGATTGAACCCTAAATTGCTCCACTGGTCTCACACGCTTATCCTCTCTGTGAAATTCTCTTGGAACTGTAACTACGTCTCTCATTCTCCATTTGGGGACTTTTTGATCCCTTGCACGTTTGACTCGAGATACATAGGGTTCGTCGGCGATGACGCGCTTCCATCTCAACTAACTGCAAAAATCTCCGTGTGCTTCACCTCGCTGACATATCCAGCGAAGTTGGGGGTGAAGGAGAGGAGGATGCAGGATTCTCCGTCCCGGGATTAATTGAGTTTTTCCGTGGGTTAGAACACATCGAGGAACTAGTACTCGACGTTTGTAAAAACGTCAGGGAAAGCTGGGCAGCGTTGGACGTACTAGTAAACAAATGCCCCAATTTAAAAACCCTAAAACTAGGACAGTTTCAGACGATATGTCGAGCGATTGAGTCCCAATTAGACGGTCTCGCACTCTGCAAAGGTCTGGTGTCGTTATTAATCAAGGACTCTGCTGATCTGACTGATTTCAGGCTGATTGCCATTGCTCGAGGATGTTCAAGGTTGGAGAAATTGGAAATCCATGGTTGTAATCAAGTGACAGTGAGAGGGCTGAGGACCATGGCGAGTCTGCTGTGGAAAACACTGGTGGGTGTGAAGATCTCAAAATGTCCAAACCTTGACGCTGCGACTTCATTGTAGGCAGTGGAGCCAATCTGTGACCGGATCAAGCGGCTCCACATTGATTGTGTGTGGAGCAAAGCTATTCTTGAGGGAGAAGGTGAGTATGTAGAACCGCCACCACCTGTGGAAGATCTCTTCCCTTTTGATCTCAATGAGGTGGATGATGGATCTAGCCACCAAGATGATCAGCAGCAGGGGCGAGAAGACTGTAATGGGGATGGTGGCAGAAGTACAAAGAGACAGAAATTCTGGTCTGAATTGGAGGATGATCAGCAGCAGCAACAGCATCCGTGGCACAATCAGTGCGCTGCTGCCTCTAGTAATGGAGGGGGAGAATTCCCGTTATGGTGCAATGGTGGTGGTGGCGATGATGACATTGATAACTACAGCTGCTGTAGTAATCACAGAGAGGATAAGCGTGTGAGACCAGTGGAGCAATTTAGGGTTCAATCACGATTTTACAGGTTGAGGGTATAAATTGAGGGTTCAATTGCGTTTTGACTGGAGTAATTTAATTGTCCACGTTGGCTGATTTTATTAAAAAGTGATTACATGTCAGCAAATCTTAAACGTCTCCGTAACGGAGTTACCATTTGGGGGCAAGAAGTCAAGAAACTGATAACTCGAGGTGGTTGAAAGTAATTATGAGAACGTCAAGGGGGTAAATTGTAATTACCCGAAACCTCAAGGGGGCAGTCAGTAATTTTCTCAATTTTTTTTTAATGTCAAAGAGATACAGATTAATAAAATTAATTTGGAAGATAAAAATGAATATGCCAATTACGATGACAGCCTTTCTTCTCATTTTTTTTTTAAACTAAAAAAAAGGATCCACCTAGAGTCGCAAAGGTGTGAACTTCCAGATTGTTATCCCGTATTTGTAATACAATATATAAACATTAATATATATATATCTTCTATGTAAACTTAATAGCTTTTATTTTTTTTATATTTATTTTTTTTACACAATTAAATAATAACTCTTATTTATTGGCATCAATTTGACATAACATCAACATATTAATTAGTTGTCGCTAGGAAACAAAGCTAATATAATAAATATGGAAAAATAGCTTTTATTTTTTTATATTTAATTTTTTTACACAATTAAATAATAACTCTTATTTATTGGCATCAATTTGACATAACATCAACATATTAATTAGTTGTCGCTAGTGTTATAAATATGAAGCTAAATTCGGCAGCAATTTAGGAGACAATTGACAAAATTCAATTGGAGTTGCATATATTAGCTATATTTATTTAGGTAGTAAAATTATATTTTTCTTTGTAGTGTACAATTTGTGATTACTATGTTTATTATTAAATTTATGAAACTAAAAAATAGTTTTCTATAAATTATATTTATAGTAATAACATATTTATAATATTAGTTTCATTGGATAAAGACTCCAACGGTAACGATGTAAGTGTGAGTCGTACTACAAAGAAACGTGCTAAGGAGAGTCTGGATGATTCTCCCTTTGATAACCCAACCTAGCGATCGTACGGGACGCTCACACATTACTCGGTGCAGTCAGGTTCCACGCTGGAAAAAAAAGACATGTCAACACTTTTTGAATTAAGATTAATTAATGTAGAGAGCCGCAACAACAGAGACACATGCTTCATAAATAATTAAAGAATAAACACCATTTTGTTATCATTAAATAATTGTAACTTTTAAAATATAAATTCAAAATGTAAAAAAATTATACCATTGTTCATCTAAATTCAAATTCTTCAAAACAAGACCAATCATGAATATGTTTTGACAACCTTAAAAATTTATGTTAGTTACATGTACATATCAACATATATCAACGACATTTATGATTCACCACATATAGTTTAAAATACATCATATAACCTTAATAATACACCACAAAACAATATTGATTCAGTATTTGTTCAGAAGTTTGTTATCTAATTCACCACTTATTAGTTAATGAATCATAATATCAAATTTAATGAATCATAATATCATTTTAGTGTATCATCAGTAACATACATAGATAAAAATTTTAAACAATAATACAACACAAAACAATATTTGATAGTACGAAAAATACATGATTAATTATATAAGGTTTCAAATACACCATACAACAATAAATAATACACTACAAAACAATAATGATTTTTATCGGTGAAGTTTGTTATCTAATTCACCACTTATTAATTAATGAATCATAATATCAATTCTAATGAATCATACCTTCATTTTAGTGTGTCATCGCAAACATATAATAATAAATTTTTTTACACGATAATACAACACAAAATAATATTTGGTATGCATGAAAAATACACGATTGACCATATAAGCTTTAAAATACACCGTACAATAATAATAATACACTACAAAATAATAATGATTTTTATCAGTTCCGAAGTTTGTTATCTAATTTACCGCTTATTACTTAATGAATCATAATATCAATTTTAATGAATCATAATACAAAATTAATGAATCATATTATCATTTATCATCGTATACATGTAAAAATATTTTTTTAAAAAAGTTGTTAAAATATATCCATGACTGGTCTTGTTTTGAAGAGCTTGAATTTAGGTGAACAATGGTATAATTTTTTTTATTTTGGACTTATATATTAAAAGTTACAACAATTTAAAGTTAATATAATAAAAAGACAACCTAGTCAGCAAAACAGTCCAGTCAGGAGCTGACTGGGACTACCAAATCACTTCCCACTCCTAACTCTAGTGCGGACGTACCGCGGCTTCGAATTTGCGTTGATAACCAGCCACATGAGGGGGGGGGGGGAGTTTTGCATGGTGTTGAGATCCATCAGGGATAATGTAGACTTGATCGGTTTGTGGCCAACCAGAAATGGTTGTCTTTATTTCCTTTGGCGGGTAATGCGCATTTAAATTGGGGTCGCTCAGAACACCGATCTATTAAGCTGATATGCGCCTCTGCAAACAGGTAAAATTGATATGCTAAAACTATTAATTAACCTAGAAAATAACAAATCAAAAAAGCCTATCAGGTTGCAAAAATCCTGGTCGCAATAGTATAGTAAATAGAAGCAACCGGGTATCATTCGACGGGACTTGAAGAAATAAGTCTGATCCTAAGAAAATTGGAAATCAATGGGTTGTATATTGTTTTTGAGATTTACCTAACTAGAAGCAAATTTAGATAAAATGAAACTAAATGATAAAATTGATCAGATGAATGGAACACCGGATTTGGGTTATTCTACATTGGATAAAATTAGCAATTCCTACAGTTTCTTATGAGATTCGGATTGGCCAATTCTTTATACTCTCTTCAATTCTACATCTTAGTTAAAGAAGAGCTCGTCTATCAGAACATGTCAATTCTAATCTAGAAATAGACAAAACACATATAAGCGGATTAAGTGTGAAGAATTATTAGCAGTTACAGATTCGCAAATTTTCCACAAATTTTCAGATTAATTCGAACTTCTTGTTAATCACCGATCTAATCATAACAAGATTCACAAAACGACTCTAAAAACTCATTATATTGATAGAGTAGATGAATATATAACATTAATCTAGAAACAATCTGATGAATTCTCATATCAAAACTGTAGAAATACTATGCTATTTCATATCCATTATAAACAACCCTCCGCTAGAGCAAATCCTCACTAGCCAGACATACTAACGAAACAGGTAAATATAATTGGAAGATAATTCATCAAGAGAAAGAAAAACTCCCAAATCCACTTGTTATCCAGATACGAAGATTTGTTAGCTCGAGGCTGAAGATGATGGTTGACTCACTTCTGACGATGCTCCATGGTGGTGATGATGATTAGTGTGATGATAGTGAATGTAGATGGTGTTGATGATGATTGGGGAAGATGAGTGTGTGAATGTCATTGAAGAGCGTTCTTCTTTGTCAAAAGTGTCGTGCCAACCTCGTCTGAGGCATCTGGCATGAATGGTAATGTTGCCCCAACCCTATGTCTATTTTTTTTTATCAAAATTGGTATTTTTAGCTCTTAAAAACCTATATGTTTGAATTCTGTACGCGGCGTCTGAACTTGGATGTTCGGATGCATGTTAGGACACATTTCCAGGCAGTTTCGGCCTCTGTCCGAACATACAAGTTCAGACGTATGTTCAGACATGTCAGTATCCTGACGAGCAAAACTTGTTTCAAGCCTAGATTCTTTGTTTGGACTCCGTTTTGCTCCTCGTTTGTTGCGTTGTGAAGCTTGTGAAGTGAAGAATGCAGTTCCATGACTTTTACCTGCATTTGAAATATAAAATGCATTAATTATTATCTAAACACAAATCATAGGAAAAACACATGATAAGTGAGAAATATTGGCCAAACCACAACAAAAAATAAGCAGATTAAACCCTTCAAATGCTCTATATTTCACACTTATCAGCCCCGGAGGTGCAACATGGATGTAGCCATGTTGGCCGTTTAAGTTTGAAGACTGTTGAGCTAGAGATCAAGACTGTCAAGAGGGTTATATGGAAAAAAATAAGGAGATGGGAAGGCAATTGAGGAGATGGGGTAAAAAGAGTTTGGACGAGGATTCAAAACGCAAAAAAGAGGTCTAGTAGGAGTTGGGATGTGTGGGGGATGGGCCGATGAATTCTTCTAGTCTACAACGGTGGGGTCCTTTGTCAAAGGAGTTAGATATGTTGCTAAAATTGGATGAGAAAAGACTTGCACAGAGGGCACGTACGCAGTGGTTGCAGTTGGGAGATAAAAACATCTCTTTCTTTTACTCTAGGGTTCAAGCCAGAAAGTGTAGGAATTGGATACATGAACTGATAGATGATAATGGAAGAAGCCAGACTGAGTGGGTTGATATAGAGAGGATATCATGAAAAAAATTTATAAATATTTTTTCCTCTACTAACCCGGAAACCAATTATCATTTCTTGACATGTGTTGAAGGCCGAGTCATAGATGAAATGAATGAGGTTATTGGCCAGGAATACACCAGAGAAGAAGTCCTCACTACACTCAAGGAAATGAACCCACGAAAGGCGTCTGGCCAAGATGGAGTAAACGGTACCTTTCTCTCTATCTTCTGGTATAATTTCTAATGATTTTCTTAATCTTGTATTGAGAGTTCTAAATACTGATGATATGCCCGAGGGTTCTAATTACACACACTTACTTCTAATACCAAAGAAGAAGGAGCCAATAGAATGAGTGAATTTAGACCCATTTCATTATGCAATACAGTTTACCGCGTAGTCACAAAGGTTTTAGTTAACAGAATTAAGGGCTTCATGAGTGATATCATATCTGAAAACCAAGTTTCTTTTGTCTCCGATCGTCTTATAACTGATAATATGATAATTTCCCGTGAATTACTTCATTTTATGAGAGGATCTTGAGAAGTACATAGAGGACAGTTTGTGTTAAAGGTGGATATGGCAAAGGCTTTTGACAACGCTGAATAAGGCTTTCTATTGGGGATTCTATGGAGTATGGGTTTTCATTATAATTGGATTAGAGTTGTGCAAAGGTGTATCACTACGGCTACCATCTATGTGCTAGTCAATGGTTTTCCAAGAAGAGTTTTTAGTCCTATGCGAGGGGTTAGACAGGGTGACCCTTTGTCGCCTTTTCTGTTCATATGTTGTATGGAAGCCCTGTCTTCTACCCTTTCAATGGCTGATTCGGCATGATTCATGGCATGAAAATTCCTAGATTGCATAAGCGTTTTACAAGTCTATTTTTTGTAGATGATTGCCTAATTCTTGGTTAGGAAACTGTTCAGAATGCTGAAAGGATAATGGATGTTTTAGAGGAGTTTAGTGCTGCATCTGGGCAATCTATTAATGCTAGCAAATCTAATATTATGTTCTCAAGGGGAGTTATGCCTAAAATGCATGGGCAAATTGCAACTTGTTTCAGAGTTAGTGAAGTATCAGATTTGGGCTTGTACATAGGATTCCCAAGTAGGATAGGTAGGTGTAAGAAGGGAGTTTTTGGTTATGTTAGGGATAGAGTTCTCTCAAGGATTCAAAGTTGGAAGATGTGAGATTTCTCAATCTGGACAGGGTTATTGATAAAAATTGCTTTACAATCTATCCCATTATATGTTATGATTATGAATATCTTGAAGATGCCTTTTAAGTTGATATGGGGAATTCATTCAGCTTTAGCTGCTTTTTGGTGGAAGGGAACAATTGAAAGGAAAGGATTACACTGGAAACGGTGGTCATCTTTATGTGTTAGTCCGAAGATTGGGGTATAGGTTTTAGAGACCTGGAATCTTTCAATAATGCTCTTTTATCTAAACAATGCTGGAATATTCTCACATCCTTGTAGAGCTTGGTTGGTCTGCTGCTGAAAGCAAGGAACTTCCCAACTGTTAACTTGCTTAATGCCCCTTTGGGAAGTAACCCAGGCTAATTGTGGCCACGGGTCCGGTTCCACCAGTTCCGATTCCGGAAAATGTGTATTAGTATTCGGAACCGGTTTGGGCGGTTCCAGTTCCGGTTCCGGATCCGGTTCTGAAATCTGGATTCGCTTTGGATTCGGTCAAAAAACCGGTTTCGGCCGGTTCCGTCCGGTTCCGGTTCTGATCGGTTCCGGAGCGATTCCGGAAAGATTCGATCGGCTCTAGTTGCTTCGTTTTAGCTCCGATTTGAGATCCGATTGAGCACACACGTTGATCTTTTCATCCACTTTACTCCTAGATAGGTTATTCTTCAAGTTTATAATCTTAAATGTGTAAGAAACAAAGAATTAGGAATTTTTATTGAATTTACAAAAATAAGGAACAAAGAGAATTTTACATTAAAACCTTATTAGGTAAAAACCCATTGGGAAAACCCTAATTAGGAAAAAGAGTACAACTACTAAGAGGTTACATGATGTCAATTTGCAAGTCTTAAAAAAAAGATTACATGGAAAGAAAGTAATACTAAATTACTAATACATTCTAAAATATTACAAGGTAACTTCAACCGGTTCCGGGGCGGTTCCGGTTTTGGTTCCACCGGTTCTAAATCCGACGGCGGTTCCAGGCAGTTCCGGTTCTGGTTTCGGGCCCGAATCTCAAAACATGTATTTATATTCGGAACCGGCTGAGGCGGTTCGGTTCCGGTTCCCGGCCGGTTCTGGTTCCAATCGGTTCCGGGTAGAACTGGACCCCATGGCCACCATTAACCCAGGCCCAATTTGGTGTTCCCTCCAGAGTGTTCTTGGATTTGTTAGGAATACGGTTAGTAGAACTATTGGCATTGGTGATTCTATCAGAATTTCAGATAAGTGGATTGTAGGTAAGGATAGTGGATCACCCGATTTATCTTTGGTGCCATCTAACTTGGTCAATGAAGCTCGTGTGTCATGGTTGATTACAGAGGGGTGAAGAGAGTGGAATAACGATCTAGTAAGACATTGGGTTAATGAGCTGGATGCTCGGCTCATCTTAGCCATGCCTTTAGGGGAGATGTCTCACAATGATGGTTGGGCTTTGAGGTTCACTAAAACTGGCCTTTTCATGGTTCGATCTACTTGCTATAATATTATAGCAGATAAGTAGAAGCCTGGTTGCTCAATAAATCTAATTGGTCAGGCTATGCAAAGGGCCAGGAAATGTTCCTTGCCACGAAGGGTGACTCTATATGCATGGAAGTTTTTGCATGCTATTATCCCTTGCAAGGAAAATCTTGCAGAAAGATGCAAGACCCTACAGGACCTCAATTGTATTATGTGTTGTCTCCCAGAGACTTTATTGCATACCTTCTATACTTGTGACTCTGTAGCTCTGTTATAGGGATATGCAGGCTTTCCAAACATGTGGAAATTTGACACAGATGAGGCACTCATTGACTGGTTTCTCCATGAGTGCCCGCACTCTGAATTGAATGAATTGCATGCAATTCTCATAAATTTATGGTGTATTTGGTTAGCTAGAAACCAAATACTATTTCAGCAAGTGGAACAACCCATGTTTGGCTACCTTCAGGCACTTAAATATTTAGAAACAACAGATGTTACACGTTCCTTGCCTCTGCAAATTCATGATAACTTAGTTCTTGAATCTAATCATGCAATACAGGTTTGGGTGGATGGGAGTGTCAAACAGGGAGGAGGTTTTGGGACAACAACTGTTTGCAAGGATGTGCATGAGAAGATGTTGGCAGCGGGAATAAAGGATGGTGATTTGTCATTCTCTATGGATGTGGTGGAAGCAATGGCTGCATTGCTTGGGCTGAGAGTAGCAAGGATTGCTGGCACAAAGGATGTCCATGGTTTCACTAATTGTTTAGCTTTGGTTAATTTTGTATTAAAAAAAGGAAATCCTTCTTATAATGTAAAGATAGTTTTGTGGGATATTCAAAGGATGGAAAGAACTTTTGATGGTGTTAAGTGGTTTTTTGTTAATAGGGAGCGAAATGTTGAAGCTCATATATTGGATAATCAAACTAGGGAAAATGTCTAGTGATGTATGGATTGGATATGTTCCACCTTGTATAACTCTCTTTAACTGAAATAACGATCTATGTTGTTGTTAAAAAAAAAAGAATAAAATGAAGTTTTTCAAAAATATGTAAATCCGAACATTGGACACCAAACATATTTAGTGCCCGACAATACTTCGATGACAATTAGCGCCTGAGAGTTGTTCGGATGCTAATAAAGCGTCCAAAAAACTACTCGACACTAATTTGTGTCCACATGTTATGTTTGACAGTATATGAGTACGTTTAATTAGCGCCCGACCTATAATCGGACACTAAAAGTGTCTCTAAGATTTGCAATGCCATAATTTAGAAAAAAAAAACTTGGGTAATGCATGGGTAGTAGGAAAAGAACCATAATGCTCTAGCGAATGATCGAAAGTGGGGTCTATACCCCCAAAATCAAAGAATATCGATCCAAGAATTGAAATAGCTTTGAACATATATGATCACGGCTGAAACTTTTTTTTTTGTTCCTATTCTAAAATTCTTTTGTTGTTGATTTGACTAGGGCCCAAGTATTAAATCTAAGACTGATCCATCATCACGATGGTCCATGATCTCTAGTAGTACTCTTTGTAGACGGAGTCGCATCGGTAGGGAAACTCGACTGATCAGTAGTACTACTACTAATTGGATAATCTTCAAAAGTGGTATCCCCAGATTGCCACTTCTTCATCGCCAGAGGAATAGATTCCATGGACATATTAACGCTATCTTCGTAGTTAGGCGCTGTGGGTTTGGGTCGCCAGTCCTCCACAAGGGGCAACAGCACGCTGACTGCATGACTCATATCTGGTCTCTCTTTGGGCTCACGAGCGGTGCAGTGTCCAGCCAGCTCTGCTACCTTCTGGATACTATTAAGCTTCTCTTGATCAACGGGGTTCAGAGCTGGATCTATGTGCTTGCTAATTTGGTCAAGGTCTTTGGTTATAAGAACTCTTCTGAACCAATAGGATAGTTGGACCATCTCTTCTGGTAAACTATCGTCAAGCGCCTTCCGCCCAGTTATCATCTCCATTAAGATCACTCCATAGGCGAATACGTCTATCTTTGTGGTCACTCTTCCAGTAGCTGTACGTCAATAAGAAGAAATGATTTCATAGCTGTTTTATTGTTGTTGAATTGATTCATTAAAAATGGTGTATGGACAACAGTACTTACAAGCGTATTCAGGTGCAAGATAACCGAATGTCCCAGCCAATCTCGTCTCCAGTGAGTATTTTCCATCAGGTGCGAGTTTGACTAATCCAAAATCTGACACTTTTGCCCTCATATCATTCCCAAGTAAAACATTCGATGGCTTAAGATCTCTATGTATGAAACTCTGCTGCGCTAAGCTATGAAGATACTCCACACCTCTAGCAACATCCAAAGCAATCACCAGTCTCTGCTTCCATGTCAGACATGGAAGACCTTTCACTCTCCACTCAAACAAGTGCTGTGCCATTGTCCCCTGTGGCATGTACTCGTACACCACAATCTTATCATTCCCATTGACACAGTAACCTAATAGTGCAACCAAATGTCTATGCCTTACTCTCGACAAAACACCAATTTCTGCTTCGAATTCATTCATCCCTTTATTCCCTATCGAACTTGATTCCATTCTCTTCACAGCTATATGTGTTCCGTCAGCCAGTACTCCAAGATACACAACCCCAAACCCACCTCTTCCTAACACGTTTTTCTCACTGAAATTATTTGTTGCTTCTTGGAGTAACCCCATTGGGTAAACCACATTTCCTCCGTCCAAGGCATGGATCTGGGGACTGCTCTTTTTGAAAGAAGATGGAGATCTACTTATTGGTTTCATCATCGTCGTAGTCGTCGTCCTCTTCTTCATCATCGTCCCAGATGACTCTTCATCATACCCATGACTGAATCTCAGCTTTCTTTTTTTATACAATACAAACAAGATCAACAAAACCACAATCACAACAGCTACAACAACCACAATCACAATCCAAGTGTAAGATCTAGATGATTTCGAAGATCCTCCACCTCCTTCAGTAGATGATTCCGAAGACCTCCCTTCATCACCAAATGATATTACATCAGAAGGTGGACTTTTTGGAGTTGTATCCACATTAGAACCCAAAAATTTATTCCCACTCACATCAAGTCTAACACCACTCGCAAATTTCGGAACTTCACCCGTCAAGTTGTTATTAGACACATCCAATCGCCGCAACAGCTTCAGATTCGTCAGCTCCTTCGGTACTTTACCGTACAGACCATTCCCATTAAGAATAACCGTTGTGAGGGAACTCAAATTCGAGAAAGCAGGGGAAATGGTACCACTCAATCCCTGTTTCGCAAGATTGATACCAGTCACTGTTTTCCTTGTATCACAGGTTATATGGGCCCACGGCCCATTACAAGCATCATTCCCTGTCCACGTCTGCGCCAACGACTTAGGGTATCCCATTGCTCCAGCGATTTCAATCAAAGTCGTTACTTGTGGGTCACATGGCCCTGGTTTAGGGTTACAGAAGACGTTAGACCCAAAAGTGGCGTCAACTCCTTTCCCAAATACAGGCATTGCGCCTTGTAAAAAGTTGCCCTGTAACGACACATTTTGAAGACTTTGAAGTTTTGTGAGTGATTCAGGTACTGGTCCAGTAAGCATGTTACTTCCCAGATTCAGATCAAACAACTGGGTGCAATTCGATAGGTCAGAAGGGATGGGACCTTCAAATGCATTTCCGTGAAGCCAAGCCTGAGTTAAGCTAGGCATTTTGGCTAATACTTCAATTGAGCCAGATAATCCGTGGTCTTTTTCCATGTTATTGACCCACAGCTTCTGAATTGATGATCCGCCAAAAGAAGTCGGTAGTGGGCCGGTCAGATTGTTGTATGACAGTCTTAATTCCTGTAAACTGGGTAATGAGTTGAAGAAATCTGGTATTTCACCGTATAGGCTGGTGTTGGCAGCTTCAAATGTCTGAAGGGAAGTGAGATTAGTGAGGATGTCAGGAATTGTCCACGGTTTTAGCGGGTTATTGCTGATACTGATGGTTTGAAGACTGGGGAGATCGGAGAGGAATCCAGGTGGGATTGATGTGAAACCATTCTCGTTTAGGTATACTTTCTGGAGACTGCCCATGTTAGAGAGAGGTGGTAATGGTCCGTCAAAATTGTTTTGTTGGAAAGAGATGATTCTGAGGTTGGAGAGTTGGGATATCTCAGGGGGTATTTTACCAGAAAAGAATTTTGATTTGAGGTTGATGTTGATTACTGACCCAGCGGAGCAACTCACACCTATCCATTTGCAAGGGTCGCGGCCAGACCAGCCTGGTGGCGCAGGCGTGATGGATTTAGCGAGCTTAAACATTACATCGGTATCATCTGCGGATGAGATCTGGGAAAGAGTTAAGATTACTAGAGAGGGTATAAGCAGGGATACAGTGATAAAATGATGGATGATTTTCATGGTGATGTTCCGTCTGTCTATCCAGAGAGGTGAAATTGATGTGATCACTACTAGTGACTTTCTTCATTCTCCATGGTTAATTAGCTTTAGTTTGAAGGGTGCGTGATGGGAAAATACAGATGAAACAACCATAAATCTTGAGCAGCGAAAAAGAGGGTTAAAAGAGATGATCAGAGCTTGAGTTGAGGGAAAGATAACGGAGGGGAAGAATAGATTGGTTTATTATGAGAGGTTTTAAGTGGATAGATTTTAAAAGTCTGTTAGAAAAAGCGTGTTTGTTTGTTATGTTTGTTCTCTCTCATTCTTGGCATTCCTACTGTCACTTTGACTAGATTGAATATTTCAATTTCTAAAATTAGATGATCAGTTATTTGTTGCCGATCTAGATGGGCTTTACCTGAGTGATGGCTAAAATTAGAAATGAGATTGCATTGTTAGGACACTAAACCAACGAGTTTGTGCAGTTTAACTTTTCCAAACAAAATGATTGCATTTCTCTTATTTTGCAAAAGGTTTCTTATGATGATCATATTTGGTTACCTATAATTTACTAAAAGAAAGACAATATTTAAAAAATAACTAAAGCTCATAGTTTTAGATAATTAATTGTTAGTAACTAATTGAGTTTATGTAAAATTATCAAAAATGCATATGCTTATCTAATTATTTTTATAATAAGGATAAGAAAAAAATACAAGAAAGCAAACAGACTTGTTCAACTATATAAAGAATATAAATTTGAGCTGTTATGCCTTTGTGAATTTACTACTTGATAATTGGAATCCCTAATACCTTGGTATATTTATTTATCTTGTCATCTTTTTTTTCCATCAAGCCATTGTTTTGTTTTTATATATGGTGTACCTAGCAAATTATTTAATAGAACTCTTATATCTTTGTCTTTGCAGAAAAAAAAAGTAGTCAAGTTGTTGTTCACTCACTTATACATCGATTTTCATGTAAATATAAATACAGTCAAAAAATAATTGCTTAGATCACCACAACATAACAGCAACTCGCCCATGAAAAGAAAAGGTATGGAGCGGGAGAAATAAGAGAAAACTAATCTCTTATATTGAAGAGTGTAGTTTTGCAATTCTGTCTTACCTACATGTCACTGTGGCTACATACATGCGATTGGTTTTTTTTTTGGTTTTTTAAGGAACGGCGCCGCGCTACACAATATATTTTTTAAAAGATTTTTTCTTTTTTATCACAAAAACCTTAAATTGTTGTAACTTTTAACATATAAGTCCAAAATGAAAAAAAATTATATCATTGTTCACCTAAATTCAATCTCTTCAAAACAAGATCAGTCATGGATATATTTTGACAACTTTAAAAAATAATTTTTTACTTGTATCGTGCACGAATGTAAAAGAAAAACTTGTTAGATGATCATACAAACTGTATAAATGTTCACTAAAACATGTACATCCTCACGTAAAAACATGTACATTAAAAACATACAGAAGGTCACATAGACCTGTACGAATCACTAAATATGTATATTCTTAGATTAAAACCTGTACACATAAGAAATAACACTTTACAGATAGTCACAATATGTACAGATGGCCATACAAACAGTACAGATGTTCATTAAAAAATATGTACATTTACATTTGCAATGACATCGTCACTTAAAACATGTTACATTCTCACATTAAAACATGTACATTCTCACATTAAAACATGTACATACATCCTCACATTAAAATATCATGGTATACATGTAAAAATAATTTTTTTTGAAAGTTGTCAAAACATATTCATGACTGATCTTGTTTTGAAGAGCTTGAATTTAGATAAGCAATGATATAAATTTTTTTTATTTTAGACTTTATATAAAAGTGACAAACAATTTAAATTATTTTATTTTAATAAAGATTAAAAAATAAAAGGAAAAAAAATTGAAAACGAAATCGGCGGGCGTAGGTAGTCATGTTTCTATTTTCAATTTTGTCCCACTATATTTCATTAATTACAAAATTACCCTATTATAAAAGATATTTTTTTTAAATTTGACTAAAATCTCCTTGGATGTAGCCAAGATAGCTACATCCACGTGTAGCTAAGAATTTGCCTAAGAGAAAACTAATCTCTTATATTGAAGAGTGTAGTTTTGCAATTCTGTGGTACAAGCGAGATATGCGAGGGATATAAATAGATAGCCCCAAGCGTGTGAAAAAGGAAACAAAACAGGCCCAAAGTACTGTTGGACTAAAACAAGAAGGAAAATGAAACGAAATATGTGAATAGATGTTAACAAACTAGTCAAAAGGACCATTGGACTAAAACGAAAAGGGAATAAAATATGTAAGAAGATATTGACAACTAATTAGGAATCAAATCAAGACGACGGACTTGGGTCTTAACACCCCCCTCCCAAGTCGAAGATGTCCTTCGTAGGTGATGGGTTTGTCGGACCCCATTGTTGGTAGTTGTCGTTGATAAGCTTAGCTTTGGTTAACATGTCATCTTGTTGGAATGTGTCGGGACAGTGTTCGACACGAATTAACCCTTTTTTAATCTGGTCATGAACATAATGTATGTCAAATTCAATATGTTTGGTCCGCTCATATAAAACGGGATTCCGAGCAATGTAATGATAAGTGCGGAATTTATCTATATTTCTATGTTTAATGTGATTAATATTTTATTGGTTTATATGATAAATTCCTTACTTATATGTTATTTTATGTTATATGCGAAGAACTTCCCTTACTTGTGGTTTTACGCTTAAACAGGTAAAAGTACTGAGGAAAAGAGTCTAGATACATGTGTCAAGAGGTTAGGGATGAAGACAGGATCAATCTGACAAAAAAAGAGCTTCTGGTGAATCTTGGGTATGGTCCGGGTATGTGTCCAGATTTACATACCCGTACCAATTTAAGACGGAAGCTGCTGCCTTATCTTGGGAGTGGTCCGGTTACTGGTTTACAAACCCAGACCACATTTTAGCGAAATATACAGTGGTCCGGATGTTTGTGCTCATATTATTCCCGGACCAGATTTCAAGTGCGCGGGGAATTAAATTCACGGGCTGTGTGGACTTCTTTTTGGACCGCACGACAACAAAGTCAGGGGCATCGATCTTGGACAAACAACATGCACGGGGGTTGTGGGCTCGTTGCCTTTTTGTTTCATGTGCAGCCTTCTATTTCTGCATGTGCAGCCTCGAATTCATGATGGGCTCGATCGATCATGTTAGTATAGTGGGCTATATATATAGCACACCATTGTTTGGACCGAGAGCTTTACATCCGCTCACGTGGGATGTTGTTGTACGCTGCATCAGAAGAGTCACATCACATGGTCATCAGTCTTCGCATGCACATGCATGAGCATGGAGATGGGCCGACCAGCGCAGACATCTATCAACAGAGGCGCAGACGATTGCGCAGACACCTGAATGGGCCGCGACCAAATTGATAGATGCGCAGACGTGGGCTGCATGTATATTCATGCACATATAGGAGCTGTACATGGAATGTATTAGTAAAATAAAAGTGCAGCGTTTTATCAAGTTGAAAACAAGATATATACATAAGAGGGAGATACGATACGAAGAATAGACCGAAACCTAGCCGCCGCAACACCAAGTCAGACAGAGTGAAACAACGATCAGTTTTGACAGACCGGAGCAGAATGTAAGATCGAATTGTCATTGTTCTATAATTAGATGACGCTTTCTAATCTCTTTATAATCATCATTATTTTTTTGTCTCTGATGTCTGAGTAGTTGTTAGAATTCTGATTTGCTATGTAATCCGAATTCAAGGTTTCATTATCTTTGTGAATTTTACCAGTTTTTATCAGATTAAAGTATTTGTTCTTTGTTAATATTTATTCTCTGATAATTTGGCCAATTATTAGAGTTTATTAGTTTGTTTGCTTACAAGTGAGAACTGCGGCATTCAATATACTACAGGAACAAAACCAGTTAATTTGGAGATGACAATTCCTCTAAAATATTAACTGATTATCTAACTAGATCGTGCTTAAAGTTGTTAGCAATTAGGAAATTCATAAGTGTTAGGGTTTGGTAATTGTTAATTAGATTTTGCCGAGCGGGAGACCGAGAGCGAAATAACCTGATCTGGGATTTTAATATAGAATTTGGTAATCACATTGAGAAAGGAACCAAGGATTTAGAAGGAGTAGTAAATCAGGATTCACCTTTTAGATTTGTTTAGAAGATCACTTTTTAATTGCTTTAATTTTATTTAGTTCCTTTATTTTCTGCATTCACACCCCTGATTTTATTATTGTTATTTCTCCTTCAGTTTATTAGTTAGTTATATTAAAGACTCAAACTAGACACAGCCTCCTTTGATTCGATAACCTAGGGAATACTACCTAGGAAAACTTGCTACGATAGACCAGTACACTTGCTGCAATATGTTTTCACCCGTACAGTAAACAGCAGGTTTGTTGTCACACTTAGAAGGAATGGGTTGGATTTCTTCAACATCGAGCTCGGCAAGTAGTTAAGTGAGCCATGCTAATTCACTGCTGAATTTCTGTATAGCTCTATATTTTGATCCAGCTGAAGAAAGAGAGACGCATGGTGGTTTCTTGAACTGCCGTGATATGCGAGATCCTCCCAAGATAATAAAATAACCACTAATCGATCTCTATGTTCTTGGACATCCTGCCCAATCTGAATCACAAAAAGCTTTTAGGTTGGAGTCATTCTCATTTTTGAACATGATTCCATGACTAAGGGTCCCCTCTATATATCAAAGAACATGTTGGCATTTCCATGTGGTCGTTGGTTGGTGGTTGATTGTACTGACTTAGATGTTGGACGGAAAAGTTGAGATCATGTGGTGTGTTAGTCAGGTATGTCATCTTTCCAACCAAACTTCTATACATGGAGGGATCTTCAAACGGTTGTTCTTCATCATTACTCAAAGGTAAAGGATTGACAACATGTGTTCTTCCCTTGTCTCCGAATTCATTTATTATTTCTTTACCGTAATTTCTTTGGGTTGCAATGATTCCTTCTTTGGTGCGAAGGAATTGAATTCCTTAGAGAAAATGCAACGAGCCCAGGTCCTTGATTTTGAACTTATAGTAACTTACCTTTTATGTTATTTATCTCTTGAATGTCATCTCCACACAAGAGGATGTCATCAACATAGACAGTCATGTAGGTCCCTCTTCCATTAGCAAAACAGGTGAATAAGGAATAGTCATTCTTTGATGCTAGGGACCTCATTCCGCTGAGAAAGGAAATGAATCTGGCATATCATTGTCGTGATGCTTGTTTGAGGTCGTAGAGGGATTTCCGTAACTTGTAGACCATCCCTTTGTCTTCAACATCCATTCCATCAAGAAGTCTCATGTAAATATCCTCATGAAGGTCTCCATGAAGGAAAGCATTGTTCACATCCAGTTGGCAGATGTTCCATCCAAATTTGACTACACCAACGACACTCTTATAGTGGACATTCCCGCAATGGGTGAAAATGTTTTGTTATAATCAAACCTATATCGTTGTTTATATTTGACAAATAGTCTTGCCTAGTATCGCTCAATGTACCATCTGCCTTATACTTTATTTTATAAACTCATTTGCACCCAACGACCTTTTTGCTTCTTGGTAGTTTTGGTTAACGTCCATGTGTCATTTTGTTTGAGAGCTTTTTAACTCCTTTTGCATTGTCTACCCATCTAGTATCTTGGATTGCGTCGATGAATCTTGTTGGTTTGTTTGGTTCATCATTTTTATGCAACTCTTGCACCCAACAAGCTTGATCATCATCGATGCTCTTGGTTTTATATCAGTGAGAGTTGGATAATGTTCCTCTCCATCAGTGCTTTTTATTCTCCCCATGAGTATCTCACAAATAACATCATCAATAACGTTGGTAACTGTTCCATATACGTAATAATCATCCAACCGTCGAGGTGAAGTCCTAGTACGGTCAGATCTTCTTGGTTCATTTGAGTCTTCTTCCTGATAACTATCTTACTCTACCTGGGGGTCATTTTCCTCTTCACACATGGGAACTTCACTCGAATCATTTTCATCAATGTGAGCAGTATCATGAACGCTGTCATTCACCAGATTCCCATCTTGGTTAGCATTCTCAAACTTATTATTATTTCATCAAAGTGTACGTATCACGTATGTCTAGGTTACAGTTCTCGTATGTCTATGAGCCGCCATCTAATGGATAAGATCATCCTAGATGTGAGACCTTTTAATCTTAGAGCTAAAATCAATGTCTTTATCGACGGTAGCTCCACTATGAAGGGGTCAGGTATGGGCGCTTTGTGTAAGGATGCTGAAGATTACATCCTCGCTGTGGGTATTCAGCAGGAAAGGATAGGACGGACGCCAACTATTGTGAAGGCCAAGCTATGCCCCTAGGGATCAAAACTGCAATCGCTTTTGGGACTTCAATGGTTCATCTCTACTTGGACTGCCTATACAATATTAGCTATGTTACAGGTAGGGGTGAAGTTTACCATGATGTTAAGGTTTGTTTAGATGACGCAGTGGCCCTAGCCTGCTCTCTTGAGTCTATTGAATGGAAAATCTGAATAAATTACAAATGACTATTAATACTTTTTCATTTTCACAAATTTTTAATACTTTACATGAGAGAGTATACATTATATTAATAATTTTTAAAACCACTATATAATAATTTTTTCTTATTTATTGACACAATTTTTTAAACTATTGAATTTATGTATAACAAAACTAAAAATACAATAACTAACAATTATATAGTACTTAGATTTCCTATAAATATATAATAAAACGCTCTTACTCAATCACTCCTGAACTAGATGATAGGGTAGTGCCAACGGCCCAACCTGTCCTCCTTCTCCATCCATTTGGTATGTGAACTGGGATAAATCATTGATGAGAGAGAAGACCTTATCGAGTTTAACCTTTAAGAGTGGTGGACCAAGACTGCATTGTTCCTTGCTAGCAGTAAACAACTTATTTTGGATTATGAAACTAATATTGAGGTTATATTAGAAATGATGTATTTAAGTTTAATTGTAAAGATGGTTCACTCTATTATTCTATTTATATATAATCAAACATTTTGGTGAAAAATAGTGGTTAAATAATGAGTTATAAAACAATTACTATTAGATAATAAGAGTTGGTAATAATTAAAATTGCAATTGAAATGTGAAAGTAGTGTCTAACAAATTGATCAATTTAGCGTCCGTTAACATGAACCGGTGTTTGCTAAATGGATGTAATTTAGCATCCGATAATAGGATTTAACGTCCGATAATTAGACACAAATAAGCGTTCGACAATCTTTAGACGCTATTATACCTGATATGGGTTTTCTTATTTAGCGTCCGATTTTATAGTTTAGCAGCTGATAGTCGAACACTATTTTGTGTCTGACAAAACAGATGCTAATTAGCATCTATTTTATTCTGGAAGCTAATATGTGAATGCGAACTAGAGTCCACAACCAACATACGCTAGAAAGAAGCAAATTAGCGTCCAATAGATGTAAATGAAATTTTGGGTCCAGCCTTTTAGCGTTTGATTAATGTCGGACACTACATATACAAAATCAGACACTACACATGGTTAGAGTCCGAATTCTTAGCTTTAGCGTCCAAAACTGTTGGACGTTAAAGCCTATTTGTTTTTGAAATACCCCGTAATTAAAAATAGTGATTAATTAGGCTAATAAGTAATTTAGAAGCTTAATTAAGTGTAAATAATCATAAGGGAACAAATCCCGAAGAAAACGGACCTTTAAAACGGTTTAAAAACATTACCGAACCTTAAAGCACGTTTTTCGAGGTAACCGGGAAAACATGTCTTTAAGCGGGTCAAATAGACTCGTAACAGTTTTGGTCAACTAAATAATCATTAATAAACATTAGTGAGGCTTGAGGACCAATAAAATCAATAAAACGAGAGATTAGTAAAAACTGTCAAAAACGACAAGTTGTGGGGTAGAAATATAAATAACACAAACTTATGTGTCCAATATTGCAAATAAATTTCAAAACCCCCATGCTCTCTCTGTGTGTGTCCGATTTTGCTTTCCCCCTCTCACACACACTCACTTACTCACTTTTATACACAAAACAACAAAACAATTAAAAGTAATAAAGTAACTCTCACACTCACACATACTCTCTCTCCTACCCATTCTCTCCTTCCTCTCACGTGAACACCCACCCTCACTCTCTCTTTTCTTCTTCTTCTACCTCTCTCACGATTTCCATGGTGAAAGAAGAAACACCCTCACAAAACTAACTTCTCTCCTTTGTAACTCTCTCCAAACTTCTCCAAAAATTATAAAAACACCACCATTGTAATCCTCTCATCAAGGGCTACATTTCCATCTTTCCAAAATCCAAAAACAAGCACTTTCGATTTTATGGGTATACCCCATTTGGAGTTTCAACACCACCATTAGAAGGCCCTCCTTCTCCTTGTTCTTCTAAGGTAAAAATATTTTGAAAACTCCATCTTTTTCTAGCTCTTGTGGGCAAAACGAAATTCATAAACTAAACCCTTGTTCTTCCTCTTGTTCTAGCCGATTTTGGCTTGTTGGTGGAGTTGGAAATATTGTTCTTGAGCCACTCCAAGCTCCATTTGAACCCTTGGAAGGTAATAAATTTTCTAAACCCTAAAACCTAGATTAAAGCTTGATTAATGGTTAGGGTTAGTTCATAGTATTGAATGGTGTATGTGAATGGTTGTAGTGTTAGTGGATTGAGACTTCAAAACCGGTAGAGAAAGAGGAAGGAGAAAGAAAGAAGAAGCTTGTGAAATAACAAGGTAATATACTTGTCCTTGTGTAGTCTTGTAAATGAGTATGTAACAGATTTTTAGAAGTAAAAATATGTATTGTAAAATGGTAATGCATTAGTAGTATAATGTATAAGAGAGTATAAGTATTTGGAAGCCTTAAAAAGACATTTTAAAAACTGTCAAACAGATTGGGAATCGAATGTGTGAGTGCAGGAATTTTAGTGTTGTTTGGTATTAGTATTTGTGTATGGGAGTTTGTATTTTGATGTCTATTGTAACAGGTGGAATAAGTGTTGAAATGGGAACTAGAATATGTGGTGAGAGTATAAAATTATAGGGGAGGCTATGGCAAAATTTGCCTAGGATTAGAACACTTAGAGAATTAAAACTAGGTGAATAATGTGAGTGTGTAACAGATTTTGATTAAGGAAGATAGAGGGTAAGTTGAGAGAGATAGTTAATGTAATTGTAATGTGTTAGGAGTGTTAGAAATGACATTAGAAGAGGGAGTGGTAGATGGAGAGTGTTAGTGCTAAAATCTGTAGCAAACACAACTAGGGAAACAACTAGTGAAAGTGTGAGTTGAAACTTAGAAAATTAGATGAGTGAATGAGTATAAAATTGTGTAAGGAGTTAGGAAATGAACTAGGGTGTATTAGGAGGTTTAAATGGTGTTAAAACATGTCGGATTAAGTGTAGGAACAATGGGGAAGTAATGGGTGAAAGAGAGGACTGAAAACAGAAATTAAAATGCAAATACTGGAGTCGACCGGACTTGCGACCGGACTTGCAAGTCCGGTCGAGCAGAAAATTTTCCCGTCAGTATGCTACTGGAATCGACCGGACTTGCGACCGGACTTGCAAGTCCGGTCGAGCAGAAAATTTTCCCGTCAGTATGCTACTGGAATCGACCGGACTTGCAAGTCCGGTCGAGCAGAAAAATTTCCCGGCAGAATGCTACTGGAATCGACCGGACTTGCGACCGGACATGCAAGTCCGGTCGGACCGAAAAAATTCCCCGATGAAACCTACTGGAATGGACCGGACTTGCGACCGGACATGCAAGTCCGGTCGGCCAGAAAAATTTCCGTAACCTGAGCTACTGGAATGGACCGGACTTGCCAGGGTCGGTCGCAAGTCCGGTCCTGACAAAAAAAAAAAATTATTATTTTAATTTAAATAGTAATTGTATATATATATGTATATGTATACCCATATATGTATATGTATATGTGTGTAAGCATGCAAACCTTAAGTAAGAAGATAGAAACTTAAGTAAAAGAAAAGTAAGTAAGTAAAGTATAAGTGTAAGAAATGTAAGGACATAGTAAGTAGGAGTTAAGTTGATGATAGGTAAATTGATCATTCAATTGTATGTATGTAATAGGACTTGGTTTGTGACATCGAAGGACGTTTGGAATTACGTACAACGGTGAACGGTATGGATTCCTCATGCCCCGTATGCTATCTTGGTTACTCTGATTTGTGTGTTGTGTGCTAATTGATCACCAAATAAGATAAATGCACAAATCGGAGTTAATATGCATACTTGTGAATATGTAGTGTTGTACGATGTTGTGTATCTTCTTAATCCTAGTTTGTATAATTCATGAAATGTTTGGATGATAATGAATGTGTGTATGTATGATGTATTATACTGTGACCGATTGTGATGAGTTTGGACTTCTAACTTATTCCTAACAAGCTAACCATCCTAACCCTAAATGGTAATTAAATTGGAATGAGTAGAAGTCCGATATAGTTTCGGCCACGCGTGAGGATGCGGAGTCACGAGAGGTTGGCTCCAATTCCTGACTCTTAAACTGGTCCGCGGCCCAAATCCCTTAAGTGGGTAGCATCCCGGATTAGTGAGTCAATTAAATCCCGGATGTGGGACGGTGTAGTCCCCAAGGCCGGAGGTCCCGACGACTTGACTTGAGTATAAGTAAGTAAGTAAGAATGAGTAAGTAAAGTAAAAAGGAAGTAAGTAATTGTAAGTAAGAAGAAGTAAGTAATGAGTAAAAGAGTAAAGCATTCCGATTAACCCGGATGCATAATTTGGCTAACCTTGTGAAGGTAAGTAAGATGTGTACTTGTAATGTTGCCTTGATGGTGTAATGAATTGTATAGCATGTATATTGTATGAAGAGCATGTATGTATGAATAATGAATGGCATGTTTAGTGGACGTCAAATAGTCGGCGTGCCCTAGCTAGCACGCGGTATATGCGGAGTCCATATGCAGCTTTTGCTGAGCCCCTTGGGGCACCATTTTTACTACACGCAGGTACTCGAGATTGATGAAGATGTGAAGATCTACTTTCATTTCTTTTATCTTCTTTTGGTGTAAACAATGAATTTGAGATGGGTGTACTAAGTAGTACAGGGCTACAGTTTTTGATTAGCCGGTGTACCATGGGGTACACCTTTTTGGATTTGATAGAATGGAGCATTGGTATAAATGAGTAGGTAATTAAACTCATTCTTTTGGAACTTAGGGATGGAAATGTAATCGTATACTTTAAATACTCGGTGATCCAGGATGTAAGTATTTGGCACATGTTATTTTGACAAGTAATTTAGTAGCTCGGTACGTTATGTTCATCAGACCGTGACTGTAAGTATTAGTAGCCTAGCTAGCCGTATGGGCGGTTAGCGGCATTGTTTCACCCGCCGTAGTAAGTATGTAATAATTCCGCTGCGAACTCGTAGGATTAATAGGACGATTAGACGGTAAGCATAGGATTAGCGGTTGGGGTGTTACAAAAAGTGGTATCAGAGCGTAGTTACGCTCTGATGTCCATAGTACCGAGCATAGGAGATTACCGAGTTAGGATTTCAACCGTCTTAAGACGGATACTTAGAAACCTAACTAGGAACCACCGTTGCTAATAACGGATACCCTTAACGTTCTTATGAACGATACCTTGCTTAAATTCCAAGACCTTTGAGTCATACCTTGCAAAGCCTAATGTAACTGTTAAACATTCAGATGTCAGGACGAGGCCGAGGCCGACCTAGAGGCGAAGCCTCAGATGGAACCGGCGCGCAGACGATAGCTGAGATCGTCGCCGCCACGGTAGCCCAGATGCTACCACAAGTAATACAGGCTGTACAGCAAACTCAGCAGAACCAAACTCAAACGGGGCCAGTCCCTCCCCCTCCACCCAGAGAAGCTAATTGGGTAAAAGCTGTAGCGGAACTCCGCCCTCCTTGCTTTAGGGGCGAGAGTGATCCGGCTAAGCTTGAAGCCTATATCTCCGAGATGGAGACAGCCTTTGAAACCCTTGAAGCTCCTGCTGGAGTTCGAGTGAGAGTAGCAGCCTACTATTTGAAGGATGCGGCCATGGATTGGTGGAAACTGGTGAAGCACGAGCATGTCAGCGACCCCACCTTCGATTGGGATTCCTTCGGATATCTCTCCTCCGATCCAAGTACTATCCGGAGCATGTAAAAACGAAGAAAAGGCTAGAGCTAGACGCCTTAAAGATGACAGACAAGATGTCTGTGGATGAGTACTACCGCACCTTCACATCCATTCTCCGACTTCTCCCTGACTTAGGATACACCGGCCAGGTGTTGGTCGATCGCTTCTATGGCGGTCTGAGCCATCGCCTTCGGTACGGTATGGGCTACACTCGATTTACCTCTCTTCAGGTAAATAACGATTAACCCTTAGTATCATTTCAATTCCTTAAATTCCTTGAATTCTTTGAATCTTTTCCTTACTCTTTCCAAATGAGAATCCCGGCTAATACCTGAAACTTCAGGAGTGTTATCACGCGGCTTCTCGCGTTGAGATCACTTGCCAATTGAGGGATGAAGAAACCGCGTTGAAGCGCAAGGCCAATAACAAGAATACCAATGGCGAGGAGCAGAAACAGGGTAAAAGCTGGAAGAAGAAGAAAGGGAACTTCTTTTCTCAGAAGAAGTCCCCAAGTGAGAGCAGTGCCCATGCTGAGCAGGGCAAACCAGCTGAGATCCTTCAGCTTGGTTATTCTGCACCGGTGGCAGCTAAGCCACTGAGATCACACCCTCCTAAGGGTAAATTCTATTTCCAATTCGTATTCATATAAGTATCGTATCTAGTATATCCACGCACACATGTGCTAACCCTCTAACCTCAGGTTCTAGCTCTCGGAGCCGCCAAAACCTTCTCCGACGGCCGCACCTATGTGTGCAGAAAGTGCAACCAGGACCATCCTGGTAAGGACTGCTACGGGAGGGAGATTAAATGCTACAACTGCCAGAAGCTGGGACACACAGCTAACAAGTGCCCAGAGAGCGGAAAGCCGAAGGGAAACTTTCAGAGCTACAAGCAGAGAGAGGGCAAGGAGGTGGCATCTGGCGATGCACCGGCCCAGCAGGCACCTCAGGGACAGGGATCCCGGGGCCCCCAGAGGGGCGCACCTCAGAGACAGCCTGTTCTGCATGTGATTGACCGTGATGGGCCCGGTTCGAAGTCCGGCCAAGGTAATCACCTAAACCTTTAATCCTTGAAATAGCATGCCTAGTAGTAGAGTAACTGTATGAGTGAATGCATGAGTAAATAAATGAAGTGTATATTGAGCATGAAATGGAGTAGTTGAAACTAGTACTCACCGTAGATGAAATTGTAACCATAGGAAGTTTTAGCATCTGTTACCCGATACCGGTAACCTTGAATCAAGAAGAGATCGACATCACCAACCACGACTACACCAACAAACAGTGTCAGGTCATCCGACCAGGTATGATTTTATTAAAGGGATACCTGACACCCGAAGCGCAAATTTCAATCATTCGACGATGCAACGAGCTAGGAACGGGTCAAGGTGGATTTTACACACCCGAATTCCCCTGGAGCGAAGATGAAGCTGAAGATGATGTGCTTGGGAAAGGACTGGAATCCTTATACCAAGACATACCAGGAGACACGACAACACGATGGAGCGACACCACCGACAATACCACCAGAGTTTCAGACCCTCATCACTCAAGCAGTTGAACTTGCACAACAGTGTGAATCTGAACCCATCCCCGCACTTGAAGCGGACCTCTGTATCGTCAACTTCTATGAAAGAGAAGAAGACGACTTGGGTTACACCAAGACAAGGACGAGACAACGGAATCTCTTGAACAAGGAGTGCCCGTAGTGTCTTGGTCCATTGGTGATGACGCCATATTCCTGTATAGCGAGCAGAAGCGTGTGGACCTCGCACAGAAACTGGTATTGAGATCAGGAGATGTCCTAATCATGGGTGGAAACTCTAGGTTGCTGTATCACGGGATCAACAAGATCAAGTTGAATACGGCACCGCCGGCAATAATCAATGCCACACACATGAAACCAGGACGCCTGAACCTTACCTTTAGAAAGTATTAAATTCCTAGTATCATGTAATCTTTTAGTAACGTGTATTAGAGACATGGTATGTATGATGGTTGGTTTATCAATAAAGAGCAGTGTTGATTTAATTCCACTTGTGTCCACCATCAATACTTATCCAATTGTGAATCCAATAGGTTGTGGACTCGCACCGAAGGTAACCTGAGCATCCTCACCGAAGCACAAGCCGGCAGAAGCGGCACCATTCTAACGGGAACCTTCCCAGTAAATGGCATTGATGCCAATGTATTATTCGACTCCGGCGCCTCTCACACCTTCGTATCACCATCTTTTGTGAAGAGGTTGAAGCTAGATGCGGATGAGCTACCGAACTTCATGGTTACTCTCCCATCGAAGGAGCGAGTAGAGTGCACCAAATACTACCGATCAGCCACCATCGAAATCAAAAATGAAGCGTTTCCCATTTCCTTCATCGAATTCAATGGATTGGGATTCGACCTTATCATTGGAATGAATTGGTTGGAGCGGCACAAGGGTAGAATCCTCTGCGCCGAGCATCGACTGCTGCTCAAGAGTCCTTCTAGGGTTACCGTATCTTACCGCCAGAGACCGAGAGAGCCTTCGACCACCCTTATATCTGCCATGGCTATGTACCGGGAGAAGGGGCTCAAAAGGGCCAAGTGTATCTTTGTTATGTACAAGACCTGGAGCGAGATCCAGAGTTCAGTGATGAAGTACCTATTGTATCCGAGTATCCCGATGTATTCCCTAAGGAGCTACCCGGCATGCCACCACAGAGAGCAGTGGAATTTGAGATTGATCTATTGCCAGGTACCGGTCCCATTGCTAGGGCACCATACCGCATGGCACCAGCAGAGATGACCGAATTGAAAGAACAGTTGAGAGACCTTCTAGACAAAGGGTTTATACGCCCGAGCATATCACCCTGGGGAGCACCGGTCCTCTTCGTGAAGAAGAAGGACGGTAGCCTTCGACTATGCATTGACTACCGCGAGCTGAATGCGGTCACAGTCAAAAACAAATACCCACTACCGCGTATCGACGATCTATTCGACTAGTTGAAAGGAGCCTCAGTCTTCTCCAAGATCGACCTCCGTTCAGGGTATCATCAGATTGCAATCAAGGAACAAGACATTGAGAAAACGGCATTCCGTACCAGATATGGCCACTACGAATTCACAGTGATGCCATTCGGTTTGTCAAACGCACCGGCAAAATTCATGGACCTCATGAATCGTTTATTCAGTGAGCAGTTGGACACTTCGGTTGTGGTCTTCATCGACGACATCCTTGTATATTCTAAGTCACCGGAGGAACATGAAATTCACTTGAGGAAAGTGCTTGAGACACTGCGCGAGAACCAGCTTTATGCGAAGTTCTCCAAATGCGAGTTTTGGCTTGATCAGGTATCATTCCTTGGACATGTCATCTCGAGCGCAGGTATCTCAGTTGACCCTTCTAAGGTAGAAGCTGTACGATCATGGCCTAGACCCAAGACTGTTACCGACATTAGGAGCTTTCTTGGTCTAGCCGGTTACTACCGGAGATTTGTAAGGGACTTCTCGAAAGTCGCCAAGCCCATGACTACATTGATGAAGAAAGATGCACCGTTTGTATGGACAGACGAGTGCGAGTTATCATTTCAGAAACTGAAAGACTCATTGACCTCAGCGCCCGTCCTTACTCTTCCAGAGGGCACAGAGGGATTTGAGGTGTACTGTGATGCATCAGGCAAAGGAATGGGATGCGTACTCATGCAGCATGGCAAGGTGGTTGCTTATGCCTCCCGCCAGCTGAAAAAGCATGAGGAGAATTACCCGACTCACGACTTAGAGTTAGGAGCCATTGTCTTCGCCTTGAAGATATGGCGACACTATCTCTATGGGGTAAGCATCACCATCTACTCCGACCATAAGAGCTTACAGTATTATTCACGCAGAAGACTGAATTTGAGACAGAGAAGATGGAATTTCTTTCAGATATGACATCAACTTGCAGTATAAGGAAGGGAAGGCAAATGTTGTAGCCGACGCCCTGAGTCGTCGAGCACACTCGCTCCATTCGCTACTCGCTTCTTCTAGCTTGGTTGACGAGGTGCGAGACGCTCAGTTGAGCGACCCTTACCTAACCGAAATCAGACACAAGATCGAGAATGGTACATTTGAGAAGAAAAAGTATGATTTTAAGCTACATGAAGATGTTTGATTCGGTTGAATGGCAGGCTATGCGTCCCCCGAAGCAATGCTGAGCTAAGGGATCGCATCCTGCGAGAGTCACATAGTTCTACATTATCAGTCCATCCGGGAGCCTCCAAGATGTACAAAGACATGAAGAGGTACTTCTGGTGGTCTGGAATGAAGTCAGATGTGACAGAATTCGTGTATTGAGATGCTTAACATGCCAGAAGGTAAAATTTGAACACCGTAGACCGGGCGGAATGGTACAATCGATGCCAGTTCCGGAGTGGAAATTTCATGATATCTCCATGGATTTTGTTGTAGGACTCCCACCTGCTAGGGGAGGACTCAACATGATCTGGGTTGTAGTAGATCGCCTTACCAAGGTTGCCAGATTCATACCGATGAAGGACACCTGGAAGGTAGTAAAGCTAGCTGAGCTTTTTGATAAGGAGATTATCAGACACCACGGAGTCCCTAAGACCATAGTATCTGACCGCGACACCAGGTTTCTTTCGAGATACTGGAGAGCCACAAGGGAAGCGTTGGGTACAGAACTGAAGTTGAGTACCGCCTTCCATCCTCAGACCGACGGTCAGACAGAAAGGACCATCCAGACACTGGAGGACATGCTTCGGGCATGTGCCTTGGACTTTCAGGGGAGTTGGTTAGATAAGCTTCACCTTATCGAGTTCTCGTATAATAATAGTTATCACGCCTCGATTAAGATGTCGCCTTTCCAAGCTCTATACGGTAGACCTTGCCGTACACCCTTGTGTTGGGATGAGTCAAGTGAAGCGGTCATAATAGGACCGGAATACCTTGAGCAAGTGCAAGCAGAAGTGCAACAAATCCGAGCTAACATGAAGGCAGCCCAAGATAGACAGAAATCCTATGCGGATGTGAGACGACGCGACCTCGAGTTCGCCGTGGGCGACCAAGTGTTCTTGCGAGTTTCACCTATGAAGGGTGTCTTCAGATTTGGTCAGAAGGGCAAGCTAAGCCCAAAGTTTGTAGGGCCGTACACTATCACCGAAAAGAGTTGGTTCAGTAGCCTACATTTAGCACTACCTGAGGACTTGGGACGTGTCCATGATGTATTTCATGTGTCACAACTCAAGAAGTATATGGCTGATCCTTCTCATGTGTTGGAGCCCGGAGACTATCCATTGAGCCAAACATGAGATATGTCGAAACCCTGTGAGAATCCTTGATAGGAAGACCAAGACACTCGCCATAAGTCTATACGAATGGTGAAGGTCCTATGGTCTAACCATGATGTCGAAGAAGCGACATGGGAGTTGGAAGATGCCATGAAGGCTAAATACCCGCAGTTATTCATAGACTAGAGAGTCTAGTATTTAGTATACGGGTACGGGTCGTACCCCTTTTAAGGGGGGTAGAACCCTTTGCTTTAGCATTGCTTCGGGGTAAGCATTGCATTTTGTATGGCACATGTAGTGCAAGTGAATTTAGTATGGATGTGTATGTATGTGTAATGTGTAATGAATGATGTGTATGTGCAATGTATGGTGTATTGGTGTAATGTGTATTGTGGATGGTAATGATGTATTTTGTATTGTGGTATGGTATGAATGGAAATGATGCATTGTGTATGTGAATTGTGTATGATGTTGAAATGTGTATGCTTGCAATGTGAATGAAGTAAACACCTCATAGGTGTAGTAAGACATTATGGCAATTGGTTTGCATAATGAGTAGAATTATAAAACTATTAACCTTGAGCAACTTTGAGGGCAAAGTTTCTTAAGGGGGGTAGATTGAAATACCCCGTAATTAAAAATAGTGATTAATTAGGCTAATAAGTAATTTAGAAGCTTAATTAAGTGTAAATAATATAGGGAACAAATCCCGAAGAAAACGGACCTTTAAAACGGTTTAAAAACATTACCGAACCTTAAAGCGCGTTTTTCGAGGTAACCGGGAAAACGTGTCTTTAAGCGGGTCAAATAGACTCGTAACAGTTTTGGTCAACTAAATAATCATTAATAATATTAGTGAGCTTAGGACCAATAAAATCAATAAAACGAGAGATTAGTAAAAACTGTCAAAAACGAAAGTTGTGGGGTAGAAATATAATAACACAAACTTATGTGTCCAATATTGCAAATAAATTTCAAAACCCCATGCTCTGTGTGTGTCCGATTTTGCTTTCCCCCTCTCACACACACTCACTTACTCCTTTTATACACAAAACAACAAAACAATAAAAGTAATAAAGTACTCTCACTCACACATACTCTCTCTCCTACCCATTCTCTCCTTCCTCTCACGTGAACACCCACCCTCACTCTCTCTTTTCTTCTTCTTCTACCCTCCACGATTTCCATGGTGAAAGAAGAAACACCACAAAACTAACTTCTCTCTCCTTTGTAACTCTCTCCAACTCTCCAAAAATTATAAAAAACCACCATTGTAATCCTCTCCTCAAGCTACATTTTCATCTTTCCAAAATCCAAAAACAAGCATTTCGATTTTAGGGTATACCCCATTTGAAGTTCAACACCACCATTAGAAGGCCCTCCTTCTCCTTGTTCTTCTAAGGTAAAAATATTTCGAAAACTCCATCTTTTTCTAGCCTTGGGGCAAAACGAAATTTAACTAAACCTTGTTCTTCCTCTTGTTCTAGCCGATTTTGGCTTGTTGGTGGTTGGAAATATTGTTCTTGAGCCACTCCAAGCTCTTTGAACCCTTGGAAGGTAATAAATTTTCTAAACCCTAAAACCTAGATTAAAGCTTGATTAATGGTTAGGGTTAGTTCATAGTATTGAATGGTGTATGTGAATGGTTGTAGTGTTAGTGGATTGAGACTTCAAAACCGGTAGAGAAAGAGGAAGGAGAAAGAAAGAAGAAGCTGTGAAAACAAGGTAATATACTTGTCCTTGTGTAGTCTTGTAATGTATGTAACAGATTTTTAGTAATGAAAATTGTATTGTAAAATGGTAATGCATTAGTAGTATAATGTGTAAGAGAGTATAAGTATTTGAAGCTTAAAAGACATGTAAAACTGTCAAAACAGATTGGGGATGTGTTGAGTGCAGGAATTTTAGTGTTGTTTGGTTTAGTATTGGTTGTATGGGAGCTTGTATTTGATGTTATTGAAACAGGTGGAATAAGTGTTGAAATGTGAACTAAAATGTGGTGAGAGTATAAAATTATAGGGGAGACTATGGCAAAATTTGCCTAGGATTAGAACACTTAGAGAATTAAAACTAGGTGAATAATGGAGTGTGTAACAGATTTTGATTAAGGAAGATAGAGGATAAGTTGAGAGAGATAGTTAATGTAATTGTAATGTGTTAGGAGTGTTAGAAATGACATTAGAAGAGGGAGTGGTAGATGGAGAGTGTTAGTGCTAAAATCTGTAGCAAACACAACTAGGGAAACAACTAGTGAAAGTGTGAGTTGAAACTTAGAAAATTAGATGAGTGAATGAGTATAAAATTGTGTAAGGAGTTAGGAAATGAACTAGGGTGTATTAGGAGGTTTAAATGGTGTTAAAACATGTAGGATTAAGTGTAGGAACAATGGGGAAGTAATGGGTGAAAGAGAGGACTGAAAACAGAAATTAAAATGCAAATACTGGAATCGACCGGACTTGCGACCGGACTTGCAAGTCCGGTCGAGCAGAAAATTTTCCCGTCAGTATGCTACTGGAATCGACCGGACTTGCGACCGGACTTGCAAGTCCGGTCGAGCAGAAAATTTTCCCGTCAGTGCTACTGGAATCGACCGGACTTGCGACCGGACTTGCAAGTCCGGTCGAGCAGAAAAATTTCCCGGCAGAATGCTACTGGAATCGACCGGACTTGCGACCGGACATGCAAGTCCGGTCGGACCAAAAAATTCCCGATGAAACCTACTGGAATGGACCGGACTTGCGACCGGACATGCAAGTCCGGTCGGCCAAAAAATTTCCGAACCTGAGCTACTGGAATGGACCGGACTTGCCAGGGTCGGTCGCAAGTCCGGTCCTGACAAAAAAAAAAATTATTTTAATTTAAATAGTAATTGTATATATATATGTATATGTATACCCATACATATATGTATATGTATATGTGTAAGCATGCAAACCTTAAGTAAGAAGATAGAAACTTAAGTAAAGGAAAAGTAAGTATAAAGTATAAGTGTAAGAAATGTAAGGACATAGTAAGTAGAGTTAAGTTGATAGGTAATTAATCATTCAATTGTATGTATGTAATAGGACTTGGTTTGTGACATCGAAGGACGTTTGGAATTACGTACAACGGTGAACGGTATGGATTCCTCATGCCCCGTATGCTATCTTGGTTACTCTGATTTGTGTGTTGTGTGCTAATTGATCACCAAATAAGATAAATGCACGAATCGGAGTTAATATGCATACTTGTGAATATGTAGTGTTGTATGATGTTGTATCTTCTTAATCTAGTTTGTATAATTCATGAAATGTTGGATGATATGAATGTGTGTATGTATGTTATTATACTGTGACCGATTTATTGTGTTTGGACTTCTAACTTATTCCTAACAAGCTAACCATCCTAACTTAAATGGTAATTAAATTGGAATGAGTAGAAGTCCGATATAGTTTCGGCCACGCGTGAGGATGCGGAGTCACGAGAGGTTGGCTCCAATTCCTGACTCTTAAACTGGTCCGCGGCCCAAATCCCTTAAGTGGGTAGCATCCCGGATTAGTGAGTCAAGTAAATCCCGGATGTGGGACGGTGTAGTCCCCAAGGCCGGAGGTCCCGACGACTTGACTTGAGTATAAGTAAGTAAGTAAGAATGAGTAAGTAAAGTAAAAAGGATAAGTAATTGTAAGTAAGAAGAAGTAAGTAATGAGTAAAAGAGTAAAGCATTCCGATTAACCCGGATGCATAATTTGGCTAACCTTGTGAAGGTAAGTAAGATGTGTACTTGTAATGTTGCCTTGATGGTGTAATGAATTGTATAGCATGTATATTGTATGAAGAGCATGTATGTATGAATAATGAATGGCATGTTTAGTGGACGTCAAATAGTCGGCGTGCCCTAGCTAGCACGCGGTATATGCGGAGTCCATATGCAGCTTTTGCTGAGCCCCTTGGGGCACCATTTTTACTACACGCAGGTACTCGAGATTGATGAAGATGTGAAGATCTACTTTCATTTCTTTTATCTTCTTTTTGGTTGTAAACAATGAATTTGAGATGGGTGTACTAAGTAGTACAGGGCTACAGTTTTTGATTAGCCGGTGTACCATGGGGTACACCTTTTTGGATTTTGATAGAATGGAGCATTGGTATAAATGAGTAGGTAATTAAACTCATTCTTTTGGAACTTAGGGATGGAAATGTAATCGTATACTTTAAATACTCGGTGATCCAGGATGTAAGTATTTGGCACATGTTATTTTGACAAGTAATTTAGTAACTCGGTACGTTATGTTCATCAGACCGTGACTGTAAGTATTAGTAGCCTAGCTAGCCGTATGGGCGGTTAGCGGCATTGTTTCACCCGCCGTAGTAAGTATGTAATAATTCCGCTGCGAACTCGTAGGATTAATAGGACGATTAGACGGTAAGCATAGGATTAGCGGTTGGGGTGTTACAGTTTTGTAGTGAGGTACGACGTACATAAACCATCTTCGTTTCTACCACTTTTCTATCTGGTTAAAACTTTACGGGATAAAAAAAACACTGACCTCTGGTTAGAAACAATGTTATTTTTGTTGTGTTGTTGCTGAGAAGCTTAACAATATTCAAATGGCTGCTATGATGATGGTCACCTCCCAGTGTTTTATAATCAAGACTGGTTACTTCACTTAATATGAATTGATTTAAGAATGAAACCTTACTTGGTTGTTCGCCCCGGTGAGATTCTTAAAGGATGGGCTTTTACGTGCTGATGTTGGACTCAACGGGATTCTTAAAGAGATGAAATTTTATGTGCCTTTGTTGGCCTCGACGGGATTCTTAAAGAGATAGACTTTTACAACTGGTATTAGAGTGAGTAGGAGATTACTGGAACTAAACAGCAAGCTTCCCCTGCCTGGCCTTATGGTAGGAGGTTCATTGTCTGTAACGCCCCTATTTAACATATTTATAGCGGAAATAAAATACTAAAGGCGTAACAGACCATCGGGTTCCAAACACCCGGCACCAAACCTCACCAATTACAACTTAAAAGATTACAACAGTCACGGTCTGAACCTCAAGAAAACTTAACAAAAATAAAACAGTAATAAAACACATTAACTCTCCATAAAACATAATCCCATCCCAATCACTCGTTCTCTTCGTGGCCACCTGTATAACAACTCGTACCTGCAAGATAAAACCAAGCAGCCCACCCCGAGAGGGGCGGGTCAGTTCCCTGGAATGGAACTGGTACGATCCTCCAAAGCAAACTTATAATACAACTCTTAAATAAATAATAGCTTGAATACAACCACTTAAAACCACACAGAGGAGCAAGGCACTTCAAAAATCACCAAGTCAAGATAACAAGTTGTGAAAGTAATACATAACAGAAAGTTAAAGTTAGTCACTCAGAAGAATCACACTATAAGTTAGTGTACATCCATTGTTAATGTTAGATTCGGTTCCAGTTAGGAATAGGAAGACCCAAGTAGTCACAAGGACTAGGAATGAAAGAAGAGATCCAAGAACCCATAACTCAAGAGTGGAATAAAACCCATTGGGAGAGATGGCCCCCACCGCCAGTCAGTTGTCACAAGGACGAGGTAAACAGACCTCCGCTGTCAGTTGTCCATATGGACGAGGTATAGCAGACCTCCGCTGCCACCGACCCGTTCTCAGTCATCGGTGAAAAGTGTGTGCACCACTTAATAACAAGAATCCATACTCAATACCAAGATTGACATTTTCCCATATTCCCATTAGATTATTAACTACACAAGGGCAATACCAAAACACTCAGTCCTACAGAGTGCAGAGGCGTAAACCCTCAGCAGTTAATATCTAATAGAAAGAATCCATTCTCATTAAGGCTGATCAAACTCGACTCATGGATGAAACAATACCCATAGTCCAAAGGAAGAATTTACTAACACCAGATATTTCCTATATTCCCAGTTACCCCACTAGATCATTAACTGCACCAGAGCAATACCAAAACACTCAGTCCTACAGAGTGTAGAAGCGTAAACCCTATGCAGTTAATATCTAGTGAAACAACTAGATAGGAGGAACCAATAACCAAGGAAGTTATACACTCAAGGCACAGTTAGTCACACAACCATTTCCTTTTAGAAATCCCTTTTAGCTCAATTAGCGTTTGTCAAAAACATCCCTCAAGTCTTGTTAGCAAAGCATAAGAGTACGAGAAATCGTACCTGGATAACGCTGTAGCAGTTCTAGTCAACTTGCGCAAACAATCAACAGTACTCTGAAGAATATTAAAGGTAGTCTATCATCAATCACTTGTAGCCTACGTTAAGCTTAAATAAACTCCCCACTCTTATTTCTAAGTCCCAATTGTCTTTTAAGCCCTCACTTAAATGTTATGTATAACCTTTGACTTGACTTAGAATGTTGTATAACTCAAGGTTGTAAGATCAAGGGATGTATTCTTCTAACACTTGTTACTTGTTCCACTCTTATCCACTTTACTAATACTTAACCGTAATTCTCACATTAAGACCTTTATATCATAAGTGTATTTATATTACTCAATTAATCTTAGAATCTCAATAATAACTCTTAAACTCAATACCTTTATTCTTATTTTAGAGTAAACATCGTATTATGACCTATGATAGGTTTATCTTAGAATACTATACTATTATTTCACAATGTAATGATTATGTATTTTATCAATATTACTAAATAATCCATTTATTAAGTTTTCCCCTTAATTAAGATCTACCACTTGTGTACTGGAATCATAGTGTTGTAAACACATTTTATTATAACTTAATCGAGCCACTAAACTCAATTATCATATCCCTAGTCTAGAATGACTTTTCATTATAACCATCTAATAATCTTGTCATAAGATGTTGAATTACTTCTCATATTGAAATGACTATATTATAATTATCTTAGACTCATCGAACTCTTACATTTAGTATTCACAAGGTATATTCTTTACTTTATCATTAACTATATAATAAGGTGTTTTAAGATAACCTTTTATGTATCCTTGCTTACATTTAATTTCCTAAACGTTTTATTTTTACACACATCCCCTCCATAGACTATGTATAATCTTTTATACTCACTTCAATAAACTTAAGTCTTAAATTATTTACAAAACCTAAGGTTTAAAAGGAATAACTTAATAAATTAATCTCCTTTATTATGTTTTAGGATGAACATTATATCTTAACATAAGGTAAAAATTTTCTAAGAATTAAATTCTCATTCATGAGTCAAATTGTCGATTATTTAATAAGATCATCTATCATGAAAAATCCTCATATTTTATATTCAAATAACATATTAATATTTCCAGTGCCGTAAAGTATAGCAATATAATATCTTATGTAACGTAGTTCCATCTGATTAAAGGTTCAAAATTTTAAATATCTAATTTCTATTAACAAACCCTTTTTTTAAAAAGTTTTAACTACTAAATACATCACTTAATTATAAACTCACATTCTGAATATTGGTAATAAATGTATTTTATATGGCTTATATAATTCTAAGAAACTTAAAGATTATTATTTAGATTAATTTTCTAATCATAGTTTAATATAATTTTACTTCATAATCCTTCTAATGATTTTATCCTAAAACATCAAGTTATTATCCAATACTATAAATGTTATGAAATGATTAAATCTAGACTTACTAATCCACTTCACATTTAGATGTAAAAGTATTTCATTTATTTATTAATTATATAGTTAGTTCTATTTGTGCAAAATCTAATTACGAATAATCCTAAGTCCTAACTTATTAATTACTTAACCAAATTATAGATTTACATGCTGGTCATTGACAAATAATATTATACATGCATTCTAATATGGTTTATATAAACCTTAGAAATCCAAAGGTAACTCTTTTAACTAAATTTCATAATCATAATTTAATACCACCACATAAATACTCTTATAGTAGTATTATGTATAGGTTTAGTTTAACTTAGAAATTCCTTCATATCCTATTTTTAATGTTTTTATATGTATATATATATATATATATATCCTTGTGTATTAAGGTTTATCCAGACATCTTAAAGAAATTTTTATTGTATTTAATCATGTTTAATAACTTTTAGGCATATCCACAACCGATATATGATTTATAAAATAAAGTGTTTTCCTTTATTTATTTAATATATGTACGTATGTACCTGTATTAGAATTTATTTAAGACATCCCCTATGTAGCTTATGGTGTTTAAATTATCTTTATTACTTCAACATTTATCTACATTCCATGTATGTTTTATAAAGTATATCTTTTACTACATCTTAGGAGATTAGCTTCTATAGTATTAAGTTAATATAAGTGTTGATTTATTTAGTTCCCTGGTTTACCCTAAGTTACCATTTTATTCCCTTTTTATATATGTGTACATATATATATATATTTCCTTAGTTTTAATTAAGAATGTTAACTTCCAGATTATATAATAATTACAATGTAGGTTAGTTTAGTTCCTTAATTTTACATCGGTTTCTATTTTTATTTCTCTCATATAAGTATATATGTAAATAATTTTACTTCACTTTAAAGTTAATTCCCAAAATATTTATAAACATACTATTACTAAGTGTTAGTTTAATCTTTTCATTATTTCCCAATCTAAAAAGTTTATTAATAACTATACTTTAATTTTCCTTACATTAAAAACCATATATTATAAGTTATTCTTATGAAAAACTCATAAACACAATTTTTAAACCCATTTAACATTGTCCAAAAATTCCCAAATTTAATATATAGTAACTATAACATTTTATACATATTATAAAATTTTTATTTCATTAAAATATCTTTTTAAATTATCCAAATAATTCCATAATACTCATAACTTGCAAAAATTATAACTTACTTTTAAAAACTCAAAAAACATATTAATTTACATCAAAATAAACTAGATTTTATAAGGAATCTATGGTTAAAATTTCAAGTCAAAATACATTGGGGAAGGTATTTAAATTAATTCAACAAGTTAGGGTTTAATTCTGGAAATATTATAATTCATAACTAACTTAAACTCCCCAGATCTAATCTCGGCCGTCCGTTTCTAAAACTTACGATCGGACGGCACTGAGTGTCGAATTCATCCCCAACCCCAACGAACTACCCGAGTACTAAATTGCGATTTCCTCAAAGTCTATAGAACCAAATTCGATGATTTTTGTTTCTATGGTTTTGAAATTCAATTCCGATTCTAATGATACCAAATTCGCTAGCTAACATGCAGAATTTAGTAGTTTTCGATTTTGGTTCGAGGTTAGGGTTTAGTTCGGGTTTCAGATTCGAATTCTCACAAATTCTCTCAATCTAACGCTTAATAGATGCAATTGGAACATGGTTTTGACCGATAATGTAAGGGCGATTAGCAAGGTCGAAATAATTTGAAGAAAACTGACCGGAATTGCACGAATCGAAAGAATTCGATTTCGGTTTCTGGAAAAACTCCCCCTTTACGAACTGATTGAGTAGCCAACTTTACAACACTATAAGTTTCGGTACAGATCGAGTTAGAACTTGTTCTTGGGCTTAATCTAAAGAGGAAACTTAACTATACACAATGATAGCAATAACTCACTCTAACTTGCACTACACAAAATGAAATCGGAGCCGAAAGTTACGAGTTTATACCTAGTGTTTCTGTATGATTTTATGCAATGGTGAATCGAGATCTTTAGACGTCTAGCTCTCCCAATCGGTTATGAATCAGCCTTGGTCACCAACACGGAAGTTGTAGAGGGATTAAAGATCTACACAACGAGCTATAGAAATCGAATTTTGGTTGAAAGATGAGGAAGTTATGGCAAGACGAACTTTACCTGAAATCGAAGGAAACTGGAAATCTGCGTTTTCGGTTTCGCAGGGTGGCTACTTTGGATCGAATTTCCGGTTGATGTAGGATGATCTAGGTTTCTTGTGAGTTATGGTTGTAAAGAGAAAGTGTAGGAGAAGACAACAAAGAAGACGACACTCAAAAATTCCAAAAGATGAGAGAGATATGGATGTCACAAGTTAGGGCAAAATCTGAAATCGGTTAGCGAAAAACAAGGGGATAAAATTGACTAAGGGTCCGTTCGATCATGGCTGTTAAAAAAGGGTCGACAAAATGCGGGGATTAATCTGAGCACGATTCGCCGACTTTCAATATCGAGTGTTCGATGGCGGCGATGGTTTAACTGGGGTTGAAGATGGCCCAAAGACCATTATAACCCCTGATGGTTTTTATAATAAATTATCATCAAAGTGTGGAAAACAGTACACGTTCTTCACTTGCTGCTGCTTCTCCTCTTCATCTGTGGTACTATTCATTCATCCGCACCATCCATCTGTGGTACTATTTGTGTCGATGTCAACTTGTCGACCCAAGCTTCTTCAGGAACTCACGGCAACATTTGCCCCAGGTGCAGACAACAGTGCCTCCTTTTCAGGCAGGGTAGTTTGTTTGAACGGAAAAAGATGACGAAGGGGGTAGCTAGGTAATTTCATGCCCAGTCGAAGAGGAAAAACGCGTTCAAAATTACAAACGCAGGTAAAACCTGCGTTTCCTTAAAGCGAGATATCAGATTAATGTACTCAACTTTTGACTGTGAAAAGGTCACGATTCGCCAGCGAATACATGTGAAACAACGAATCACCGGAACCGAACGTAACCTAAGTGTTGGGCGCGTATCCCGAGGCGCGCGGGTGAGTCAGCAGACTTGCCACATCAGCATCTTTTCAAAATTTTGGCTCTAAACTTCATTTTATCATAACTTTGGCTAGGATGATCCGTTTTTGACGTTCTTTTTATCGATCTTCATGGTTTTCCATAACCTATTTATTGGTATAGGTTTCATGGGCTTGTTTGACCATTATCAAAAAATCAACCCTAGTAAGGCTTAATAAGCTTTATGGTTTCCATGATTTTATATTGACTTTTATGATTCAAATTAATGTTCCAACTCTTTCTAAAATCTTTATAATATACTTGGAGTGTTTAGAAATTTTTCCAAGATTTATTGGCTTATAAATCTTATTATTAAATTCATAATACTATATAATAATATATAGTAATCCAATATTTAATAGTATTCTTTAGGATTAAATGGAAGAAATCCCATGATTTAACTTTCATAATTCCATATAAGGATATTAAATAGTATTATTTAAGGTTTAATAAAAGAAATCCCCTAAATTAATTTAAATTAATTTAGGGGTATTTCATTGTCCCCCTCCTTTTCGGCCGCGGTAGGGGACCTAAGATTATTAATATATACGTGTGAGATGTAGAGACCATGTCAAAAAAGGATGAAACATGTGAGTATTTGGTAATAAAAAGGGGTTACTCTACTTAATGCTAATTTGTTTTAGGGAAATTTCACCAAATACCATTGAGTTTTTACTTAATTCACGATATACCACTGTGTTTTTAAAATTACACAGGATAACATTGAGTTTTTACTTATTTCACCAGATAACACTCTGTCCCATATTCTGTTAATTTCTTTGTTATTTTTCCCAGAAAATGATAAAATACTCATGTTATTAATTGTCTCACAATGAACTGTCATATTGATAAATAAGATACCACCTTAATTTAACTAATAATAGGGTAGTTTAGTATTTTTTACTAGGGATATTAACGGAAAAGTTAACGAAATATGTGACAGAGTGTTATCTGGTGAAATAAGTAAAAACTCGGTGTTATCCTGTGTAATTTTAGAAACACAGTGATATATCATAAATTAAGCAAAAACTCAGTGGTATTTGGTGAAATTTCCCTTTGTTTTATAATGGATCTCCGCTTGGTACTTATCCCAATGCTTTTTGAAGATGTATCTTTATCAAACTCATCCTTGTAAATGAGATAATCACCATGCTGATGAGGAGTATGATTGATCAAGTTGTAGAGTCCACTACTACTCTCACAAAATCATATTTATTGGAACACAGATTTCTCCACATTCAAATTTGACGAGCATTAGGGGTCGTTCTCAAATCAGATTGTGTCATCTAGCCATAGCTTATTATGTCTTTGACGATCCATAATCTCTTTTAAACCCTTCAAATTAGTTCTCAATTTGGTAGATTAACTGCATTATTCTTCTACCTTGGGAGATTATTATGGAAACTACTTCATGTAGTATTTCTCTTCGGTCATCGATTTCTCTTGTCTCGCAATTTTTATACTATTAATTGTCTTGTTTTATTTTGACGTATGAGAGTATATATACATAAAATTGATAGGTTTAAAAGATGAATATGAATTTTTGTACACCATGCTTATTCATATACAAATTAAATATATGTTTGAAAATGTGGGAGTTCATAATTACTTTGTATGTTACCATGTTTTTTTTATATATATATATATAGGTTAATTAGTATTCATACACTACTACAAAAAATATGGATAATAACATTTTCTTTAACCCCACTTAATAAAGTGTAGTAAATTTTTTTAATGTAACCACTCTATTTAGTTACACCTGTTTGTGTAGAACTATATAATAAGAGCTTATGCTAAATATAGGTACAAGTATGTATATATAAAATACAAAGATCTATAATATCTCTACATCTATTATGAACACACTTATAAGTGAAGGAATTAATTTTCCACATTTTATTTGTGTATAAAATTTGAACTTAAAAGTGTGGGCATACTATAATTATGTAGTAGTGATAATAAAGTTGAATAAACTTATTATTAACTAACGTATTTTTTAAATATAATTGGAGTTATCAGTACCATAGTAGGTTATAACTAATTTGAATATACTTGTGTTGATGAATCTCGTACACATATCAAATGTATTAAAAACATAAAATAAACAAATAAATCATATCTTAAAAGTAGCTCAAATATCATTTTGCTAGGTTGAGAATATCTATCTAGAATAATCTATTAACTTTTCATCTACTATAATCAGCTACTACAAATAAAGGGTCCGTTCGCAATAGGTGACAGCTGACATCAAACAGACCTAATATATAGCGAACAACCTCATCTAGGAACGCTATGAGAACATCAACTTATTTTGTTTTTTTAACAATCAACTTGTAACTCATTTAAAGAAATAGTACACTATATCCTTGGAAAAAAATCCAAACCAAACCCCATCTTTCTGAACACCCCCCTTAACTATAAGCAAACACACGATTAAGGTTCCTCCCTTCCCCAAGAAAAGTCCTCAAAATACTTTGAAATAGATATATAACCGCTAAGTTTAAAGCCAAATGAAACGAGTCTACTTGTAACCATGTTGATATGCAAAAATTTTCCCTATAATCTTTAGTGTATTCCAGTGAAGAACACCCTGCTTCCAGTGAAGTTCATAACTATACTTGACCCCACATTGTTGATACTTCCTAAATATATAAACACTAGCACCATCAATGACCTTCTTCTTATCATCTTGATTCATCTTCTGATTGTTTTTCTAGGAATTCATGAACCTCTATGTAATACTCCCGTTTCTTAACCTTGCTATCATCCCTAATTAATTTCATTAAGCAGTGGAAGTCCCACTCTCCCACAAGTGTTAAGTCCACTTGGGAACACGGTTTCTGATTTGAATTAAAGAAAACTAAAGATCTTGAATTCCCGTGAAATTATGACATGATTTGTGCTAATTATTTACATTCTTAACCACAATTTCAGAACCTTCTTAGATAATATGAAACAAGGGAATCAACGTTGGGGTTCCAATCAACCAAAGACTAAAAAGAGTTATATACTCTCAATCATAAACCAACACCAATATCTAAGAGAAGAGCGAAAAGGGGGAATTAATGCTATACATTTCAAATACAATTGGTAAATTTACCTGTGGACCCACGCTCTCATAATTCTTTGGTACTTGTGAGGAAGCATTTAAGCACACAAACATAAATATAAATCGTAGGTATAAAGTGAGTAACAGTTTGCCTCTAAGGGAATTTTATTAATCCTTCTTAGCAGTAAGAAATATATGAACTATATTCTTACTAAGATTGTAGTCATCCCAATGTTATGCTTAAACCTATTCACGATAATACACTAATTTAAAGAATGTGTGTAAATCCCATTTCTCATCAAATATGGGGTTTAAAATCCCATTCCAAGTTTGCAATTTCATTTTTTTATTGAGTCACTTCACGTTCTCATCTTAATTCATGACCACATTTCGTAGCCCTTGTAGTCTCGCCTTCATTTAAAAAGTAATTATATGTCTAAGGTTACACTTCATCAATAAGAGTAGTTCACACAATTCGAGGTTCATTCAAAGGATATCCCATTTATCAATTGTAACACCCTAGATTTTACCCCAAAATATAGTGTAAATAATTAGAAAGATAACACCACAAATGGATTAAAAAATGAAGGTCATACGAGTCTTAAAACAGCAATTTTAGTTGTGTCCAACCTTATATTCGGACATGTATGTTCGGACAAGGTCCGAGATGCAAAAGTGTATGTCCGAACATTGAAGTTCAGACACTAGTCCTGTCCAGGTTTGTCTGAACGTTCGTCCGAACATGTAAGTTTGGACCAATACCGAGACTTACCGTCAGACTCGTCCTCATCCTCGCCTTCTGTCTGAACATGTAAGTTTGGACAGATGTTCGGACACCCCTATACTCCATAAATCAATTTTAGTTTGAGACCTGTCCAACCATACATGTTCGAACATAAGGTCGGACACAACTAAAATGACTGTTTTAAGACTCGTTTGGCCTCCATTTTTTGATCCGTTTGCGGTGTTATCTTTCAAATTCTTTACACTATATTTTGGGGTAAAATCCGGGGTGTTACATCAATCATAATACAATGTCATGGCTGCACAGTACAAGTTTACCATTTATAATTCATTTCCAAGGCCCATGGCCAAACACAAGGGAAAATAAATCCCATAAATCCAAATTCCAAAGGCACATGGCCAAACACAAGGGAAAATAATTCCCACAAATCAAATTTTAAAGGCACATGGCCAACCACATGGGATCTAATCCCAACATTCTAAGCCACACCACCTCACTCTATACCCTTAAGTGTGTGCACCCCTATAGTATCTTTAACCATAGAATATATACTAGAGCTTAACCAGACCCCCAAGGGTACCGGGCTAACCATCTCATACGGCCATACTCCCATGATCTATTGAGTCATCCCCCATCACATTAATCCACTCCATAACCATTCAATATTTCACATATCATCAAGATCAAGATGTATTCATTCAAGTTTAAACTAGATATTACTTGTTAGTTATGTTGATGATCTATGATGGTATACTTATGTGTAAACTAAATTCTGGTCTTGATGAATTTTGGATAATGAGCTTAGACACTAATATATATTTGGTTTAAATGACCACTAAGATAAGGAATGAATATAAATGAATTACTGTCTTGATGACTACTGAAGAAGAACTTAAGTGAAAGTGAAGTATGGTCAAGGTAACTCTTGATAGACGAACTTGGTTATGAATAACTAGAGATCTTAATGATCTTAGCATGTGAGTGGTTGTGGATATAACAAAGACTTGATGTCTTTTGATGTGTGAGTTTATTGTGGACACTTGAGATTCAAGTTCATGTCTTGTCACCAAAATCATAATGATCATTAATCATTCATGTCCAAGTTTATGCACAAAAGAACACAAGGACATTACCATTCTCTTACCTTTCTACATTACCCATTTAAAAACCCAATGCTCACCATCACACTCTCTTGATCACAAGAGATTTCAAAGCAATTCACTTACACAATTGGTTACTTCATAAACAATCTAATTCACACATCCCCTTAGGGCATACACTAGAGTAGACTTAGGTTTACTTTTTTGTTGCTCAAGCTTGGGTACAAGCTCCTAGTCCGCTTATCCATTTCTAAGAGACTTCAGTGGCATCTAAAGCTAGTTCATTCAAGAACATTACACCATTCACACTAAGCTCACATCACATATCTAAACCTTGGAGCTCATGAATTGATTCTAACTCATTGTCAATACTTCCTTTTTTTATTAAAACACCACCATTAACATGAAAACAACTGTACAAGGGGTTGTATAAGTCAACTTCCCCCCCATCTCATATCTGTAGCGAATTCTAACTCATAAATGGTCAAAATCCAGCTACAGCCATAATCAACTTAAGATAGATCAAACTCAAGGTCTTTGAAGGTTGAAATCTTTTAGAACGGACCAAAGAAAAAACAAAGGTAAGTGGCTGAAATCAAAGGATTACAAAAATGTGAAATGAAGAGTAACAACGGATATTTTTTCTACTCACCACTTCAAATGCAAGCTTCAAAGAAGGAAGAAATGTTGGAAACACCTTATAACACCTCCACTAGCCTCCTTTGGCATTAAAATTGAGAAAAAGCAAAGGAATAATCCTAAAACCCTTGGTTTTTGGTGAAATTTAAAGTCTGAGAAAGAGTGAGGAGAGAGAGGAGGTCATCATCCCACTTAAACTCATTCATTTAGCTTAAGTGACATGTGTCTAACATGTGCCTTCTTATATTAGATTTTATTTACATAAAATAGCCTCACAATTCTGAAATTCCAGAATTTGCCATACACAGACAATACACATTTTTTTACCATTTTCGGCAAAAACTTGTATTAAGGCTATAAATCTTCAAACTTAACCAAAACATGGATGTTCTTTTCAAATCTATTCTCCATCATTAAAATAGCTTTAAAGTATCTATTAAGAGGTTTAAAATCATCTTTTAAAGTGGATGTATTTCAAACTGTAACACCCCTACCACTAATCTCGTCATTAATACGTAATTGCCTCGTTCATCGTTACAATCACAGCGGATAATCTAACACTACGGTGGGTGAAACAATGCCGTTAGCCACCCACGTGGCTAACAAGGCCTAATTCAAATACAGTATTGGTCTGATGGACCGGGATACCGAGTACTTAAACCAATACAACTTCATTCATTGCTAAACCGAGTCACATACTACAATCCTCAGTTCAATGTCATACCGAGTTCATTACAATCTCTATGCCGATAACATATTCGGACTTACCCTACCAATACATACATTTACACTTGTACTCAAATCAACTACCCATAATTAACCCCCACCCCCGTTCTACTCTCGAACGGTATTCATCATCGGGGTACCTGAAAAATAATGGGTGGCCCTAAAGGGGCTCAGCACCTTTGCTGGTATGGTAGTTGTGCAACCCGCTACTACCGGGCCACACTCAACTAATTCTCATCTTAACATGTGATTGATTTTATTTAAATCAAAACATGAAGTGCAATAAACATACAATATTCTCGCATTCATAAGTATTCAAATAAGGAATACAATCACAAAACTAACACATTAAGTTAGTTAGTTACATTTTCTTACTCTTTAGGCTTTGAGGGTTTTTACCTCAATAACGCCTCGTTCTCATGGTTTAATACCTTATCCATTCTCTTCGGATACTTTTCTTGATCTCTAAGTTCTATAGGCACTACAAGTCTCAATCTTATTTCCTCAATTATTCCTTTCTCAAATAATTCTCAAGTCATTATACATGACCTCCGGGCAGAGACATTCACAAGACTCACCACCGGGCTTAAATGTTACTAGACTTACTTCCCCGGTTTCGACCCAATACCGGGTCTAGCATGGTGGGAAGGCTCAAATAGTAACCGGAACTACTCTCTTAGTTCCTTATTCTCACAAACGTCCGTATCTCTACCGGACTTCTCATATTCCCAAATACTCCTCTCTCGGAGTCATAACATATTTATGTATATTAGTCTAGGTGCATCACTCTCGATGTCATCTAATGACTTGGGGAATTTTCTCAAGTTCTTGTATTCTCAGATTTAAGGGTTGACCCAACTTTTCGAATACTTACACATTCAGGTCATTTTCTCATACCGAGTTAGATCCTCATATAGGAGGTCGACTGTCTTTTAAAGGGAGTTTGATGGTCCCTTATATCTTTTTTTACTTTTCTCATGAGTTCATAACTTTGAACTATCTTTGTTCTCTTAATAGAGGTACTTTATATCTTTCAACTATTAATTGTTTCGTGGATTGTTTCGTTTCGGTTCTCTAACCGTTAGTGGGAGTTTACTAATCCCGTACATCTCTCTCACGTTCTAGTGAGTTCATAAGGTTGCATTATCATTATTCACTAATCGATAGTCCTTAGGTGTTTTCCACGGTTGAGTTATTACGTGGCACGACTCTTTCTACGAGTCATTAACCAAACATTTATCATTCATGATTTGGCCTACAACGCTAAGTTAGACCACACAATCAAGCAAGGATGGTTAGCACATACAACAAGCATCAAGATATACATATCAATGCAATAAACATTTTTCATGCATTTATCTTGTTAGGTCGGCATACAAGCAAACAACACACAAGCCGAGCGAACTCGGTAGGACATAAGTTACAAGAAAACCATACCTTTCGCCATGGTATCACTCTAACGTGTCATCTCACGCTCCTTAGAAAATTCTCGATTCAACTGGTTACATTACAACGTTTCTATTAATGTTAAGGCGATACGGAAATTTAAACGACTATCGCACCCGTAATGAACCCCGTTGTCCCGTTGTCTTATCTTTACTCATGTGATTTTAAGTTCTCACTTACACATTCAATCTCACTCCCTTGTTCATCCATCCTAATGACCTTTACATGTCACCAAACAAGTCCTAATCATCTTATTATAGCATTGCCAATCAATTCCCTATCTTAAAATGTCATTTTTCAACATTGTGAAGCCTTTTTATGTTGGTCCGGGTTTGTGTCCTAGCTTGAAAACCCGGACCACCTCATCGCTAAGCTTACTGCCCTCTTTTTAGACTGGTCCGGGTTTGTGTCCGGGGTTATAAACCCGGACCAATCCCTGGATGCACATTCTGCCTAGTTTTTGTGTTGGTTCGGGTATGTGTACCGGTTTATAAACCCGGACCAACACCAGCTCTATTACATTTGACAGTTTTTTTAGCTTTGTTTCAATCTCAATTCTTACCCAATCTTTTCCTAATCTTTCTACATGTTTCCAAACATGTTTTAACACTATAAACACTCCTTAAACCTCCTTAAATCCTTGATCAAACCTTTTCCCAATTCTTGCTTGATTCTACAATTTTCCACCCAAAAATTCTGCACTACAACTTAGTTTTTCAGATTTCTCAATTGCTCTTTTGCTCACTACTTTACTAGCTCATATGTTGCTCCTACAATCCTTTTGACCATACCCACTCCATCCTAGCCATTTACAACTCCATTACCCAAGTTTACTCCTTATTTTCAAAACTGAACACACTAGTTTACCTCTAGGAAATTTAAGATTTTCCTACAACACTTGCTACAGATTTTTGTACCATTCCTTATACTTCTCCAACCAACATCTTAAGGGGATTAACTAACCCAATTTGATCCTTATCAACCCCTAGTTAACCCTTAGGTTCCTAAGCTCATAAAGTCACCTAACTCCTTAATTTCTACCGAAATTTTGTCATAGTTCACCTACAATTCTAACATTCCCAAAAGCACCATTTCATTCATCTATAGCAATACAAACTAACCAAATCCACGAGGGATTCTACCAGCACACAAACTCCATCCAAAATTCATTAAACACAATATAATGCACCAACATAAATTACATGGCCCCAAGGCCCTTAAATCACACAACAAACACAATTCTCTCCTCTAACTACCAAACACATTCTTAACTCAAATTTGGTTCATTCTTTTAAATTTCCCATCCCAAATTTCTAAAGCAATTAATATAGTCATTAAGGCAAGCTATTTACCGCAAGCTTCCAAGTTTTCCTTTCTCTTCTTCTCTTTCTCTTCTCCATTCCTCTTGATGCAAAAATCAGTCAAGGCAATCCAATTACCCATTTATCTAGACCAACACCCAAATGATGGAATTAAGCACTAAACAATATACCTAGATTCATCAATTGATCTAGGACACAAGAGGAAGGGGCTTAGAGCACAAAATTAGGGATTTACCTTTGGAACCCTAGAATGGGTTTTTGCTTATGAATCAAGGAAAGGATTCCAACCACCATTGGAGGCTTGAATAAATGATCAAACATGGAAGGAACAAGACACAATGAGGACCCATTTTCGGTCACATAAGAAAGGAAGGAAGAATGGACTTTTTGTGATTTTTCTTACCTTAAAACAAAGGGGAGATGTTCTAGCCCCAGAAAATGTGGTTTTCTCCCCAAATGGGGATATACCCATGGTGGTCAACTTCATCCTTTGAATATTTTGAAAAGAGGGAAAGTTAGATCTTGATGAGAGGAGCAAAAATATGTGATTAGTTTTTTATTTGGAGCATTGGTGTGGCTTGGGCATGAGGAGGAATGTGAGCTGCCATGGGAGGGAGCTCAAAATCGCTTCCAGTAGAAGAAAGGAGGATGGAGATGGGAAGAAGGAGATGACACGGCTGAGAGGGGGAGAAATGTGAGAGTGAGAGGAGAGAGAGGGAAAAGTAAAGTATTTGTTTACTTTTGCTTTTTGCTTTTGACTTTAGTTTTCTAGCTTATTGGCTAGTTTATTAGTTACAAGAGGGGAGTGCTGTCACACTCCAAAAACCGGCCCCACTAATTAATTAAGCTGGGGGCATTTTCGTCTTTCTGTAAGAAACGCTCGTTAATTTTCCCGGTTTTGGCACTATTCACCACCCGGGCCCGTTTTCCGGATTTTTCTCGTTTCTTTAATTTTATTGGTTCTTAAGCTTCCATTAATATTTAGCTATAGTTATTTAGTCAACTATAATTTTTACGGGTCTGTTTGAACACTTAAAGTCATGTTTTTGGGTTTTCTCGAAAAACATGCTTTAAAGCTTTATTAGCGTTTTTAACCCACTATATGGATCCGTTTTCTTCGGGAATTGTTTTCACATGTTATTTAGGCATAATTAAGCCTTAGGAATCCATCTAGGACCCTAGTCGAGGTCACATGCCTCCTATGGTTGCGTAACACATGTTTTTACATTTTATGCTTTTTACGCGTTTCTCTTTCCTTTTTGGTTTTATTTTCTTCACCAGAGCTATTTAGGCATCATTAGGCTTCTAAAATTCATATTAGAATAATTTAATCACCATATTTAAGTTCAGGGTATTTCACAAACCACTCAAAATTACCAAAATGCTCCTAAAGGCTAAAATGTGTTTTAAACTAATTTCTTCATAACTCTTAAGCTCTTGCTTTATAAATACCCTTTAAATTCTAATTGAGGCTTCAATAAATAATACTATCCTTATCAAATTAGGGTAACTCACTCTCCCTACCATGTTCTAAGACAAGGTTCTTGCATTTAGCCATGACAGAAACAACTCTATTGTATAGTAGCCCACTTCAATAGTAAGTGGTCATCGATTCCTTTGGAAGTTCAGAGACTCGCGGAAGAGGAACAAAACTATGTCCTTAACCGATTACAAACCTTGAGGATAGTATTAGCATCAATTGGGAAACACTAACGCACAATGTTGTGATAGATTCGGTTTGAGCGGAAAAAATAGTAGTTGAGGGAGAGACACCTGTGAGCTGCTAATCCGATTGTTCTGTAGGTTTCTTCTTTGGAAGCCTCACCTTGTTGATCTAGAAATTTCTTCGCTGCAATCAATTTCAACACTTGCCTGTTCTAGTGTAAGCTTCTCTGTTCTTGGTACCAAACTCCTTTTGTTCCTTTGCTTCTTGATTACTCCCTCTGTACAACAATATTTGTCATTTTAGAAACTTACACACTTATTAAGGAAAGTAAAAAAATGATGCATGTACCCCTACTTTTTACTTTTCCATCTATATAATAATTAAGTTTGTGTTGAATAGTAGGGTTAAAAGTAGAAAAAAGTGTGTCAAAAAATTAGAATCACTCCCTAAAACGACAGATATTAATTAACGGAGGGAGTATTTTTTTTGCTTTCGCATGTTTCTAGAGTTGTTCTTTGCGGCGCGTAATCAATAATGAACGACCGATTCGTCTCTGTTCACCTCAACATCAACCCTCCCACTAAACCATACTCCTATTGGGAAACACCACAACAAGAAGATGACCCTCATTTGCCAGAAATCTCAAGAGACCAACGGATAAAACTCGTTGCGATCTATCTAAACAAAATTCATGGTTGGATGAAATCCTAGACCCATATGCAAAAACATAGCCTCCATGGAACAATGGACAAATTGACCCAAAAGACGAAGAAAATAGATAGAATATAGAAACTTGAAGACGTGAGACCAAAGAAGTTGGTAACAAACTGAATTTTTTTTAAAAAAAAGAAAGAAGAGGCAAAGTAGGGGGGAAGAATAAAAAAGCGGAAGAGGAAAAACAAGAAGAACACAAAACACCCGCATAATCCAAAAGGAGAACCCAGCTTGACATGAGACTAAACAACACCCTGAACACAAAAAGAAATAAGGAATCCCCTCATTTGAAACCAAAAGAGAGAGGAAAAGAGAAAAGTAGGCTCTGGCTGAAGAGAGATTGAGGCCTTACTCTTTTGCGGGTTTATGGAAACAAGTTTATATGATCATTTTACTTTTTCAGTCTATACATCATATACATCAATTGTCATATAATATTTTTACTTTTTCTCTTATATACCTTTGCTCTCTACTTTTTCTAACTTCAGTTGACAACTGACATGACCTATCAGCTTCAACTTTACAAAATAATGAGACGTGGTTGTGTATGGTAACATCATGTTAGGATTAATGCTAAATCCGTTGAATTACTCTTATGAAGTTAATTGGTTATGTCTTCCAATTAATGTTTATTCATAAAGAGTTTCACGGAATTTGAAGATGCATTAAAGGGAGCATTTATGCGCTTCAAATTAATGGTGTATGAAGCATTTGGTTTTCTAACATTATGAGTAAAGTTATGAGGAAGTTAAAATCCGAAGTTGAAACTTCTGGCTTTCTAGATCCCCGTGTTAATTGTTCTTAGGTGTTAATGGATGGTGTTAATAAAGTTCTAACCATTATAACTTGTGATAGTTTTGTGGTGGTTGTTACCGGTTAATGTGGGAATATGTGAAGGGTTAAGATCTATTGCTATAAATAGATCTAGTAACCCGTAATTTAAAATCATCCCAACTTGTGGGGATCACATCCAAGAGAGTCAATGGTTGGTTCTATGGGAACTTAAAGAGACTCGGGTAAAAACACCAAGAGAAACACGGGTTGATTGGTTGGTTGTGTAATCCTCATTTAAACTTGTAATCCTTATCCTCTTAGTAAAATTTGTTCTATCTTCTTCCGTAAAGGTAGGTCATGTTTAGACCGAACCATGTATATTATTGTGTCACTAATTTTATCATTACATTATTTTATGATTTTTATTTTTTAATAACCATGTTGATCTAATCACGATACTACGAAAATAGACCCAAAATCATAACACATCATAACATCGGCTTCTACTGTGGGGTCGATTTCTTATTCCACAAACATTTTTTTAAGAAAAACTAACTATCAGTAATTAGAAGCAAATATCAAATACATTACTTGGAATCTCATTACCATACCAAAAACTACCATCTTCTATGTCACTTCCTATACCAGCCTTTGCCAAAAAATGAGCTCCCATATTGTCCCCCCTTGGAACAAAACAAAAAGACTTAACACTAATAGCTAAACATCTAATCAAAATCTCATTGTACAGCCTTGAACAAACATCATCTACTTTGTCCACCCCATTCAAGTAATTAATCATTTGTATACAATCAGATACAAACACAATCTTTTGGACCTCATTCTTTTGTGAGATTGTGAAAACGAGTTTATTTTATCAACTCATTTTTTCTCTCTATATGTCACATACATCAATTGTCATATAAAATTTTTATATTTTCTTTTACTTATTTTTTCTCACTACTTTTTCCAACTTTCAACTAAAACTTACATTAGCTACAAAATCATCTACCCAAAAGAGACCTTGGTACCCAAAAACAAATCCTTCTCCACGCCAAATGCAAAGAGCTTTTACCTCCAACTCCATGGATGTAGCAGCTCCTTTTCACAAACAATAGAACTACCTCAGAGATGCTTTTCTTTATAGCCGTTAGGGAGAATCGCTTTTAGAAAAGATTTCACCCAGATATTCCGTACAGCCGGCTAGCTGGTCTGAGGCCGTTGAGGACCGTTTCACTCGCGGGCACGCACGGCACGACCCACCAAACACAGAACACTGGCACAGAGGTAGGTCGGAGAATCGCTTTTTTAAAGACTTTTTCAAAGTTTCTTATAAATGAGTGGGGACCCACGCAAGAAGGCAACGCTCGCTTTTCTATATCTATCATCGAGATTCGCATAAGCGGGCATGTCTGGTTTTCTTTCTTCCTCAGTTTCTATTCCGAGCATCTATGAATGATCTATCTTTGTCTGACTATTGTTTTCCCGTCGACCTTGGGGCCCCTAAAACTGAGCGCAGAACAGTAATAAACCCAGAAAATAGTATTTTGTAAGGAATCTTAACGTTACTTTTATCTGTTGGCTGTTTCGATAAACCTCTGGGTTTGCCCAGTATTAAATACACGCGAAGACCCACACTGTAGCCCGTCTGACACGGCCCAAAAAAAGACGAATAAGTTAACACCAAAAAAAAAATCACCCCCTTTTACCACAAGATAGAAAATATCACACCCTTTTTGTCTATTGCACTCTCCTTTCTTTCTTTATAACATTAAATTAAGAGTGTAATCTATACGCCCATGTCTTTCCCCTCAAATCTCTTAAATAAAGCAGAAGCTTGACGATCACTCGATTCAACTCCAGTTCCATATTCATCTCTAATCTTATTTAAGACTGTCGACCCAATCGACAGCAACGGGCAACTGGTTATTATTTCTATCCGCAGCACCGCATTTGCAAGAAGCTAGCTCTGTAGAACTTGGAAGAAACGGGATGATGGGTTTCTCCGCATGTCTCCTGTTTTCCCTTCTAGTGTTACTCTTTGGTGAGTTCTAACATACAGTATTCTCTTATCCAGTAAAATGGCTGTTTCGAAGTGGGTCTTTACTTTCCTAGGATTTGATTTTTGGTTTCTGTTTTTTTTTTAACAATGGGATTTATATCTGATTTCCGTTTAATTTGATGGTTACTATTCAGCTTCCAGTTCAGATGCTCACACTTTCTCTGCTAAGATCGGTGTCAACTACGGCACACTAGGCAACAACCTCCCACCACCAGCAAAATCCATCCAACTCATTAAGAGCGTCAATGCCGGACGGGTCAAACTCTACAACCCAGAACCCACTATCCTCCACGCTCTCCAGGGTACAAACCTACAAGTCTCAATCATGGTACCCAACAATCTCATCTGCAACATCTCATCTAATCAAACCCTAGCCAACGACTGGATCAAAACCAACTTCATCGCATATTACCCACAAACCTTAATCCGCTACCTTCTAGTCGGCAACGAAATCCTCAGCTACTACGGCGACGAGGACAAGAAAACATGGTTATGTCTCGTCCCCGCTATGAGAAAACTCAAATTCTCCCTAAGGACATTTGGTATCCGCAAAGTGAAAATTGGAACTCCATTGGCAATGGACGTACTTGAATCCAATTTCCCACCTTCCAACGGGACATTTAGATCCGACATTATTGATTCCGTGATGAAACCACTCCTTCAATTCCTCAACAAAACTAAATCATTCTTCTTTATAGATGCATACCCATATTTCCCCTGGTCCCAAAACTACCCAAACATCTCCCTCTCCTACGCTCTCTTCGAAGAGGGAACCACATACAAAGATCCCGTCAGTAACTTAACTTACACCAACCTGCTCGACCAAATGCTTGACTCAGTCATCTTCGCTATGAAGAAGCTCTGTTTCCCTGATGTCAGGTTATGGATCTGTGAAACCGGGTGGCCTAACAGCTGTGACGTTGACCAAATCGGAGGTAATATTTACAATGCTGCTACATACAACCGTAATCTCGTCAAGAAACTAACTTCCAACCCACCACTCGGCACACCTGCACGCCCAGGAGTGGTACTCCCTAGTTTCATCTTCTCTCTGTTTAATGAGAATCAGAAAGGCGGACCTGGTACTGAGAGGCACTGGGGATTGTTCTACCCAAACCAGACCGGTGTTTATCCCATCGATTTGTCTGGTGGGAAACATGAGCTGTATTACCCTCCATTGCCGGAAGGGAACAATAACGAGCCGTTTAAGGGGAAGATATGGTGTGTGGTTGCTCAAGGTGTTAATAACAAAACTGCTCTAGCTTCTGCTGTGACGTATGCTTGCTCAGGGTAATGGGACCTGTGATGCGATTAAACCGGGTAAGCAGTGTTATGGAAAGAATGATCTCATTTCTCAGGCTAGCTATGCGTTTAGTGCATATTGGTCACAGTTCAAGAGTGTGGGTGCCACTTGTTACTTCGATGGCTTGGCTGAGCAGACTTCCAAAGATCCGAGTAAGTCATGTTAATTTACGATTTAGCTAGCTAGCTAGCTGACTTCAATCTGGGGTTGGTTGGTGTTAATTGATTTTGTATTATGCGTTTCGTTTCAGGCCATGGATCCTGCAAGTTCCCCAGCGTAACTCTCAATTAAAGGACCGACTCAGCTATCTACTTGTATCGATCAGCCTGAGGGAGAGATTACCCTTGGAAATGGAAACAACTATCGGTCTCCTGCGGCCTTCTTAGCTACTGACTGACCCCTGCTAACTCGTCCTAGCTTTCATTGTACCATTGTGGTTACTTAATTCTTATTGTATTTTATTCAAACTAAGTTAATTCTTATTGTTACCATAAAGTAAACATGCTGTCTTCGATTTTTCTCCAAGACAGACAGGAGCCAGTAGCAGCGGGGTTGGTTGGGTTTCATTTTGTGGTATGTGGGTTAGGGTTGGTTGTTGGACTGAACTCAACTGTGACCTCCTTTGTAATTCTCTCATCCAGAGGAACTTATTTAACTTGCAAAGATCTTTTTCTTTCGAACAAGCTCCATCGTGACATGAACCAAGAAGGCATATCCTAAACAATACAATATGGGTCCGATTGTGGTAAAGTCACTTGGACAGCATCTTTAATTGTTTTCATTTTTTCTGTAGTGTATTATTCCAGGGCACCCTTATTCTAGCAGTTGAGTAGTTTGACAACTGTAAAAACAGGTGATCACACAAATAAACAAACTATACTTTTAATTAAAGTTAATTGTGATTCTTTCTAACATTTTAAAAAAAATTGAGCTTACATTCATACAATACACAATCAAGTAAAAATAGAAACATAAGAGCTACATTTTTAGCTATATTAAGGAAAAAGTTCATCAAATAAACCAACCCATGAAAATTTGGACACCTTTCATTGACTCCATGGTTATTAATGAGATAGTTCAACTTGGTTTGATAAATAAATGATAACTCAACAAGATTTTCCTACTAAAAAGGGGATCACAAACCGAATTAAAACAAGTTATCTCCAATTCACACCAAGGTTTAACGTGATTCACCATATGTCATTGAGGTTAGAAAAGCTTACTGATGTTTACTACTCCATGTTCAAATTATAAGTCAATTTTTCACACTTTTCTAGAAAAGAGTTTAATGTGATTAGTGTACACTAACTTTTTACATAATTATAAAAGAAGAAGTATACTTTATTGAAAGAATAAAAAGCAAGGTGCAATTACAATAATAGTAATAAAATATAAATGATAAAAATAGAAAGATAAATACAAAAAGTCTATAACTACTTATACTTTGAACATTGTTTCAAACATGAAACTACTTATTTTGAATAAGAGAGAGTGTAGTTTACCATATGCCATTGAGATTTGAAAAGTTCATACCGTGTCACTGCCTGATTCCTGATTAATTATTAGATGTGAAATTATGGGTATACCCCTAACTCTTATACAGTGACATGACATAAAATTTTCAAATCTCGATGACATATAGTGAATTATGGCAAACCTTAGTGGCATGGTGAGAACTTTCAAATTTCAATCACATATCCTTTTGTGGGTCAGTTGTTCTTTCAACAGTTAGAGACTAGCCGCCGAAATAAAATAAAGAAGAAAAAGTGGGTCCTAGGTAGGTTCCGCGTAAAAAGTTGATCGGAACACCAACTCACAAACAAACCCTAATAGTGTATTTGGCCAAACCTTAGTGGCATAGTGTGAACTTTCAAACCTTGGTGACATATGGTAAATTACTTAGAACCTTAGTGTTATTTGGTGAAATTTCTCATTAGACACTAAACTTTGCCTGTGTATTGTAGTTTACATTATTAAATTTAACGATACAATAATTTAGTTAAGATTAATAGCCACTCAAAATAGTAATTAAATATTCACTTATAAGGTAGAATTGAAGTATATGTTGATCAAAATGTGGTGTATCGTGCACCTTTGGTGAGCTTGCACCCTCATTTCTCACACTCACCAGACTTCTAACGAAATGTGCACCTTGCAACATCGCAAGATTCGTGCCCAAGTGCACATATTAGGCGCGTATTGTTGTGTGTGTAGGCTTGTGTCTTGGGGGTTATCACAAATAAGTATCACCGCCCTTTCACATTCATGTAAGAGAGGCTCACATATCCATGACCATAGATCCTATTAGACATTTGTTGTCTGTGTAGTGCCTCACAATCCACACTTCCCCACACAGGGATGGATCTACCTTTGTAAAGTGTGGTCTACTACTTACATTCCTTTATTATGTAGAATAGCAACTAGCTCGCATTGTGCGTGGTAGCTTTGACCTTGTGCTTATTTCTGCATTCGTAGAGAGATGGAAACCAGCCACAAACTCTTTCTACATGTCATTCAGAGAGATGAACATCACTCTCCACGACATCTACCACATCATGGAGATCCCCAACACCGGGCGAGCAATGGCGTACCAGCCAGAGGCGGTCGGCGTCCTCTCTACTGACCATGCACCCTCTTTCGATGTTGTGATCCCACACATCTTGTAGTTTTTTGGCTTCACCCGTCAGAAGGACTTGATGACTACAGGTATCTAGATAACAAATATTTCCCTTATAGAGCAATCACCTTTTTACTTGTCTGTCTCACCGAATTAAATGTAAAGACTAACATATATGAGCACTAATAACATAATTTTTTTTACTTGTTTGTTCCACCGAACTAAATGTAAAGACTAACATACATGAACACTAATAACATTGCATTTTTACTTGTCTGTTCCACTGAAATACATGTAAAGACTCATGACATATATGAGCACTAATAACATAACAATTTTACTTTTCTATTCTTTCCCTTTTACCTTACTCGTCGTTCTCTTAAAATGTTGTTTCATTAGTCATACATAACCACATGCATGGATGTTATTTTCTCTGCGTGCATATAGAATGTTCATTCCGGTTATAATACATATCAACTATAACCCCGTGGATGAATCGTGGAGCAGATACTTCACGCGGGACTTTTTTCCGGCAATGATCGACATAGACATTCTCTTCCCAGACAGCCTTCGCTAATTGATGTCGTCCGTTAAAGACACAGTCTGTTCTCATCTAGGTAACCTGCATATTGAGGTCTATCGACTGATGTACCTCAAGATGGATTCTCAGAAATATAACTCGATTGTGGTCAAATTGTTAACCAGCGTACATGTACTGGAGATGATTCAAAACTACTTAGAACCTAAGGTCATCATGGAAAAAATCAAGATTCTTGCACGTTATGGTGATGATGACTTCATGGATCCAGTTGAAGTGCAAATGAGGGTTGAAGCAGCTGCAAGGGGACAACATAGCAGCAGAACAAATGCAATGGGCATACATAGAAGCAACTGATGCACATGTAATAGCAATGTGTATGAGTGTATCTTCAATGAATTAGACTTGGCTATTTGTAATGTACAATTATTAAATTAAATTTACTTGTATTGAACAACATTGGACATCAAACTATTACAACATTACTTTAGTGGGCATCTGTACAAAACAACTGGCACCAGAGGGCGTGTCGATCGATGTATAAAACATCCCAGTTCATCGTTTGACGATTATGCCATTTTCTTCACATAGGTATCATCTTAGGCGCGAGGAAATCAGGAGATACATTCAACCGTATGAAGTGCCCACCCAATTATAAGTCCCATGTACACCTTCATTATAGGATGACCTAAACTCTTATCATCTCGTAGTGGCAAGCACATCATGCTCCCACGTATCGAGAAGCTGATAACGCATATATCGTACATGGTGCACACGATCATACCTACATCAAGAAATTTTATCCAATGTTCGAGCGGTGCAATGGCATTGCCAGACCAATTTAGTAGGTTGTAGACTCTACTATACCATTGTGGTTCGTCAATCTGTCTCCACCAGTCAACATTCATAGTCAATTCATATAGACACTCTTCTCTAACCTTTCTCCGTTGGCTTTCATCATTGTAAGTTCAGTCTGCAATAATGAAAAATCCATAATTTCCATCACCTTGTATTTATTTAAACCCCATTAGGTAAGAGCACAGCGGATGAGAAAGATATTCATAGTATGGAAATCGTGTCATAGATGTCTAAGAAACGGCTTGAGATTAGTGACGTGATGTTGTCAAACCATCTTTCCCAAGTCCAAGATGTTCGTGATAAGATTTCTCTCTGGTGTTAAGTCTCTTCTTGCGCGGTTTTCCCTTGGGCGCCCTTACGTTCTGTGGGTCTAATCCGTTGCAATCCTCTAAGGTTCCCTTAGCGGTATCTAACTTTTGAAAGTTTGATGAATATGTGATAGGTCGAACATCTGGTAGTGGTCTTTATGCCACAGGTTAATTAGTGTAAGTTGTTCCTCAGTAGTATACGACTCATCGTTTCATTGTCGAGGTGCAGTAGACTCTGTGTCTGGCTTATATGTTAGTGTCCGTCAGAAAAGTGTACCTATTTGATTTGAATGTTATGACCATTCATAAATAGATCAAACATACGACACACACATGGTAAATCCCATCAAACTTATCATGGTACACACTTCTTCCCTTTCACCTTCATGATCATTTTTACAACTATCATGATGGAGCTCATCCTGTAGTAGTTTCAGACACTTCATGGATACACGACCCAATAGACTGAGAAGTGGTATTTGCTTGTCTTATTGTACTATCCTGTCAAGGGAGAACTCCATGTCTTTCTTGAATACAAAATGTTGTCCTTCGACGAAGTTGTGAATACTCTTAAAGGTAGTGTAGACACCAAAAATTCTCACCCCATAAAGCAAATTCTGAAATAATAAGAGGGGTCGTCGCCTTTCTTTTTTCAAAACATATTAACGTGCGTTCTAAGACGAAACCATCATTTTATAATCTTTTTCAAAACATTTCAGAAAAAAAAACATTTCTTCCAAAATGAATTTCCAATGACAACCCGGTTTTAAACCTATCCTTTTTGTTGTATGTACTTATCTTACTATTTTATGTAAATATTCCATTTTATTTGTTTCTTTTTTTAACACTTTCACATTAAATGTGATTTCTAGTCTGGTTGGTAAAGGTGTGCAGGAGGTTTGCAAGAGATGCAGGTTCAATCCTTGAGTTCTCCCTTGTGTATCAATTTTTCCTTCCATTTGCTTGCCCCACTTGAGACCAATCGAGGCCCAAATGAGGCCCTAACGATCCACTCCAATCTTGCCTGACTCGCTCCACAAACGCAGCCCAAGAACCCACCCTGATCCGGCAAAAATCCAGTTCACACCAATGTCAAAAGAAAAAAACCCTACTGTTCCCTCAATCTCCATCATCGACCGCCCCGACATTCTTTCTTCCTCTGTCAATATCTTCTGCTCCATCCAACGCCATCTGGGTTCTTCTTCATCAAAAAAAAAACTGAGAAGCCTAACTCCTACACTGTAGCCGTTAGCAATCTCCCTCACATTCTTTGCGCTCTGGAAGAAATCGAAATCCAGAAAAACAAGGAGTATAGCTATCATCCTCCTCCTCCACACCATCCGTCTCATCTTTGGCCGGTGTTGATCTCTTAACTCGTTCAATTCCATTTCCGTTTGCGCCTGGACTGGAGAGCGGATTCTGCTCATTCGTTGCCATCATTTTGCTCATCCGAGAGCTGAGTTAACCATCGACTATAAGTATTGTTTTGATTTTAGATGTTATTGCTTATTGCTATTGCTATTCGTGAGGCGATTTAGGTTGTTTCGCCATTGCTGATGCATATATGTTGCTTTTGCTGAGCTTGCTCCCTTATTCGGTTGAGATCGTCATTTTTTTTTAGACCATTTTATTCCCATTGTGACCGCACCGTTCAGGCATTTCTTGATTCGGTTTTTTTTTTGAGAGCACTAGCTCATCTCTTGGTAACAATGCGTATCTTCTATTTTGCTTCCCCTCATTGAGATGGGAGTTCGCTTGGGCTACTGCGGTGACTATATTTTGTTGTTGGGTTCTGAATGCCACCATCACTACTTCACTCGTGTCGCCTATGTTTGCTTCCCCTTGTATAAGGATTTTGTTGGATTTCTGTTGTTTCTGGCTCCCAACCCATTCCCGGCCTTTTGGGTTTGTCGGTGCCATACGCTGGAGGTTTCATCCCCACGGTTACTTCGAAATTTGTTCTTTCATTTGGTCTCGCTTATTCGAGTTTTGCTTATGACCTTGGCTGGACTGTGGGTTATAGTCAACACCCGTGGAGTAGAAAATCTGCTTGAATGACCAAATCGTATTTTGGTATTGTTCTGTACATACTGTTTTTTCGGTCCTAACTTTGTATCTGGCTCGGATTGTCCCCTTGTCCCATCTGTTGTTGTCACTTCCATTTGAGCAGAGGAAACCACTATACAATTTGATTTTTGCCTCTGACCGTGTTTGTGGACTTTCGTTTGCTGCCTGCTGCTTCCGGTTCAAAAATATAGAGAAGAAAAAGAGTTGTGTCAGCATCATTTGCCTCTCTGAAGTTACATTATGTTTAGCCAACAATGTTCCTTTGCACTGTCTGTTGGACGTAATCTGTCCTTTACCCTTGGTTTCATGTTTCGACTGAGGAACTGCTGGATTTTTCCGTGTTTGCTGACTTGGAATCAACACTGGACTTTACAAGTTGACGGAGCCAAACTTTGGATTTGGAATCTTGGTTCGGAATTTCTATCTTTTAATCATTCTTTGGTTAAATGCTCCATGCGCTTAGATTATTCGGTCTGGAAATTGTGTTACTTCCAGCATAGCTACTTGGTCCCTTACATATCGATATCTGGCTTTGAATTATGCTATCTGCAACAACGAGTTTGCCCCTTTGCGCATTCCGTTACAATTCGGGACCTTGTTCCACTTCTGTGTGTCTATCATCCATTTGTACTGTTTATTTGACCTGATTTGCTCACTCCCTTGTTTTGTCATATGACCGAGGTACATGCAACATCATTGGCATTTGGGCTGCGTATGCTTCATTTGGAGTCTGATGTTGGATTAAATGGATTGACTTTACTGATGTGCTTTGGGCTTGACGCTTTCTCATTGGGTTTGGAAATTCAATCTCTTCTTTCTCTAATTAATTGCTCCTTGCGCATAGATATTTGGCTTGGAAATCAGTTTGAAACTAGCACATGATTTGTCCCCTTTGCGCTTAGATAAGAACATAGAATCGAGTGATAGTTGCCCTATGCTATAATTGTACATAAATCACTCATTGGCTGGATGTTCCTCATTAATTTTTCATCTTCAGGGGAAAAGATATAAACCCTTCTAGGTATGATCCCACATGACTCACAACTTCATCTCTTTGATACTACACTTCGGTTTGAGTCATAATCTAAGATGACGAATTAATTTGTGTAGCAACCCCAATGTTTGATTTATTTGACAATTCATAGCATTTGTAGGCAGTTTGAAACTCTTTTCTATGTTCTCGGTTGGGGTGTGGGAGATGATTAAATTTCCCCCTTTCCTCCCATTGAGAGGGGCCGTATGATCCCATTGCACACACTCCAATCCTCTTACACTTCATTACTAACTTATCCCGTGTTTTTTTTGTCTGTGTTCTATGACATGTACATTGTGGATTGAGGAACTGGAAACTGCTAAGACTAGGAAAGCAGCATTTTGGCTCGAACTACTTGGGTATTTCCCCGGTCTTCAGAAAATGGTCGGTGCACTTCTTGCTGATCCTATCAGCTCAAGTGAGGCGGCGTCAATGCGACCCCCCATAGCAGCTTTAGATTTGAAGTTCTTATTTGTATTTGTATCAGTTCTCATTCTTATGACCTCTTCCCATGACCTTTACATTATTCTCTTGCTTGCAACCTTTGATGGACTATTGAGAGATAATAAATAGCATAAGACTAATAATTGGTTAGCAACCCATACATTAGGACTCAGCTTGTTACTTTTTGAGAGTTTTAGATTTGAATAATTATGATTTGTCATCTAGATAGCTTTCAAATTTTCATCCCATGTATACATCACTTGAAATAACTGTGAACATATTTGTTTGTTCAGTCGGTTATTATTATTTGATCTGATCAATCGTCATGTGTTCAGTGATTTTGATATGATTGTCTCTTTGTTGTATGTGTATATATTGTGTATCCAGCCTCATTGCAAAATTCGTTCCATTTCATTGTACAAAACTTTACTATCTAAGCCCTAGTTATGCCCTTAGGTCCAAGCCATTAGGATAGTGGGAGTCCCTTGGCACTTAGTGGGTCATATGTCCTTCTTGGTCAAGGTGACACCCTGAACCTTAAACACACATCTAAAATTATGTATATAAAAAAGTGAGCATTTCATTTCCAAAGTCTCAAGTCCGAAAACAGCCCATTCTATAAAACCTGGCCCAAATACCCACACTTGGCCCAAAGCCCATGACCCAAACCCTATCTCGGCCCATCAGCCCAACTCGGCCCATTGACCCAATCCAGCCCAAGTCCATAAATCCGGCCCAAATCCATAAACCCGGCCCATTACCCAAGTCCACAAATGTCAAACCTTGACCAAAAACGTTGACCTTGACCAAAAATGTTGACCTTGACCAAAAACGTTGACCTTGACCAAAAACGTTGACCTTGACCAAAATGTTGACCTTGACCAAAAACGTTGACCTTGACCCAAAAATGTTGACCTTGACCCAAAAACGTTGACCTTGACCAAAAAACGTTGACCTTGACCCAACTTTGACCCAACTCAAAATTCCATCTAGTTCAAGCCTAAACCTCGATCCAAACCGAACCTATTTCATCGAGCTAAATTCAACTCAAACCCAAATACATTTCATTCAATCCACACTCACTTGTAAATTCCTTTCAAAATCTCAAAACCCAAAAAGAATTTCAAAACCATCATTTTATTCAAGTCTCATCAAGTTTTCAAAGAAACCATTTTGTGGAATTTAAAAAGGAAAAACTCTTCTCACATCACAGAAAACTCTTCTCTATTGCAGAAAGTTCTTCTCACATATACAGAAAGTTTTCTCCTAAAAACATTTCTCAAAATCAGTGTTTCTTCGTCGAGAATTCCGAACAACTTTCAAAGTTTTCTAACTTAGTTTTCAAATCCAAATAAATTGTTTTCGGGGAGCAAGAAATGTCTAACCCCTTAAAAACATTTCCTCCATGGTTAGAACATCACTTGTCTTCCTTCCCAAAATAAAAATCTGAGGCAGGGCACTGTGGTTATAACCTTCCCTTGTCGCAGTCTGGATCTCTTTAGGCGGGGCATTAGGGTGACAAACCTCCCCTAATTGCAGCCTGGATTTTTACAAGGCGGGGTGCTAGGGAAGTAACAACCTTCCTAGTTGCAGCCGGGATTTTAGAATCATCTAACTCCCTTCCGCTCGATTTCAATGTTTTCGGTTTTTAACGTTTTTAAACTCGGGAGTTAGAGACGTTATTAGGGTTTGACCGAGAGTATCCCATTCATGATACTTCTCTCTAAATCCTATTCTTCGACATAAATCCATTGCCCCATCTTTCAAGCCTCGGCACTTACCATTAATTAAGTGTCGTGTTCGAGGGGGTACATAGGGTAATCCCTCGGGATTATCCGCCCTTTTACAACAAAAGATGATTTTTCGGTCTTAAAAACTTTAAGAGAGTCAATTCTGAATAAACCAATCCAACATTTCCATTAGAGCTCTAGGACCCATAAACACTTCTCAACCCTCCTCCGAACCAACTCTAAGTCACATAGGACTTCCAATTCTTGAAGACTCCCAGAAACCTGAAACATCTTCAAAACCCGAATACTTGCAAACCAAATATCCTCCCCCATACTCAATCATCCTTAAAACCCGAATTGCCCCCCAACACATTCCACTTCCCAAGACACCTCAAGAATCCGACCATTTCAAAATCCAAACCTTATAAACACAAAAACTCCTCAATTCCATCAAATGATCCAAACGCCTCTTTACTAAAAAATGACCAAAATGCCCCTTTGCTCCCCAAAACTTCTAGCATCCTTTTAAACTCGCGAAAGTCAAAACAACCTCAAACCTCTCCACATTCCAACCAATTTCACCGGCCAATATTTCAAGACCAGCCTATTTCTCCAAACTCTTGGAAATCATCTGTTCTTCAGTCCACACTCAATCCTATCCTTTGGCTTTAAATTGAATCTCTCCATAAGGTTTTGAAAGAAGGCAATCCCGACAATTGGAGACCGAGGTTTCCTCGGGCACCAATCCGAAGTCTTGGTCGTTGCCACTTCTAAGGGGTGTAACCCAGTGCGAACCCACACAAAATCTTTGACATGACCGGATAAGTCCTATCCATAGGCAACAATCTCAGAGTCAACTAACGGTTCTTAGAACCCTTCTCCTCCCTTCCTAGTTCTTTAGGTCAAACTAGGTGGCGACTCTAGTCAATTCCGCCTTATAGAGGCATAAGTCCGCGTGGAGCCCATCGAGAGCGGGTGTAGTGCACACTTGCACTCCCCTTCATGCTTTCTGGGAAAGACGGACGATTTAGTAGGTATTTGAGGGATGCTAGAATAACGGGTTCTCACCCCCCACAGAATGGCATTTTCTAGGACCTCGGTTTTTTAGTCAGATCATATTTATATAGACCCCCCCTCATACCGAAAAATCACCCTCCACAGGTAGTGTCTAGTGATCCGGTGGATGTGTGAACTTTTAGGGCCAAATGTGCACTCTCAATCCTGTGCATGTTGAAGTCATTAAATAGAAATATATCTCACAACAACAATTTGTAGCACAAATTTACGTATTGATAATTATTAAGGAACCTATTAGTTGATTTATTGACGAAGTGCAAAACTCTTTTAGCTCATGCTCGGTCAAATTTTCCCGATGATATAACCCCGTGGTCTCAAAATAAATGACAAACGGATGATCATCTTCAATACCTTCTAATTAGTTGGTCGTATTCTTTACCGTATTGAACGATAGTAGGAACATATTCATGCCTCTACCAGCGATGTGCTACTGCTTCGCCGCCTTTCTTCTCATAGTGCAATAACTTCACCGCTTTAGCCTCCACATTCGTACTGATATGCGTCCAACATAGTAGGTGGGGAGCACTTGGAATGACCATTGTGAGTGCTTTCACTAAGGCCTTTTCATTGTCATTTACAAACTCTTCATGAAGGGAACTCACCAGCTTCACCAGTTGTTAAAGCATCTAGGTGTAGGCGGCCTCATTTTCTCTCAACACAAAACCGAATGCAATGTTAAAGTTTTTGCCGGGTGACGTGACACCGACTAACTCAACAAGCGATATTTTGTACTTGTTCGCCTTATAAGTGCCTTCAATCAGCACGACATATGGAAACATCTTGAACATTGTAAGAGTGAACAAGTACAAGAAGAAAATGTGCCCCAACCTAGAGTTATCCTCTACAAAACAACATTATAACACAAATTTCTCAAAACATTGCAACACAATACAAAATTACTATAAAATAGTTGGGACACTTACTTGGATCTTTCTTTGACCACCAGTTGTAGTTACGACTGTCAAGCAAATGCATGAGAGATGCAACATTAGTACGATCGTGCCGGTCCTCCTTTCCGAATTTAGCGACCAGATTATGTATTGAAGTTTTGTCCGTCATGTTGTTAGGGTTCATGTCATGCAATTGAGCCCACATCTATCGCGGTGCAACTCCACTACTGTGCAATCTCTTTAGGATTTATCTCTCATCCACATTGAAGCGAGGTGCACAAAATGAGACTGAGGATTACGAGCCAGATTATGGTTTTGTGTCGGCAACACAAAAACAATGGACCACCTAGAAATAGGCCCACCGTGAATGCTTAGATAGAATGGAAAGTTGCATTTTCTTTAGAGCAGAACGACTTTGGCTGGAAGAGGATGATCCATGTCTATTTCGTGACCTAGTCTTGTCATACCTTTCGCACGTCAGCACAAGTTTGCCATTATCCCAAATGGTTTGTCTAATAAACTATATGTTGTTATTCTCGGCAATGTGGATCATCAAAGCAGCAACCTTCTATTTTCACCTTTTGTTTGTCATATCCAACATTTTTTTCACCCTTAATAACATAAAATAACGTGCGGTCAACTAAGGATAAGAGCACGATCAGCATAAACAATGAACAAGCATAATTAAGCAAAAATCAGATAGATGGAGCACAAACTGGTTGAAACTAGTCATTTAAGGTAAATACTGATCAAATTAAGTTAGAATGGGTCCTAAAAAGGTCAAAGCCAGTCACAAAGAGGTCAAAACCGGTCAAAAGTGAAAAAAAAAGCCCAAACTAATCAAAATCGGTCAAACCGCCCGGTTCACCCGGTGTCGATACCCGTAAAAAATGGCACGCGTCGACACCCACCTTCTTTAGTGACCGTCGATGCCTGTCGTATCGCGTCGTTGATGAGTGTCCAAATGAGAATGTTTTAGAGGTGTATTTCATATGTTTTATCAACACTTTTCATGCTCATTTCTCCACTCTAGCTAGTTTTCCTCTACTTTTGTGTTTTATTGGTGTTTTACACAATTATTGCTGAAACAGGAGAAATAAAATATCTAGGAACAAAATAGACAAAAAGACAAACGTGTGGACACAAACGGATCCAAAATCAGAGCTAAAACGAAGAAGATACAACATTTTGAAGTTAGCCTGCCCACAAGACCGACCCAGAGTGGGTCGGTCGGATGATTCCGGAGGCCAAAATGCTCGTTCCAGGGGCCAAAATTGCTTCTGGACCCAACCGACCCCGAAATTGCTTCTGGACGCGACTGACCCACGGGACCGACCCAGGGTGGGTTGGTCGGTCATAGATTTTGCCCAAATCTGTCTTTTTAAAAGAAGAAAAAGAGGAGAGAGTTGTATTCTACAGAGAACAGAAAAACGACGGGAAAAGAAGAGAAAAGAGGGAAGAAGAAGAAGAAAGGAAAGAAGAAGAAGAAGAAGAAAAGGAGGAGAAAGCTCACCTCCATTAAAGCTCTTCTTCAACCTCTCATGGCTATTTCTTCTCCCTTCTCTCATTTTTGTTCTTTAATGGTTGGGTAGTTTCCTTGTAGCTTGGGATGGGGATTTTGCCCCAAAATCCTTAAAACCTTCATTGTTGAACTTTGAACTTATTTTTATGCTTTATTTTAGTCCTTGTGCTTAATGAAGATAATTATTGAGTGTTTATGGATTCTAAACTTGTTGCTCATGATTTAGGGATTTGTTTAGGGTTTGCTCAACTAATTTTTGAATTTGTTAAATTGGTTGGTTTGGCCTACCGATTAGTTTAGCATTATTGTGGAATTCTATCAAAATGTGATTCTGAGATAAAAACCTAAACCGTTGGGGACTAGAACGGTGTACTCTAATTCAATGATTTTGAGATTACACTACATTGCAACTTAGTGGAACTTGAGCTTAGTGCTGTCGATTGACCTAGGGCTTAGCTGATTGAGAAGTTTCGGTTAAATTGGTTAGGATTAGTAGGCCTAGATTAGGTTGCTATTTAATGAAGTGTTCCCGTTGTTTAGCTATGAGTTCAAGATTCGACAATTGGCAGTAAGGGGATGACGGGTGCAAATATCCTATCCCGAGCTACAACTATCCTAGTTTAGTTAGATTAGTTTTATTTCTTTCCTTTATCTTCCCTTAATCAAACCAAAAATGCAAGGTCATACAAGTAAAGAACACTTGTACTGAACCAGAGACACTGGTATAATTCAAAAGCTAGTGACAACAGAGGAAGCACTACAACTAAGTAGTGACTTAACCTCGCCCGATAATAAGTCGGAGGAACTTAGCGAATAACTGTGGGAGTACGAATAGTATGTATAATAGATTGCCAGAGAGCTGGTTATAAATCTAAACCCATCGAGTTCAAGCACGGTAAAAGAATAACACACTTGTTAAATAAACCTTATTCCCAAAATAGAGGGATAAAAAGGCGATGTATAGCACATCTGGAATAACCAAAAGAGCGAATTAAGCACTAAAGTTATCAGGGTCGCGTAGCAGAAGCTAGTGGGCCCTAGCTAAGAAGTTTAATACACCTAGTAAGTATGAGGTAAGGGCTATTAATGCCTTGAAGCCTGATAGGCTAGAACCGAATTAACTATGAGTTAAATAAACTCATATAGGAATTCTTGGTGCAAGGACTAAACCATTAGTATGGTGAAGACCCTTTGACCAGAGTACATTATATAATAGTCCGTAGTGAAGCTAAATGCTTCAGAGTGCCCGAATTGAGTACACCAATGTTCAATAATAACATATGGTAGATTACGTGGGCGTAATCCCTTTTAAGGGGGGTAGAGCGAAAACCGCTTAATGTAAGTTTCATGAAATAAAAAACGTAAACTATAATGTGCATAACACAAATGAGAATTGATTTGATGATTGGTACTTATGTTAAATAAACATATGTATCCATTCATATTGTAATTATGGTAATTAGGCACGAGAGATGCGAATATCATAGGGTGAATATACCCATCTTGTAACTCCATGTAAGAGTATTAGTAAAGAAGAGAATGAGTAGTAGACGGAGCTCCACAAGTATTGTATCCTGCAAGAAATAGTACGAAATGATTGTGAGTAGTTGATGAATGAAGTCGATGAGTAGTGTATTCCTAGGTAAATTATTGGAAGCAAATTGAGGACGGTTAGATTCCGTAGGTATTGTATTCCTTAGCTAGAATATTTGAGATGATGGAGAGTAAAGGATGAAAGTAGCAAAGTCAATGAAATGAGCCCTTAGGCATTGAATCTCGAAGTAAAGTATTTGGGAGTAAATTAAGGATGATTGATGGACTGAATTCCATCCTTTGGAGATGTATGAATTTGTAATTATGACTAGGAAGAGTAAAAAGATAGAAAATGGAAATAATTGAATTATTTGATTGTTTGAAACTGATGTGGGAAGTCGAACTTGATCCTTTTAGATCAAGGGAAACCGAACACAAATTGGGGTGGAAAGATAGTCCAACACTGATGCTGATCACATCAGGGTCGAATGATTCTTGAAGCTCCCCTCAAGTGGTCACATGAATCACGCATAGGATAGAAGTAATGAAAATAAATTGGAATTTGGAGTTGTTGTGTTTAGAAAGATTTCTAATTAGTAGTTGTGAGAAGGATTTTCCTTAGACTGAGAATAAAGATTTGGTTGGAAGCTTATACCGGAGAACGATGGTAGTGTATCATGTTGTATTATTCCAAGTGCAGCGGGACATAGAGGAGTCATGTGTCTAGATGACCTGAGTGCCTGCGGGATTGTAGTGTGTACTGCATTGCTTCGGGGATAGCTTTGCACTGTATGTATGTATAAGCCTTGTGATGTGGAACCAGATGGTTGGTAGTAATGCAGATCGGAATGATTGTAGTATACTTGCATGGTATGGTATGTAGAGACCTGAGTAAGGAATTTGGGAATTGTAAGGAGGAGGAATGTATGACTTTGGCATTAGACATGTATGAATGAGTAAGTATAGTAATCCTATAACCTTGAACAACTTTGAGGACAAAGTTTCTTAAGGGGGGTAGATTGAAATACCCCGAACTTAAATATAGAGATTAAAATTATTTTAATAGGTATTTAAGGGCCTAATAATTCCTAAGTAATATTGGTAAGGAAAAATAAATCCAAAAGAAATGAAGAAACGCTTAAAAAGCGAAAAACGCTAAATAAGCGTTAAATAACCATAGGAGGTATGAGACCTCGGTTAGCGTATTATATGGATTCCTAAGGCTTATTCATGCCTAAATAATATATGGGAACAATTCCCGAAGAAAACGGATCCATAAAATGGATTAAAACCATAAACGAACCTTAAAACGTGTTTTTTGAGGAAACCAGGAAAACGCGACTTTAAGCGGGTTAAATAGACTCGTAACAACTTTGGTCAACCAAATAGTCATTAATAAAATTAATGAAGGTCTAGAACCAATAAAATCAATTAAACGAGAAAATAGTAAAAACTGTAAAAAACGGGTAATTGTGGGGTGTAAACCGTAATAAGAACAAACTAATGTGTCCCACTTGCAAATAAAAATTAAAAATCTATAGGATGTTGTGTGTGTGGCCGATTTGCTCTCTCCCTCTCTCTCACTTATATTAATTCTTTCTTATTCACTACAAGACAAATAATAAAATAAGCAAAAAGTAAAAAGTAAGAAAGTACATTACCTCACTTGTGTGACTCTCTCTCCTATCCATTCACTTCTTCCACCGTACTCCCTCCTCTCTCTGATTTCTCTTTTTCCCCAAAGCAGCTCCAATGGCGATTTGAGCTCACCCATAGAAGCTCCATCTTCTCTCCTTTGTTGAACACTCAATACTTGTCCAAAAATCACAAAATTAGTACCATTGAAATCCTCTCATCAAGGAGAGCATCTTCATCCTTTCAAAAATCAAAATCACACCCATTTTAATCTCCATGGGTGTGCTGCATTTGGAGCTTGAAGACCACCATTAGAAGCACATTCATTTCCTTGTCATTTTGAGGTAAAAATAATCTTGAAAACTCATCTTCTTCTAGCCCTTGCTGGCAAAACGAAAATTTCCAAATTTTGAACTCCTTGTTCCTTATGCTCCAGCCGATTTTGGCTTCTCCATTGGGCTAGGAATCTTACTCTCTTGCTAGCCAAAGACTCACTCATTGGTTGAAGGTAATGCCCTTTCCTAAACTCTAAAAACTTCTAAATTCTAGGGTTAGTTAAGGTTAATGTGCTAAACTAGTATTGGTATGTATGGGCTGCTGTAGCATTACCCATTTCTTGAACAAAAACCGAGAACAAGGAAGAAAGGAAGAGGAAAAGAAGAGAAGGAAAGAAAAGAAAGAAAACTAACAAGACAAGGTAATTGTGCTTACCTTGAACTAGTTTTGTAAAGTGTAATGTAACAGTGTTTAAGCGTTTGAAATGAGTAATGTATATGGTAATGAGTAATAGATATGTTGTAGTATAATGAGGAAAGGTAATGTAACAGTTTTGAAGTTTTTAAATGATGTTTAAAAGCTTGGGAAAACCATGGGTAATGTATGTGTATGTGCAGGAAAAATATTGTGTTGTAGTGAGTATAAATGTGTGTGAATTGATATGGAAATTGTGAGCTGAGATAATGTGTGGGCAATGTCAAAAATATAGGGGAGACTATGTCAAAATTTGTCTAGGAATTTGAGGACTTAGTTGTGTAAGAAGAGGAAATAACCTAGGTAGTGACTAGGTGTATTTGGAGAGTTTAAAGTGAGTGTTTAATACCTTGAAAACAGATTTGAAAAGGATTAAAGTAATGGGAAGAACTAGAAGGTAAAGTAAGGCATTTTGAATGCTAGGAGTAGCATTAGTTGAGGGAGTATTCGAGGATAGAAGTTAAGGTAAAAATCTGTAGCAAGATGTGTAGTGATGCATTGGAAAGTCTAGGAAAAACTAGTATGCAAGACTTGGTTAAATGAGTGTTGGACTTGGGTATAGATACTGTAATTGCTTGGAAATGAATTGGGATGGTAAAATGGCATTAGGACAAAGTGCAAAATGCAAAGAGAAGTGTAGGAATGCACAAGTGTGCAAAGTGTGAAAATGAGAATGAAAATTTGTAGAAATTGAGCAAGAAGTTGAGTAAGTATTGGATCATGGATTTAAGGAGTTTTAGTGAGTGTTTAAACATGTAGGAAACATGTGGAAAGATTGTGGAATGAGTGGGAAAAGATTGGGGTGAATTTGGAGTCGAAAATGAGTAGAAAAACACTTTTAAAAATAGGGTCTGTTGTGGACCGCCCCTAGGGACCGCCCCTGTGGGGAGGTCCAGTCAAATTCTACAGGATAATGTAGTTTCTGTTGTGGACCGCCCCTGGGACCTCCCCAGAGGGGCGGTCCAGACCAGAGAGCAAAAAAAAATTGTTTTAAGGCTTATAATGATGGGGGATTGAATGGTATTGGTTTTAGATGATGTTTAGGAGTTGTTTGGTGACTTTTAAAGGTCTTAAGAAGTGTAAACAAGTGTAGGAAATGAGTGAGAAGTAAGAACATAGTTTGACATAAGTAAAACTAAGCATAACGGGGTAAGTACGGGAGTAGTGATTATATACGTACCGTATGAACATAGTATTAATAATAATGTTTGAAACATTATCAGTGGAACAAGTATGAACCAAGGAACAAGGGAACACACGGTAAAGCTAACCCTGGTGAAAGGTATGATTTCTTCATGCTCTGTATCCTAACCTGGTTACCCCGATTTGTGTGCTTATTTGATCACCTAAATAAGATAAATGCATGAATCGGATTTTAATGCACCTATTTGTGCTTGTATTATATTTGTTCTTGTTTATTGTCTTGAACATTTAGTTTGTATAATTCATGAAATATATGGATGAAGATGAAGTGTATTTGTAACTTGTAGTGTACTTGCGTAAAGTGTATACCTTGGTATGGATGTGTATATGTAGTGTATTATTCCTTGGTGTGTACGGAATGACTTCTACTAATTCCTAACTACCTAACTCCTAACTTAAGTATGAGTAAATTGGAATGAGTAGAAGTCCGACATAGTTTCGGCCACGCGTGAGGATGAGGAGACACAAGAGGTTGGATCTGATTCCTGGCTTTTAATCTTTTCCACGGCCCAAACCCCTTAAATGGGTAGCATCCTGGATTAGTGAGCCACAGTAAAGCCCGGTGGTGGGACGGTGTAGTTGTAACACCCCTATAATAATAAAACAACAGCGGAAAATAAACTAAAGGTGCTACAGACCATCGGGCTCCAAACACCCGGTACCAACCTCACCAATTACAACCATTACAATTAACTAAGTTACAGTCTGAACTTCGAGAAAACTTAACATAAACATAACAATAACAAAATACATTCACTCTCCATAAACCTAATCCCATCCCAATCACTCATGCTCTTCGTGGCCACCTGTAAATCAATTTGTACCTGCAAGATGAAACCAAGCAGCCCACCCCGAGAGGGGTGAGTCAGTTCCCTGGAATGGAGCTGGTACAATTCTCCAAAGCAAAAGTTTAAAACATAACTCTTCAAAATAAACAGTAACTTGAAATCAAACTCTTGAAAGTAAAACAGGGAAACAAGGCACTTTAAAATCACCAAGCCAAAGATAACAAATTAAGGATAAAGATAAATAATAGGAAGGTAAAGTTAGTGAAACAAAACCACATCATGTGTTAGTGAACATCCATTGCCTTAGTTAAACCCAATTCCCGTTAGGAGTAGAAAGACTCAGATCGTCACAAAGGACTAGGAATGATAAGATAGACCCAAGAACCAATGACTCAAGAGTGGAATAAAACCAATTGGGAGGGATATACAGCCCCATGCTGTCAAATATAAATGTCCTGATGGACGAGGGATATACAGCCCCCTGCTGTCAAATATAAATGCCCCTATGGGCGAGGGATATACAGCCCCCTGCTGTTACCATTGAAGACGCGTGCACGTCGAAACCTCAAGAACCAGCTCATGGATGAAACGATATCTAGAGTCAAAAGAAGGATTTACCAAAATTGATCTTTTCCAAATTCCCACCAGATCACTAACTACCCAGAGCAATACCAAAACACTCAGTCCTACAGAGTGCAAAAGCGTAAACCCTAAGCAGTCAATGTCTAACGGAACAACCAAATAGAAGGAACCAATACCCAAGTGAGTTTCACATTCAAGACCCGGTTAGTCACACAAGCTGAGTTAGTCACACAATCATTTCCTATAGAAATTCCTCTTAAACTCAGTTAGCGTTTTTCGAAAACGTCTCATAAGTCAATCAGCAAAAGTATCGGAGTACGTGAAATCGTACCTGGTCAATGCTGTAGCAGTTCTAGTAAACTCGTGCAAACATTCAACAATTCTCTGAGGAACATTGAAGACAATTTACTATCAATAACCTGTACCCTAAGTTAAACTTAAATAAATTCCCCTCCCTTATTCCCAAATCTCAATTATCTTATAAGCCCTCGCTTAAATGTTATGTATAACCTTTGACCTATTTTAGAAGGTTGTATAACCCAAGGTTGTAGGATCAAGGAATGTACTTCATTAACACCTGCTAACTGTCCACTCCTATCCACTTTATTCATATCTAACCACAATCCTCACATTCAAGACTTTTGAGACCTTTATATCATAAATGTGTTTATATTATATAATTAAATCTAAGAATTTCAATAATAAACTTAAGCTCAATACCTTTATTCTTAATTTAGAATAAACATTGTATTATGACCTATGATGGATTCCTCTCAGAATACTATACTATTATCTCACAATGTAAAGATTATGTATTTAAACAATATCTACTAGATAACCCATTATGATTAAGTCTTTCCCTTAACTTAATCAAGATCTACATCTTGTTTATTGGAACCATAACGTTGTAGATACATTTTATTATATCTTAATTGAGCCACTAAACTCAATTATCTCATCTTTAGTTCAGAATGACTTTTAATTACAACCATCTAATAAACTTGTCCTAAGATGTTAAATTGCTCCTCATCCTGAACAACTATACTATAGTTAACTTAGACTTAACGAATTAATCTTACATTTAGTATTCACAAGGTATATTATATGTTTTATTATTACCTATACAATAAGGTGTTTAGTATAACCTTTTATGTATCCTTACTTACATTTAATTTCCTAAATGTTTTATTTTTATACAAATTCTCTCTATAGACTATGTATAATCCTTGTACTAAACTTCATTAAACTTAAGTCTTAAATACGTTTTAAATTATTTACAAACCTAAGGTCTCAAAGGAATAACTTAATAAATTAATTCCCTTAATTATGTTTTAGGATAAGCATTACATATCAACATAAGGTAAAATTTATCTAAGAGTTAAACCCTGATTCTTAAGTGAAATTGTTAATTATGTAATAAGATAATATATTCTGAAAAATCCCCATACCTTATATTCAAATGATATATTAATATTTTCAATGTTGTAAAGTAGATCAATATGATCTCTTATATAACCTAGTTTCATCTAACTAAAGGTTTTAAGTATCTAATTCCTGTTTATAAACCTTCTATAAATTCTAACTACTAAATACCTCACTTAATTGTAAACTCACATCCTAAGTATTGGTAATAAATGTTATAAATGTATTTCATATGGCTTATCTAATGCCAAGAAACTTAAGGATTATTATTTAGATAAATTTCCAAATCATAGTTTAATATAGTTTAACATCATAATCCTTTTAATGATTTTATCTTAAAACATTAAGTTATATTTCAATACCATAAATGTTAAGAAATGATTAAATCTAGACTTACTAACCTACCTCACATTTAGATGTAAAAGTATTTTATTTATTTAATTATTGTTTTTATATTAAGAACATTTAGATGTAAACGTATTACATTTGTCTATCATTAATTATAGAATAAGATCTATTTGTGTAACATTTTATGAAATCTAATCACAATTTCTCCTAAGTTTTAACTTATTAATTACTTAAATCCTAATTTTAGATTTACATTCTGGTCATTGACAAATAATACTATACATGTATTTTAATATGGTTTATATATAAACCTTGGAAATTCAAAGGTAACTCTTTAAGCCTAATACATAACTAATTTAATACCACCTCATATAATATTCTTCTATTAGCATTATGTAGAGGTTTAGTTTAACTTATTAATTCCTTCGTATTATATTTCCTATAAGGTATTTAATTTCTTTTATTTATGTTTAATGTGTATATATTTATATATACTAGGATTTGTTAAAAACATTATTTATGTAGTTTTATTATATTTAATTATTCCTATTAACTTTTACACATATTAATATCTAGTATATGGTTTATAAAATAAAGTATTTCCCCAAGCTTCAATTAAGTATATTAACTTCCACATTATATAATAAATTAAAATGTAGACTAGTTTAATTCCTTGATTTAATATAAGTTTCTACTTAAATAAGTATATATAACATATATGTAAATAATTTCACCTCTCTTAAAAGATAATACCCAAACATTTATAAACTTACTGTTATAAAATGTTAATTTAATTTCCCTTATTTTTCCCAGCTTAAGAAGTTTATTAACAAACCATACTTTAATTTTTGGTTACATTAAAAACCATATATTATAAGTTATTCTTATGAAAAACTCATAAACACAATTTTTAAAACCATTTACCATTGCCCAAAAATTCCCAAATTTAATATACATAACTATAACATTTTAGACATATTATAAAATTTTTATTTCATAAAAATATCTTTTTAATTTAGCCAAATAATTCCAGAAAACCTGTAACTTGCAAAAATCATAACTTACGTTTAAAAACTTCAAATCCATAATAATTTACATCAAAATAAACTAGATTAAATAAGGAATCTATGGTTAAAATTTTGTGTCAAAATACATTCGGGAAGGCATTAAATACATTCAACAAGTTAGGGTTTATTTCTGAAATCATAATAAAAACTTATACTATCTAATCTCAGCCGTCCGTTTCTTATAACTACGATCGGACGGCTGCTGAAAGCCGAGTTCATCAGGAACCTAATCCCGCAACCCGTGTACTAAATTCGAGTTTTCTCTTAATCTACAGAATGAAATCGAGTGATTCTTGTTTCTATGGTTTCGAAATTAAATTACGGTTCTAATGACACCGATTTCCCCAATTATAATGCAGTATTCAATGGTTTTCGAATTCAATTTCGAGGTTAGGGTTCATACGGGTTTCCGAAACCAAATCTGTCAAATTCACTCAATCTAAAGCGTAATTGATGCAATTGAATCATGGTTTTGACCGATAATGTAACATAGTTTAGCAAGGTTGAAGGAATTTGAAGAAAACTTACCGGAATTGCTCGAATCGAGCAGATTTGTTTTCGGTTTCTAGAAAAACGCCCCCTTTACAACCCGATTGAGTAGCCTACTTTGCAACGCTATAATTTACAGTACAGAAGGAGTTAGAACTAGTTATTGGGCTTAATCTAAAGAAGAAACTTAGCTCTACACAATGATAGCAAGAACTCACCCTAACTTGCACTACACAGAAAGAAATCGAAGCTGGAAGTTGCGAGTTTACCTTGCGTTTTCTGGAAAGAAAACTATGATTTTATGCTGTGACGAAACCGAAACTTTAGACACCTTGTTCTTCCAAACGGTTGAGAATTGGCTTAGGCCATCAACATGAAAGTTTTAGAGGGTTAGAGCTCTTCAAAACGAGCTAAAGAACATGAAATTTGGCTGAGAAACGAAGAAGTTATGGCTAGACGAAGTTACCTGATTCGAAGGAAAAACTGGAAACTGTAGTTACGGTTTTGCAGGGTGGCTACTTTGGCTCGAATTTCCGGTTGATTTAGGATGAATTAGGGTTAGTGTGAACAATGGTTGTTTAGAGGAAGTGTAGGAGAAGGCAACAAAGAAGACGACACTTAAAAATTCCATAAGATGAGAAAGTTATGAAGGTCACAAGATAGGGCAAAGACTGGTTTCTGTTACCGGAATTATAGGAGATAAAACGGCTAAGTGTTGGGGCACGATTACCGAGGCGCGCGATGAGTCAGCAAAGCTGCCACATCAGCATTTTTTCAAAATTTTGGCTCTAGACTTCATTTGATCATAACTTTGGCTAGGATGATCCGTTTTTGACGTTCTTTTTATCGATCTTCATGGTTTTCCATAAACTATTTATTGGTATAGGTTTCATGGCCTGGTTTGACCATTCTCAAAAAGTCAACCCTAGCAAGGCTTAATAAGCTTTAAGGTTTCTAGGATTTTATATTGACTTTTATGTTCCAAATCAATGCTCCCAATATTTCTAAAATCTTTATAATATAATTGGAGTGTTTAGAAATTTTCCCAAGATTTATCGACTTATAAATCTTATTATTAAATTCATAATACTATATAATAATATATAATAATTAAATATTTTATTGTATTCTTTAGGGTTAAATAGGAGAAATCCCCTAAATAAATTTTCATAATTCCATATAATAATTTAATATTTAATAGTATTATTTAAGTTTTAATAAAAGAAATCCCCTAAATTAATTTAAATTAATTTAGGGGTATTTCAGTATATCCCCCTTAAAAGAAACTTTGCCTCGAAGTTTAAAAACCAACTAATAGGCACTCACACCGCTTCGGGTGTGCTGAGACAATAATAATTCCAATGAAATTCCATACCAATCCAATCCTTTATTTCCTTCCATTTCCATTACAACATTCCACTCGAGATTACTCAAAATCGAAACGAACCAAGATATACCAAGACATAGCATGATGAAAATCAACAGTCCCATACTGTGTCATAATGTAAAAACCAAGCACATACAAACACCTCTCGTTCTGCTAATAAAACAACATGGCATAATCTGGATGAGGTGACGAAGGAAGAGTATGCCAGTATATCCCCCTTAAAAGAGCTAAGGTACGCCCTCGTACCGCTACTAACGACACATTCAAAGAATTCAACACCTTATTAACCAGCTTTGTTGTAAATTTTATTGCACCGTTGATTTTATCTGCGATCGATAAATATATATCTGTATCTCTTGTTTGTTTTGTATTTGAATTTTCTTAACTGTTATAAAATTTTATTTTATGATCCTTATCCTTTCATTTTATGACCGGTACGAATTATATGTCCATTATATGTTCATTTCATCATATCAATTACATTAACAAGCTACAACTCAGGTGTAACACACTTGAGTAGTTTAAAATAATATTTTAGATCATTTAATAATCCTCAATAATCTTCCAAAATTATTTTCAAGGGTTTATTAGCCAACCATATGTTAAAACTCTATAAAATAAATATTTTCTGTGACTCTTCAAGTTTCAATTGTTTTTATAATTAATTATAGTATTTTAGACGAACCATTAGGTATTTACTTCATAAAATTTACTTATTATATATCTACATAATTTCACACAAGGCAGAGTTTTAGGAAGTTCTTATTAATTATAATGTAGCTCCAAAATCTGATTCCTTTATCTTAAAATTTATATTTTATTACTATTTTTTTAAGGTAGGGACTCTATATACAATTTTAAGTCAAATGAACTAGTCTAATGAAAACTCACTCACTCTTGATAATTATTTTTCTTAGGGTTTGTTCTATGTAAGTATTCTTCTGATTATTAAATCTTAGTACTCCCTTAGACAATGGTGGCTTTTGTAAATATCACTCTTTAAACTTCAAAATAAACATGAGGATTTCCAAATCTTTAAGTAACTCTCAATTTTTCACTAGACACTCAATACTCCAAGTATTTAAGGCTCAATAGTATTTAGTTTATTATTACTCATGTGTTTTCACTCCATAGGTAAGTATTTTTCACCAAGGATTTAACTCGGTAAACTCTTTACATGTATGAATTTAGTACTTGATCTTAATATATAAGTTTTGAATTGTTCATTGTGGCTAGTAATGAAATACGCCTAGCTCAAGATTTCATGATGGTAACGTCTTACCACCACTTCCCCTCAAGTTCAACACAATCCATCACATGCGTAGAAGATTATATACGGTTAGATGACAAGGCTTGTCTAGCCCCTAAACTTCCAGAAGTGGGTGTGCACCCCCCACTACTTTCAGCCTAGGAGTTCGTCGCACCAGGCACTTCCCGTAGGGTGTTAGGTTTAGGTGTTTTCTTTCTAAAGTTAGCATAGAGTTTTAGTGTGGTTTATGGGTTCGGGGGTATGCTACTAGTGTGTTACTTAGGGTGCGTTCACTTCGAGATGAGGAAACGGAATGGAATCAGGAAAGGGAATGGAAAGGAAAGGAAAGGGATTCCCCCTAATCAAGAAGTCTGTTTGATTCTAACACGGAAACAGATTAAATTCTCAATGATTGTCTTTATTGTTGTTTGGTTCCAAACAGTGAAGTGTTAATACTAATACATTATGAATAATATATATTAATGTTTATCTAATTTGTATGTAACATATACTAATATTTAATAAATTATATAGCATATATAAATAGTTTTTAAATTATGAATGATATATATATATTATATAAACATTTTTGAAAGTTGTCTATATATATATATTAATTTTTTAAATTTATACTCCCTCCGTCCCTTCTTGACTGTCCTGTTTACTATTTGGATATGTCGTTTGACTTCAATATTTAACATATAAGATGATATAATTTTATAAATCTAAGTTTTGTAGTAGATTCCTTAGGTGATAAACTATACATATAAAAAATTTTGTAAAATTAATTTATCTAATATGTTTAATATTGAAGTGGAAAAACGTGCCAAAAAGTAAACAAGACAGTCAAACTGGGACGGAGGTAGGTATTTGAGTTTTAAATAATATTTATTAATATATAATATAAAATTTTTATTTAAATTGTAAATAATATAAATAAATATTTATATAATATATATATTGAATTTTTTATATTTATAGTATTTAAATTTAAATATATTATTAATAATTTTTTAAAATATTAAATTAATTGTAAAAATATATATAAAATATATTCATATTTATATATCATCTATATATAAATATTTTTAACATAAAACAATATGATAAATATTTTTTTTATCTTTATAGCATTTAAAGTATAAATAATATTTATTAATATTAATATCATATATCATATTTTTCATATTTATTTCAATTATAACTAATATTTATAAATGATAATATATGTTGATATTTTTTTAAATTTATTAATAATATATAATTATTTCAGAATTTTATTCTAGTTATATTATAATAATATTTATATTATATATAGTATTCATCATTTTTTCAAATATAAATAATATCTGTTAATATTATATAAATTATATATTGATATTTATTTAAAATTATATGATATATAATAAATATTTATATAATATATATATTCATATCCATTATATTTATAAATTTTAAAAAAATAATTAGTTTTATAGAGATAAATTTTATATTAATATAATAAAAATTTTGTATTATATGTTAGTATTTATATAATTATATACCATATATATTAATATTTGTTTATGTTAAAGATGATGATAGGGAAAGAGGAAGGAAAGGGAATACGTTTCCCTAGGAATCTGGGGGGAATGGCTAAAAGGGATATGGGGGTTTTCAAAACTTGAATTGGGGGAAACGGAATCACTAAAAATACAAAACAAACAACCATAAGGGAATGATTCCGTTTCCCTTTGCTGAATACCCCGAAGCAAACGCACCCTTAATAATTTCTAGACTTAAGATTTATCCAAACATTACCTTTAGGCAACAATTTGTACCAAGTAATTCTTGAGATTTATTTTCAAACTTTAAAGGAGTTGAAGTACTTTCACATAATATCAATACTAATTTAGTTATTTAAAGTTCTATTTGTATATTGTTTTCAACCAAAGTATTCTTTAAAATTTCTAGGAGCATGTGAACTTGCTCTTAAGGAATTGTATTCTTAGCCATGTATTCTCCATAAGTATGCTTTTGAAAATAGCTTAATATATGATTTATCCCAACCAAAATCTTAACGTACTCAATAGATGATATTCCAACCTATATATCTACTGTAGTTTAATGTTCGAACAGAACAACAGCACACCATTCTCTGCAGACATTCATAAAAAGAAAAGTGTATAAAGAAATCATTCACTAATCTAAGAAGGGTTAGGAGTCGTGCCTCACTGGAATCCTCACTTCCCAATTCTACCCCAATTCCCCAGTTTTAAGTGCACCTATATTCTAAGTATTTCACTCGGCTTGTTTTCTCGGGTTCAGAGCGTAACTACGCTTTGATACCACTTTCTGTAACACCCCTATAATAATAAAACAACAACGGAAAATAAACTAAAGGTGCTACAGACCATCGGGCTCCAAACACCTGGTACCAACCTCACCAATTACAACCATTACAATTAACTAAGTTACGGTCTGAACTTCGAGAAAACTTAACATAAACATAACAATAACAAAATACATTCACTCTCCATAAACCTAATCCCATCCCAATCACTCATGCTCTTCGTGGCCACCTGTAAATCAATTTGTACCTGCAAGATGAAACCAAGCAGCCCACCCCGAGAGGGGTGAGTCAGTTCCCTGGAATGGGACTGGTACAATTCTCCAAAGCAAAAGTTTAAAACATAACTCTTCAAAATAAACAGTAACTTGAAATCAAACTCTTGAAAGTAAAACAGGGAAACAAGGCACTTTAAAATCACCAAGCCAAAGATAACAAATTAAGGATAAAGATAAATAATAGGAAGGTAAAGTTAGTGAAACAAAACCACATCATGTGTTAGTGAACATCCATTGCCTTAGTTAAACCCAATTACCGTTAGGAGTAGAAAGACTCAGATAGTCACAAAGGACTAGGAATGATAAGATAGACCCAAGAACCAATGACTCAAGAGTGGAATAAAACCAATTGGGAGGGATATACAGCCCCATGCTGTCAAATATAAATGTCCTGATGGACGAGGGATATACAGCCCCCTGCTGTCAAATATAAATGCCCCTATGGGCGAGGGATATACAACCCCCTGATGTTACCATTGAAGACGCGCGCACGTCGAAACCTCAAGAACCAGCTCATGGATGAAACGATATCTAGCGTCAAAAGAAGGATTTACCAAAATTGATCTTTTCCAAATTCCCACCAGATCACTAACTACCCAGAGCAATACCAAAACACTCAGTCCTACAGAGTGCAGAAGCGTAAACCCTAAGCAGTCAATGTCTAATGGAACAACCAAATAGAAGGAACCAATACCCAAGTGAGTTTCACATTCAAGGCCCAGTTAGTCACACAAGCTGAGTTAGTCACACAACCATTTCCTTTAGAAATTCCTCTTAAACTCAGTTAGCGTTTTTCGAAAACGTCTCATAAGTCAATCAGCAAAAGTATCGGAGTACGTGAAATCGTACCTGGTCAATGCTGTAGCAGTTCTAGTAAACTCGTGCAAACATTCAACAATTCTCTGAGGAACATTGAAGACAATTTACTATCAATAACCTGTACCCTAAGTTAAACTTAAATAAATTCCCCTCCCTTATTCCCAAATCTCAATTATCTTATAAGCCCTCGCTTAAATGTTATGTATAACCTTTGACCTATTTTAGAAGGTTGTATAACCCAAGGTTGTAGGATCAAGGAATGTACTTCATTAACACCTGCTAACTGTCCACTCTTATCCACTTTATTCATATCTCACATTCAAGACTTTTGAGACCTTTATATCATAAATGTGTTTATATTATATAATTAAATCTAAGAATTTCAATAATAAACTTAAGCTCATTACCTTTATTCTTAATTTAGAATAAACATTGTATTATGACCTATGATGGATTCCTCTCAGAATACTATACTATTATCTCACAATGTAAAGATTATGTATTTAAACAATATCTACTAGATAACCCATTATGATTAAGTCTTTCCCTTAACTTAATCAAGATCTACATCTTGTTTATTGGAACCATAACGTTGTAGATACATTTTATTATATCTTAATTGAGCCACTAAACTCAATTATCTCATCTTTAGTTCAGAATGACTTTTAATTACAACCATCTAATAAACTTGTCCTAAGATGTTAAATTGCTCCTCATCCTGAACAACTATACTATAGTTAACTTAGACTTAACGAATTAATCTTACATTTAGTATTCACAAGGTATATTATATGTTTCATTATTACCAATACAATAAGGTGTTTAGTATAACCTTTTATGTATCCTTACTTACATTTAATTTCCTAAATGTTTTATTTTTACACACATTCTCTCTATAGACTATGTATAATCCTTGTACTAAACTTCATTAAACTTAAGTCTTAAATACGTTTTAAATTATTTACAAACCTAAGGTCTCAAAGGAATAACTTAATAAATTAATTCCCTTAATTATGTTTTAGGATAAGCATTACATATCAACATAAGGTAAAATTTATCTAAGAGTTAAACCCTGATTCTTAAGTGAAATTGTTAATTATGTAATAAGATAATATATTCTGAAAAATCCCCATACCTTATATTCAAATGATATATTAATATTTTCAATGTTGTAAAGTAGATCAATATGATCTCTTATATAACCTAGTTTCATCTAACTAAGGTTTTAAGTATCTAATTCCTGTTTATAAACCTTCTATAAATTCTAACTACTAAATACCTCACTTAATTGTAAACTCACATCCTAAGTATTGGTAATAAATGTTATAAATGTATTTCATATGACTTATCTAATGCCAAGAAACTTAAGGATTATTATTTAGATAAATTTCCAAATCATAGTTTAATATAGTTTAACATCATAATCCTTTTAATGATTTTATCTTAAAACATTAAGTTATATTTTAATACCATAAATGTTAAGAAATGATTAAATCTAGACTTACTAACCTACCTCACATTTAGATGTAAAAGTATTTTATTTATTTAATTATTGTTTTTATATTAAGAACATTTAGATGTAAACGTATTACATTTGTCTATCATTAATTATAGAATAAGATCTATTTGTGTAACATTTTATGAAATCTAATCACAATTTCTCCTAAGTTTTAACTTATTAATTACTTAAATCCTAATTTTAGATTTACATTCTGGTCATTAACAAATAATACTATACATGTATTTTAATATGGTTTATATATAAACCTTGGAAATTCAAAGGTAACTCTTTAAGCCTAATACATAACTATAATTTAATACCACCTCATATAATATCTTCTATTAGCATTATGTAGAGGTTTAGTTTAACTTATTAATTCCTTCGTATTATATTTCCTATAAGGTATTTAATTTCTTTTATTTATGTTTAATGTGTATATATTTATATATACTAGGATTTGTTCAAAACATTATTTATGTAGTTTTATTGTATTTAATTATTTCTATTAACTTTTACACATACTAACATCTGGTATATGGTTTATAAAATAAAGTATTTCCCCAATCTTCAATTAAGTATATTAACTTCCACATTATATAATAAATTAAAATGTAGACTAGTTTAATTCCTTGATTTAATATAAGTTTCTACTTAAATAAGTATATATACATATATGTAAATAATTTCACCTCTCTTAAAAGATAATACCCAAACATTTATAAACTTACTGTTATAAAATGTTAATTTAATTTCCCTTATTTTTCCCAGCTTAAGAAGTTTATTAACAAACCATACTTTAATTTTTGGTTACATTAAAAACCATATATTATAAGTTATTCTTATGAAAAACTCATAAACACAATTTTTAAAACCATTTACCATTGCCCAAAAATTCCCAAATTTAATATACAGTAACTATAACATTTTAGACATATTATAAAATTTTTATTTCATAAAAATATCTTTTTAATTTAGCCAAATAATTCCAGAAAACCTGTAACTTGCAAAAATCATAACTTACGTTTAAAAACTTCAAATCCATAATAATTTACATCAAAATAAACTAGATTAAATAAGGAATCTATGGTTAAAATTTCGTGTCAAAATACATTCGGGAAGGCATTTAAATACATTCAACAAGTTAGGGTTTATTTCTGAAATCATAATAAAAACTTATACTCTTAATTTGAAACGATCTAATCTCAGCCGTCCGTTTCTTATAACTACGATCGGACGGCTGCTGAAAGCCGAGTTCATCAGCAACCTATTCCCGCAACCCGGGTACTAAATTCGAGTTTTCTCTTAATCTATAGAACGAAATCGAGTGATTCTTGTTTCTATGGTTTCGAAATTAAATTACGGTTCTAATGACACTGATTTCCCCAATTATAATGCAGTATTCAATGGTTTTCGAATTCGATTTCGAGGTTAGGGTTCATACGGGTTTCCGAAACCAAATCTGTCAAATTCACTCAATCTATAGCGTAATTGATGCAATTGAATCATGGTTTTGACCGATAATGTAACATAGTGTAGCAAGGTTGAAGGAATTTGAAGAAAACTTACCGGAATTGCTCGAATCGAGCAGATTTGTTTTCGGTTTCTGGAAAAACGCCCCCTTTACAACCCGATTGAGTAGCCTACTATGCAACGCTATAATTTACAGTACAGAAGGAGTTAGAACTAGTTATTGGGCTTAATCTAAAGAAGAAACTTAGCTCTACACAATGATAGCAAGAACTCACCCTAACTTGCACTACACAGAAAGAAATCGAAGCTGGAAGTTGCGAGTTTACCTTGCGTTTTCTGGAAAAAAAACTATGATTTTATACTGTGACGAAACCGAAACTTTAGACACCTTGTTCTTCCAAACGGTTAATAATTGGCTTAGGCCATCAACATGAAAGTTTTAGAGGGATTATAGATCTTCAAAACGAGCTAAAGAACATGAAATTTGGCTGAGAAACGAAGAAGTTATGGCTAGACGAAGTTACCTAATTCGAAGGAAAAATTGGAAACTGCAGTTACGGTTTTGCAGGGTGGCTACTTTGGCTCGAATTTCTGGTTGATTTAGGATGAATTACGGTTAGTGTGAGCTATGGTTGTTTAGAGGAAGTGTAGGAGAAGGCAACAAAAAGACGACACTCAAAAATTCCATAAGATGAGAAAGTTATGAAGGTCACAAGATAGGGCAAAGACTGGTTTCTGTTACCGGCCGGAATTATAGGAGATAAAACGGCTAAGTGTTGGGGCACGATTACAGAGGCGCGCGATGAGTCAGCAAAGCTGCCACATCAGCATTTTTTCAAAATTTTGGCTCTAGAATTCATTTGATCATAACTTTGGCTAGGATGATCCGTTTTTGACGTTCTTTTTATCGATCTTCATGGTTTTCCATAACCTATTTATTGGTATAGGTTTCATGGCCTGGTTTGACCATTCTAAAAAAGTCAACCCTAGCAAGGCTTAATAAGCTTTAAGGTTTCTAGGATTTTATATTGACTTTTATGTTCCAAATCAATGCTCCCAATATTTATAAAATCTTTATAATATAATTGGAGTGTTTAGAAATTTTCCAAAGATTTATCGACTTATAAATCTTATTATTAAATTCACAATACTATATAATAATATATAATAATTAAATATTTTATTGTATTCTTTAGGGTTAAATAGGAGAAATCTCCTAAATAAATTTTTATAATTCCATATAATAATTTAATATTTAATAGTATTATTTAAGTTTTAATAAAAGAAATCCCCTAAATTAATTTAAATTAATTTAGGGGTATTTCAGTAGTCCCTGCCCGGAGGTCACCACGACTTGACTTGAGTAAGTAGTAAGTAAAGTATGTATGAGTAATGGTCTTGGCTGGTGTAAGTCATTGACCTCGAGTAAAGAGTAATCTCCACCCGATTAACCCGGGTGGACAAATGGAGCTAACAAGTATTGTGTATGTATGGTATATGCGTAATTCGGTAAGGGTAAGTATGTATTGGTTGACTTGTATTGTCTTCCTTGTATGTATTGAAGTGTATGTATGTATTCCTTGTCTAGTATTGTATTAGTATGAATGAAAGCATGTATGTAGGTATGTATTTGTAAATGAACTGCATGTATTCGACCATGTGGTCGGCGTACCCTCGCTAGTACGCGGGGTATGCGGAAGTCATATGCAGCGTAAGCTGAGCCCCTAGGGGTAACGTTTTTAGTGTGCAGGTACCCGAAGCGGTTATGGTCACAGTAAGAGACCGGCAGCTATGGTTAGGCATCATGAATGAATTGTAGATAGTAGTAAATTGTACAAGGCTTTTAGCCTTTGATGTAGAAGTGTACCAAGCGGTACACCCTTGTTGTAAATTGCAAGTATGTAGTTGTGAGGAATGGGTAGATGTTAGACTCTTAGTGAGTATGTGTAAACTTGAAGAATTATTGTATTGGATTTAGATCTTAGTAAACTCGGTGTATTATATTGTATTTGGAATGAGTGTTGTAATTGCGTAGTACTCGGATATTCCGGTCCATCAGACCGATGCTGTATGTATCACCCACCGTTGTGTAAGTATGTATCCGCTGCGTGAGTATGGAAGTATGAGGACATTGGACGGTAATGAAGGTATTAGCGGTAGAGGTGTTACAACTGTGTAATACCGAAACACTCACATGTCATTATAATGCAAGTCTGCATAGATAACTACAACATTTATTCAAATTAAAATGATAAACAGAAGTTAATACCTTTGATGATAAGGTAGCATAAGATATATTTTTTTCACTTTGATGTTGTTAACCATCGCACGCTGCAAGTAAGTCTTACACATTTCTGTATCGCACTTCAGAGCAGTGAATGACGCTCTTTTAGGACACAAAAATCCATACTTGGTAAGGGCAAAAGATTGCATTTTTGTCATGCAAAAACCTATTCATAAATTAAAAGACATAAAATTAATTAACATTGTTTCAGAACATCAATTTATACCTTAATTATAAAACAACAGGCACCCAATTAGATTTTAGGATGTCCTTAACATCGGTCGTCCACATGTTGACTTCTACACCTTCTTCGTATTGAAGAAGGTCATCGTCAAAGTTGAGTAGGATAGAATTTCTACCATCTGGGAAGTCACGGATTATATCATGCAAACATTTCATGTTTGGCCCCAGGCGTGCATATATGGAATCATCCACCAAATTTTCTTTTTGAACAACGTTGGTGGATGATTTGTATTAAAAGGATTTAATCTTTAACTTCTTTTTCACAGGAGATGCAGATTTCCTTCTTAATGCCTATTTACAACCGACATACAATACTAGTCATGAACTGAGCATCCACACATACTATATTCATATAATGAACAATAATAACTACACTAGTGGTTAGTATTAGACATACCTTCACACACTTCTGAATCAGACGAGCAGGCCACTGAACAAATGCACCCTTTGCAGACCGAACCGTGCTGTACTCCTCCGTAGGTACAGGGAGCGCTAGATCAGGAACCTTATAAATCGGTTCGTCCATAGAGACTTTCCCGTGATACGACTTTAGTGGCATCCCATGGGCCACGTCATTCGGGCCTGATGAGTACACCCTTCCTTCTGCGACACATATTTCTTGATTGGTGTATGGAAGCAGGAGGTTACAGTTTATTGGGTCCTACAATTTCATCATATTAGTAGATGTTGAACTAAAAATATGTAAGAAAAGATATGACAAGTAATAAGACAGTTAAAGGTATAAAAAATTACCTGTACATACGCGTAAGGATACTGGTCATTGGAATTCACACTTGTGTACACTCCAGCAGGAGTAGCACCGTCATTTCTTGGGAATGAGAGAGGGTCATTATGATAATTGGGGCAAGAAGGATCAGAAGCAGGAGTAGCACCGTCATTGATTGGGAAAGAGAGAGGGTCATTATGATAATTGAGGCAAGAAGGATCAGAAGCAGGAGCATATGGCTGGGATGCACGACTGCCCTAACGTAATTCAGCAATGACCTCCTTCTTCCACTACTCTCTCAGGTCATTAATGACACGCATATGCTGCTCGTAAGAAATTGTCTGTCCTTGACTACTCCCTTTCCTTGACCTGGGGTTACCAAAAAGTTTTCTAATCCCTATGTTAACCCCCCTAACCCCACAGCTCGGCCTGAATGATCTTTCTTTCCAAGTGCACGAGACAACTGGTCATCATGTCGATCAGGAACCCAAGTCCCTTGGGTAACTTGTTCATTCAGCTCACCCTTTATACTACATTTAATTATAAATTTTAAGATGATAAAAATGAATTTGTCGAAAAATTTGAAAGTAAAGAAAAAATACTTACCATCTTATCAACAATTTCCTTCGTTTTCTCGAAGGGATACAGACGCTCTCCAGTTTTTGGGTCTTTCTTAGTGCGTGAAAGCTTCCAAAACGTACCCCGTTTCTGGTGATCACCCAAGTGCTCATATCTGATGGAAACTCCCCTTCTGCCACCCACTCAGGAACTCTTCTATTAACCCCTTTGGCACCCAACACGTGATGATATTCATTCTTCTTCGCATTCGCTGACTGGGCGTCATGATACTCCTATTATCAAGTAAATATATATACAAACATGATGATGATTAAAAATATATACATATGTAAACATATATATCTATACAATATTTAATTATTTAAGAGTTAGTATGTACCTTCGTCTCCATCTTCTTATCGTAAAACTGCTGCCACTTCTCTTGGTTTATTGGTGTGCAAATCTCCCAAGGCTGGCGTGTGTCGCCGTCAGGCCTCTTAAGCTTCTTGGTGATGAACCATTTGACCAGATCATGCTTATGATCTGAAAATTTCTTGCGCATCATCGCTTTGACCATGGTGTAGTACTCGCTTTCTGCAGGTATTCGATATCGTTTCTGCATATTACCATAAATGAAACGGATGTTAGTTATGCATACTTATAAATTGTATCAATAAATACTTCAACTATTGTTTATTTACCTGTACGATCTCAAACATCTGCTTCTTCAGTCCTTCGTCAACCTGAGGCCAAGAGAGAGTGATATCACAATACTCTCGCACTATGATGCCCAGCTCCGTAGTGAAGTCTCCAGCCCATTCCCCAGTCGGCTGTAGGTACTCATTAAACTGCAGCGGCTTTGACTCAATCTTTTTTTCTTTAAGCGCTTTTGTAGGACCTCGAGGTTTTACGCTCCTGGTCGGTGGGTCTGTGATCTCTGTGATCCAGAAGGTCCAGCCTGTGTTGCCTCAGGTCTAGCCTGTGTGTCCTCGGCTGGCACATCAGACACTCTAATCTCGTCCAAGCCATGAACCCCTCATCAGTTCGGCCGTGACGTGCGGCCCTACCTCCACATGTTGCTTCTTTGGTCGAGATGCCTCAGACAAAATCTCACCGATCGGGTCATCCATATCATCCATTTAACTGTCTGCACAGATAAACAATATGATATTAATAACAACACAACAAATAATGTAAAAAATACATAATAAGATATCATGAATATTCCAACAAATTATTTAGCGATCAACCAAACAATAAAAAATTATTGTTTAATTACCTAACAAACAAACACATCATTTATGGTTTTCAACCCATAAACCCTCATCATTAATTCATACGACAGTTAATCAAGGACACTAACTTGTATACTACTTGGTGATATATATATAATATAGTTGGTTATTATAAATCAACAAATTATACAAATAATTATGATAAATAGAAATTAATCAACATTGAAAAATAAAACTAACATGTATTTGGAAGGACGAGGAACAAGCGGAACTCGGTCAGAGGGAGGAGACAGGGCGGAGGATGGCGACAAACGTTGTTGTCAAATGGTGTAACTGTGAACCATAATACTTAGAAGTGAGCTAGGATAATAGTTGTATGTATAAAAAAATACAATCAACAAAAACAACCTTTGTCTCACCTGTTTTTCCCTCCCCTTTTTGGAGTCTTGTCAGGTCCGATGGGAGTAGCAGAAGTGGGTGGTGAGCGAAGGCGACGAGGAGCTAGCTGACGCGACTACACTGGCGATCTTCTGTAGTATCTAAATGAAAACACGGTACAATTGATACGTCAATTCACCAAGGTTGTTTACTTGTCAACAACTCACACAAACAATAGAAAGATAGCAAAAAAGTTGCTGAAATTGGCTAAGGCATTTCATCGAACACCTTGCGAGCATATAGATTATTTTCTAAAATTAGCCGCATATACTATGACCTCTCAAACCAATCAATTAAATACCATTCAGAGGACACAAGTCAATCAACAATTTCATTTTTACAACAAATTAAGGTCCAATTTGACAAAAATTCGAAATGTAAAAATCTGTAAAAACTTACCTAAATCATATATTTTTCGGTTGATTTAGGTAGCAGCAAGGGTGAGGAGGCGGCGGCGCGACTGGGGCGGGCGTGGGTGGCAACGACGGAGGCGCTGCGGGATGGTGGTGATGGCGGACTTCGATTCTGAAGGCAGTGGCGACTGTTGGGCGATTTTTGTTGCGCAAAGAGGGGGAGAAAACTGGCGAACGAAGTGTGTTACGAACGGGGTTAGGGGTTTATATTAAACCTTTTTTCGGCGGTTTTAGTATACAACCGCCAAACCAATTTTCGACGGTTATTACTAGAAACTGCCAGAAATGCCCTGACCCGAAACTCTTTTTCGACTAAATTATAAGAACCGTCGAAAATGAGGGGCCGAAAAAGGTCCTTTTTGTACTAGTGCATAAATTTATACAAGATGACTAATATTACAATTATTCATAATAATTGAATAATATAACCAATAAGAACTTATATAGTTACATAATAGTGAGATAAGTAGCACATGCAGATCTGAGAACCAAATAAACAGCAGCAACTATAATCTTCCTTCTCAAATAAGAAACCAAAATGAATATACTTTTGTATATCTCTTGGTTGACTAGCCTTTTAAGGAAAGACAGTGTTGAGTAGTCATTGTATATCAACAACTCGGTCATTTTTCAATTACGTAACTTCTTCATGTCTCTACATATTGCTACGCTAGCTAGTATCAATCCATTATATTGGCTGACTCCTCTCCTAAAGCAATGATTGCACTCTTGGTTAATCTCTGATCATACGTCGCCATGACTTATGGTCAACCAAACGTGTCGATATATTATATAGTAGTATAGATACATATTAACATCCATAGGAATAATTCGTGATAATATTTAACAATATGTTATGCTGGCCGGTGACGAGTATATATGTCTCTGGCAATATTAAATTGTTTACCGGTTGATTATTTTATTTCGTTCTGACGAGATCAGGCCAACTACTACATTAGCTACTACGACCATATTTACTTAAACCATTATTATGATCTGCGACAATCGAACAAAATTAGAAAAATACCAGATGATTAAAACAAAAAGTTGAAATAATAAACGGATACTGTATACTAATATACTACATCCGTCCTGTATCTTGTTTGCTTTTTGGCATGTTTTTTCACTTCAATAATAAACATATAAGATAAAATAATTTTTGAACATTAAGTTGTATAATATATAGTTATTCACATAAGTATTCTATTGTAAAACATAAATTTATAAAAAGATATTATCTTATAGGTTAAATATTGAAGTCAAATGACACATCCAAATAATAAACTGGACGCTTTGACCGGAGGGAGGGAGTATGACGGAATATATATAGTACATTTTTTTTTTTTTGGAGAGATCACTATCATCCTAGCTGAGAAGCAACAGCAAGGTTACTCCAATGGCAACATTCAAATCATCTACACTATTTCGATCATCATCTTCTCCCCAGCAATTGCAACAACAACAAATTAACATTTGAATCTCTTACATATCAATCAATTAATCTTTGAACGTTATGGTAGTCGTACTATTCAAAGCCATCTTCTACGCCATTTCCGCCACCATCAACATCATTTCCAAAGTAATCCTCTCCACCGCAGCTCAGTTTCTAATCCTCCTCCTCCACACTTTCAAGCTCCCAGGAGAAGCCTCAAAGGGAATTCTTGAGCGATTTGCAGACGCGATTAGATGGGTGCTTGAATCCACCCTTCAGCTCGTAATTGAGATCATTAAAACCATCATCACCAGCTTCATCGACGCAGTCAAAGAGGGTGTTGTCGGATCAGTCAACGCCACTTCAAGCTCCATTGGGGAGTTAGTTCAGATCACACGAGAGTCGCTTGCTGGTGCCATTGAGGATGTTCCAGAGATCATAGAAGGGTTTTCGGAGATGATCGTGACCATTGTTTATGATATTTGGAGTAATTTCTTGGAAGCTGCGAGTCTTGTTAAAGAGAAAGTCGCTTGACATTGTTTTCAAGGTTATTCCTTCTGTTGACTCGACCGATCGTATCCTCTGTTGGTCTTCTCCTTCTACCTTTTCTTGCTGTCCCTTGTACAGATTCGAGGGGATTTTCATCCACTTTTGTGTGTAAATTTGTAGAGTTGGGAAAAAATTAAGTTCACTTGTTTGATGATCAGTGAATCATAATATATGAATGCACGACTTATATGTCATTCAAATTCAATATTCTAAACTACCAATCAATCAATTATTTGAATTTACCTGTAAGTGTTGAAATTTCATCTGAGTGGTGATCAAAAATAAGTTTGAGAATTTTTATATGTTTATTGAACGATTTTGTAAAGTAAAACACAAAATACACGGGATTTACTTACATAATTATTAGGTTATATTAAAACTCTCCTGATGTACAATTTCTTAGCTATTGCAATGGCCCTTTTGTCGACTGTCACGTATCGTCTTGCGAGTGTTGCTCAGTGCCATACATTTCCCCAACTAAAAATATGGTTTTGATTTAATAAAATGTAGTTTTAATTTAAATGTGTGTCACGCATCCTCTTTAACTTGAGTATCGCAAACATAGTTAAAGAAGATTAAATAGTCACTACTTGTCGATGGGAACCATGTATAGACAAGTATATATAAGTAATTCATGTATAAACAACAGTAGTAAGATTTTCTTGGACCTTTTGAATACTTAGTGCTTATGTTTTACGTTTATTTTTTATAAGTATGTGTAAATTGAATTTTAAAGTGTGTAATGTACTAATGAATATATATACATGTGCGAGTTTTATTAACCTTATTTATATTGATTTCACTAGTTATGAAACGTAGAATTGTCAAAAAATAAAAAACTGACGTTGAAGAGAGAATAAATAACACAAATTAAAAATCTATAAACCTGAAACAATAAAAAGCCACACCAAAAAATTAAAAATTGAAAGGAAAAATTCATAAAGAGAGAGCAACTTTTTCTTAAATATAATGAAACTAGTTACACCTTACTTAACAATCTAAGACCCGAGGTGAATGGAGGAATACACACTCAAGATCGAAGTTCCAAAAGCTACAATCCTAAATGACTAAAACATCCAACAGATTTATACTTCACCAGCCAAATTAGATAGTCCATCACCACCAAAGACATGGAAATATTCAAGGTTTTCATTCTTCCAAAGCACCCTGTTTGGTATCATTGTCATGGATATGCTTTCTCGGTTGCTCGACCAGCTTCCCCAAGATCCGAGCTTCAGGTTCCACCCTTCCTGTCAAACCCTCAAAGTCTCCCACTTATTTTTCGCGGATGATGCCCTTCTTTTCTGTAAAGGGGACCAGAACTCCATCTCCCTTATGCTAAGCAAAGTCAATCTATTTTCCGAAGCATCGGGGCTGAAACTCAATCCTTCCAAATGTGACATGTTCCTTGGAGGGGTCTGCCCGTCCACTGCTACCTCTATCCACTCCTCCACAGGCTTCAACCAGGGCTCCTTTCCTTTCCGCTACCTGGGCATCCCTATTTCGGCCAGAAAACCCAAACAGTCGGACTTTGCCCCTCTGATTGACAATGTTCAAAGGACTATATCCTCCTGGGGGGCAAGCACCTTTCCTTTGCGGGTCGCCCACTCTTATCCAAAGCACCCTGTTTGGTATCATTGGCTTCTGGGCCTCGTCGATTGCTATCCCCAAAAATGTCATACAATGCTTAACTAGGAAGCTTCGCTACTTTCTTTGGTCCGGGGACTCGGCCAGCAACCCTACCCCGCCAGTTGCGTGGAATGCGGTCTGTTTTGATAAGACGAAAGGGGGGCTGGGCATTAAGGATATTTTCAAATGGAACATGAGCTTTCTCCTAAAAACTATCTCTGCTATCATACATAATGCTGAACGACTTTGGATACAATGAATCCATAGTGTTTACCTGGAGAACACCAACATCTGGACTGTCACCCCCAAAGGTGGTGACCCGTGGCTCTGGAAGTCCATCCTTAGGGCCAGGGACTGGTGGATTAAGCAGTGTGGCTCTCCTCAGGATGCAACATCGCTTTTCCTCACCTACCCCACCCATCTACGAGTCAACACCATTTATCAGGATGTCTCTTCCCCTTATAGGCACTTTCCGTGGTACAAAATCTGTTGGAAGACCTGGGCGCTCCCCAAAGCCAAATTCATTCTGTGGGTTACCCTAAAAGGTAGACTAAAAACATGTGATAAGCTGCAATCATGGGGCATCAGCCTTGCTAACAGATGTTGGCTCTGTGAGCAAGCTTCAGAGACAAGCGGGCACCTTTTCTTTTTTTGCAGGACTACTTGCAGGATCTGGTGGGCTATATGTGACTGGTTGGGGATCCCCACCAACAGGTCCAGCCTTCGCAGTTGTGCGCATTGGCTGTCTCACTATAGCAAGAGGAGAAGACCAAAGGACGCTGTCAGACGGGCCGCCCTCGCTAATGTTGTCTACTTCACTTGGATTGAAAGATGTAGAAGAGCCATGATGGGCCAGGCCAGAGACCCCACCCTTATCATTGCAGATGTGAAGAAATCAATCAAAGGCATCATCGGGAACCATTTCCTTCCTAATAGAGATAACGCTTGGCTCAACCAGATCTTGGAGTCCTAATCTAATTTGCATCAATTTCTGTTATGTACCCCACTTTTCTTTGATTATGTTGCGTTATGTAGCGTCTTGTTGGCTAATCGCATCTGTTTTAGAACCAATATGACCCCAATTGTCTTGTAATCCCCTGGGTATCTGATACATAGTACCCCTATGTATCTCTTTTTGTACAAACTCTATTATTATCTCAATACATATTTCACCATTTCTTCAAAAAAAAAACATTAAACTAGGACCTACACTACCAAATGATCCATCTACCTGCATAGAGAAAAGAACACATTATTAATAAGATCATCAAAATTAGGGGAAGGGTACCTCCCTACTGGATCATCTATCAAACTAATCGATTTCCCCTTACATGAAGAACCACACTCTCTTCTCCAAAACCATATGTACACATCCGCAAGCCAAAACCAAGAATAACTACAAGAGGAAAAGACCGCGAAGCTTTTTAACTAACAGACAAAACAACTTCATCTTGACTCGCACCACCACTACTAAGGGCTAGGAAAACAAATAACACTATTTTGTGTGCTACTTAAATAATGCACAACTTGTCGCAATATATAAGCAATACTAAGATAGACATAACTAATTATAAAAAGTAAACTTAATTAATAACACATATTTTAAACATTTCTCAACAACTGAGGAATGATTCATGCTAGATCAAGAATGAATCGGGTGAAACTACTTCTTTGCACAAGGACATAGGCTGCTTATTTTGTAACCTCAACTTTTTATTCAAGGGAAAATGATCATAACAGCCCCTTAATTTAACTAATCACCAAAAGATACTATTTTATGATCTATGGAGTGTTTTATAAAAGATCATATATAGCGTCTAAATATTTCATGAGTAATTTTTTTTAATACCTTTTGATTTTAAAGAGGGTACCATACCTTCTTGTGTATCTAAAATTATAACGATAATTGAAATTAAAATAATAATAATTCAAATATAACTTGTTAATTATTTTGTATTTTATCATTTACTATTATATATTTAAAATTTTAGAGTAACTTAATATAGTAAAATATATTTTAACTTATAATAAAATAGCTTTTACTTATTAGACACGTACATAAACTTTTAAAAACAACTTAAAATAATCAAATCTAATTTATGTCCCCTAATATATATTTTACTAGAAACGGTAATAAATATTTAGAGTTATTTGTTGTTTTACATATAAGTTTTAAATTTATTTTCTATACATTTATGATTTTTTATTTTAAAATTTTTAATCATAATAATAAAACAAAATTTAAAGAGTATAATTAATCAGTATTTATATTTACAAAGATTTTATACGTACTTCAAGATAATTTTTAGACAAAATATTGTAAAAGTATATTTTAGATGATAAACAGAGTTTTCTATCATATTTGACGTACTAAAATATGAATTAGTATCACTTTATTTTTCTACTCGTCAATATATAATCACGATAAAGAGTTCTAAAATAAGCACCATACCGTCTAACATATAAAGAGTTCTAAAATAAGCACCATATCATAAATATAGAGCTAAGGTAGGAGATGTAATTCCGAAAGTTCCCCTTTAATATTCTCGAAAAAAATTCACAATATCCCTTTAAAACATGTATAAAATTAAAATAAAATAAATAATCCTTAAACATAAAAAACAAAACTGTTTTTTACCATTTCATTTGTCTTATATCTTTAATAATCTTATTTTTTGTTAAAATATTTACAGTTATGAAAGTAACAATTAAATATTAATTTTTACTTTTCATATGATTTTTTATCCTTTATAAGGTATTCTAGATTTTTTTTATCATTACTCACAAATTCTACCACTCATTTTTTATTTTAGAACTCTAATTTTTAATTATTTGAATTCTCAAAATAAAAAGTAAACTTTTTCTTCCATAATTTTTGTGTGTACAACTAAAAAATAGTATTGAGAACAAGAGGGATAGTTGTTCATAAACAAAATTAATCCAACATAGGATGGGATAATTTTATTATTTTTCAAATATTTTTGTTAAATTTCATAAAATATATTTGAAGAAAAAACAATTAATATATTATTAATTTAAAACGTGTTATATAATTTTAGGGTTTAATAATAATTATCCAAATCATCTAATGAATTCAAGGTATATTGTCTTTTTTAAAAGAAAAACCAATACACCTTTAATTTAATTTAAAAACATGTAAAGGTATATAGTGATTTTTTAAAAAAAATTGAAGTATAGTGAGAACCTAAATTTGAAATCAGAATAAGTTATGGAGATTCACTTCAACACGTAGCCACCACAGCTGTCTGCTAGTCCATCACCTAGCTGAGTTGCGTGTCTCATCCACAGCCCATGAGAACTAAACAGAAAAATCGAGAAGCAAGGGAGAACAGAAATTATCTCTGAAGCAAAAAGCCCATTTTACTCATTTGCTGAAAATAGTTCATAACAGTACTCGAAGAACGTCGATCTCTTCATGGCAGCGAAGCTAATGCGAGCGGTTCAGTACGCCAGATACGGTGGGGGTGCCGATAATCTAGAGGTAATTCCGATTTTCTTCTTGAAAATGCTTCACATTGGTTCATGCATTTCATTTTCTTCTGTTTCTATAAGTGAAACCGTCGTTTCCGTCAAGTAGATTGATACGGTTAGAAGGAGAGATTTTGTGCTGCTGACGACTCTGGTCTGTGATCAGAAGTATATCAATCGCATGCTATAAAGCTTGCTTTTGAGGTTCTCAAGCAATCCTGAATTCCTCATTTGTGGATGCTAGATAGAGGTTGGAAGGAATGTGGGAAAATGGGTTCGCTATGCCATGTTAGTTTGCTCTTACTTGCGTGGCCGTTTAGGATTTTTTGTGGGCTGACAGGCTGTACTAAACAGCGTATTTGAAATTCTGAAACTGAAATCACGTGAAAGGGTCATTTGTTTTAGGTTATGGACTGTTTGCTCTTCAGCCTTTTTCTAGTGGTTGATCGCTGATTCTCAGTGGCTGGAAATAGTAGTCTGTCGTTCCTTAACGTAATTTTACATTTGAACAGCTATTTCAAACACCCTGCTGTATCTCATAGCTCATTGTTTATGCCTGACAATCAATTTCGACCCTTCAACTGTTGATGGGCGATAACTCGATAACCTACTACTACTAATTCTTGAAACTTATTACAGACTAAACCTGAAAATGAGAACCTATCTTTCAATGTTTCTTTTCGGGTTCTACTCTTTTTTCAGAGAATGAATCCTTTTATCTAAAATCATTCTTGTGAAGCTGCAGGTTGCTGATGTGAGTTACTTCAAATAATATTAGGATGATATTGACTGGACTGATGATATCAAACAACTGCACACATAAGAACAAACTTAGCCACTTGTTTTATGGTGTAATATGTCTATATCATAGTCTTTATGTTACCCCATCCACAGTGATGATAAAAATGTTGAATTTGACGGTGAAAAGACACCGCTTAATAGGCTATTCATATGAAGCTTACCTGATAACCTAAAATGAGTTTTCCTAGAAGGCTTATTCATTATATAATGTTAGTTGCATTCTCTCAAGAGTCATGTTTTTTTCTTTCTTGTTCAGACTTTGCAAGTTGTCACACTGAAGGTAGAATTTTGTTTGTTTTCAGATAACATTTTCCCGGGTTTCAATCTTTTTAGTAGTCAATGTTAACTGAAACTGTGTAAGATCGGTGGGCAAATTTGCAATGATTGACTCCCCAGAAACCAGATGAATCCTCGTAATCCATTCTTAGCTCTTGTGCTTTTCATTTTTTCAATTCAGTAACTCCCTCATGAGTGGCTTGCAAGACATTCCCAATTTCATTGGCTGATTTGCAAAGATTAACTCTTCTCTTCTCTGGAAGCGAAACAAGTATAAATAGCTCGAAGAGCTTGTCGATTAAGTTCATGTGTCTTTCGATCCGTGAAAGTCCACTCCTTTCTATTTGGAGGTACAAGTACATCTCCTGTGGTGGTAATTTCTCTATGTGTTGTTCCATCTCATTCTTCCAGTGATCGTAGTTGGTGAAAGTGAGTTTGGGGTGCTCGAAGTGCATCTTGTTGTTAATCTAGTGGATTTGTCAGCAACGAGTGAGTCTCTGATACCACGTGTAAGATCGGTGGACTGACTAAAAAATGTTTCAAATGGTGAGTCTATAAAACACTTTGACTCAATTAGGTTTGTAATAGCGGAAGTAGTTAATCGACACAAGTGTGTACACAATGTAAACTCTTTATTAGAACAAAACAAAGAATTTACATTGTCTGCCAAGTAGAAGGATTCCACTCAGTAGGTTCTCACTTACTCACCCTATAGATTCTCTAATCAGTTCAATGACAAGTATAGTGAGGTTAGGTACACCCTAGAATAAGTCTTAACAATAAAACTCTAAATACTAACAGAACGGTAGGTACTTTTCTTTTTCTATTTGCAAGGTTGTGCTTCTCTCTCTAATGCTAGACGCAATGATCAGTAAAGGCGCAAGTGAACAAATGAAAAACTACTGCTCTTATATAGTGAGGGGAATCAAACCGTCATAAGAGGTTTGCTCTGAAATTTCCGCTTCCAACGTCCACTTAGCTAGTTTGTCGGACCTCATGAGTAGCGTCTTTGAACAAGGTCGTGGAGAGCGAATTTTGTGGGCCAAGACAAACAACGATCAAAGTTAATGAACTGGTAATACTTGGCCCTTAATTCCGCAACAGAATCAACCGTTGAAGAGAGGATTCCTTCTCAGTGAGTCGATCAACATTTTATCTTGGATCGACTCTTTCTTTGTCTTTCTTTTGGACTGGTTTGTCTCACCAAATGGGCTCGATTAGTTGATAGACTCCATCGTCAGCAACACCAGAGTTCCAACAAACTGGAGTGTGTATAATTACTATGAGAGTCGATCTAAAGAGACGTTCACTTTGTAGTGCATTTTTTACTGTTGACAGTGTCAAGCAGCTAAATTCATATGTCTAAACATTTGCTTGTTTGCCCCTTACCTATTCTTCTGTTGTGCAACGGTAGAAAGAGGCTTGGGATGAAACTGCAGATAGAGGGTTTTGGTAGTGAAATCCTTCTGTTGTACATCTTTCAAAATTGTCGTAGGACGATAAGAATAGCCGTGCGCCAGGGCCCAGGATATAATTGTATATTGATGTTTGATTATTTTCTTGAATTCAAAATTTTGGAGAATCATACCTGGCTGGCTGTAGAGCTTTCTCAGTCCAAAATTAATGATTACTGAAATTGTGTCTCGAGAAGGCTCTCAACTTGCTATTATGAGCCCATTTGGTACTAACAGGAGCTTTATGTTACTTTTACAAAAGTAATTAGCTGTGTCCATTAGTAATGGGTTCAAAACAATAATCAGATCCTTCCAAAATCTCTCCATAGTGTAAGTTGCAACCCATAATTTGTGAACCATAGTTATACCATGGTGATTTAAATAACACACCTTTCCTGCGATTGGCTGGCTGCTGTTGCACCCCCTATGTATACACGTCTAGCAGAGGATACTGAGAGGGTGACTGCTTGAGCTAAGAGGTCATTGAAGATGAGGGAGATTGTAGAAATAGGATGGATAAAGAAGATTTTATTATTTTGAAGATAGAAATCAAGGTTACACCCTGCCACTGAGACAAGCACTGCTCAGAGAGCAAGCCTGAGGTCTATATTATAATCCAAATTCTTCATACCCTTCCCATCTTACAACCTACTACCTATAAACCCATGATACTTGGAGAACAAGGAAATACTAAAATGACTAATAAGACCCTTCTAGTTATTCTGTAATGAGCCAATTAAGATTTGTTAGTTTTGTAAAATGCCCCCCTTCTGATATTGTCTTCTATCATACCATCCCCCTTCAAGTCAGTCTTGTCCTCAAGTATGGAACGGCAAAATTCTGCCAAATGAAGTCAGCTCTAATGTCCATCTGTGGCATTCCTTCAACAAACTTGAGGATCGAGCCTGACCAAATGGAGATACTGCAGCTGGGGCAGTGAAGCTGCAGACTCGGGGAGTTTTACTAGATTTATCTATTATTAGGACTTGTCAGTACACTATTGGACTAGCTTCAAAATGAGGTCTCTCCATTGGTTAACGTTACTACCCAAGGGAGCTTTAAGAGAAGCTATTTATAGCTACTAAAAGAATTGGGATGCAGTTTTTCTTTTACTCACTCTTGTAAATTTTTAAAAAGGAATCTCACAAGAATGCATATTTTCGTACAGCTTGGAAATAAGCCATTTACTATTGTATGACTTCTAAATGTCTAGATACTTTTGACCATGTACTTTTGTTGATCATGCAGGATGTTGAGGTTCCTATACCTGGTCCCAAAGCTGACGAGGTATTGTTGAAAGTGCAAGCAGTAACTCTAAATCCAATTGACTGGAAAATTCAGAGTGGTGCTCTTCGTCCTGCACTTCCTCGCAGGTTTCCATATATTCCAGGTTGGTTCTGCGGATCAGTGATGGCGGCTGATATATATATATATATATATATATATATATATATATATATATATATATTCTGAGTTACCACAATTACACTTCTTGTTTTGGTAGAACAATCACATTTCTGTTGTTGCTTCTTAGGTGCAACCATTATTGTTGGAAATGTGAACAGGTTTCTCAATTCTAAAAGAGAAAAAATAAATTTCATTGAGTAAAGATTTTCTCTGGTGCCAGTCTCCTTAACAACTTTTTCTTGTTGATGCTAACTTATTTAACCGAGTCTTGATTTTAGGATCAAGTATTGTATAGCAGCCATGCTTTTCTGATTTTGAAGTATACATCTCGTGGTGACATTCTACTAAATTAGATTTCATTATATGTGAATCAGGCACAGATGTAGCCGGAGAAGTGGTGGATGTTGGCTCTGGAGTTAAAAATTTTCAGCCTGGTGATAAAGTTGTCGCTATGTCAGCCATATGGTAATTTATTTTAGGTTTGAGAATGCGCTAGCAACTAAACTTCTTAACCTTTTGATTAATAGTCGTAGGAGCCTTGTTCGTGAAAGCCAGAGTTAAGTGCAATATTGCTCAGTACTTTCTTTCCTACAGAACTGTTTCCTTATGACTAAGAAGAGACTGACATGGTAAATTTCTGATATTTCTAAAAAGAATGGAGGTGGACTTGCTGAATTTGCTGTGGTGAAGGAGAATCTAACGGTCACACTACCTTCTGAAGTATCACCAGCTGAGGCTGCAGCCTTACCTGTTGCAGCCCTAACTGCTCACCAAGCCCTTGTCCAGTCTGCATCCATAAAGCTTGAGAAGGGGTCATCCAGCAGCGGCGCTGATGAGGCAAAGACGAACATCCTCATCACAGCTGCTTCAGGTGGTGTGGGCCACTATGCTGTCCAGTTGGCAAAACTTGGAAATGTCCACGTGACTGCAACCTGCGGAGCACGTAACTTAGAGTTTGTGAAGGGATTGGGAGCTGACGAAGTATTGGACTACAAGACCCCTGAGGGAGAAGCATTGAAGAGCCCAAGTGGGAAAATGTATGACTATGTCATCCATTGTGCAACGGGCATTCCTTGGGCGACATTTGAGCCAAATTTGGCTGCAAATGGGAAAGTGATTGATCTTACACCGACGCCGAAGACGATGTGGACTTTTGCTATGAAGAAGCTCACTTTCTCAAAGAAGCAACTTATTCCGTTGCTTTTGAGTCCAAAATCTGAGAATCTGGAATACCTCGTGAATTTGGTCAAAGAGAAGAGACTAAAAACTGTGGTGGACTCTACTTATCCTCTGAGTCGAGCTAAAGATGCTTGGGAGAGGATTATGAGTGGGCATGCTACCGGAAAGATCATTGTGGAGCCTTGACAATTTGCACGAGCTAAATTGCCCTCTCTGCGTGTTTTTGAGAAGCTTTTATGAACTAGCGACAGCTAGTCATATGCAAAAGCTCCACTTTTCAAAATAGCACATACCCCTCCCGTCAATTTTAGAATAAACTTGCATTACAAATCCTTTCCCATACCATGCAGCAAGCTGCCTCACTTTACCCTCCATTGTGTGTCCATTTGCCTTTGTACGGTTTTCCTCAGTTTGTAAAGATAGAAGTACAGGTGCAAAGTTCAAATCGAGTGGTGACTGATCTTCTAGTCCTTGTATGAAAATGGGGCTTGTTATTTAAGTGAATTATTAGAGTTTTATGTAGCTTTGTTGCTCCTTATCTCGTCTCTTTAACCAAACTAAGCAGGATAGTATGAACTTCTTTCGCTTATAAGTTGGATAAAAAAGTGTTGTCTTTATCGTGCAACGATCCAAGTAATGGTCGCTTTTGAGAATATATTTCTTTATCATGCGTTGTGAATTGTCTGCATGGTTGATATAGCAGCAAGTTGCTTTTCCGTGTAAGACCCGTCCAAACTAGATGAAGATCAAGGAAGAACTTAAATGCTCTCGTGAGGTGCGGAAGCTGAACTTTTTATTTGAGATAAACTGACTCACAGGGTTACAGATATGCTGAGAAAGTTTATAGCCTGGGCTACTCCCCATCTCCAGCTGATGCAAACTACGTCTAGTACTTACAGAGACTTTTCCATACTTTGACCTCTCTTATCTTCGTATTCAACCTTCCTATCTGAGTAGTAAGCTATATTACACCAAAAGCAAAAGACTACTACACAGTCTTTAGAAGGTACATCACTAGTCAGCTGTTGAATACCACTTGCATAATACTAGGACAACAGAAGTAAATTCTACCTTCAATAAGCAAAAAATCACTGAAAATTCTAGGAAAGAAGCTCTCTCCTTGCTTGATATCCCAATCGGATCTCATCATGGACATCTTCTTGTTAAATTATAACAATGGCTAAGGCTACCCATCTTAAAGACAAGCTCCATAGCTTTTAGATATGTTATAATACTAGTGTTGAGAATCTCACTTTCTGAGATCTGATTTGGATATTTTTGCCTTTATCTCTATCTTTCATCATTGATCGGTCTGTTTTCCACTTCCTGCTGCTATACCACTTGAAACTACCCTTCTCTTTTGAAACACCACCGATTGGCTGACCTAAGTAGATCAAGAAACCGAACACCCAGCAATAGAACTTCCTTCTTAACAGACACATCACTTCCCCCACACTACTACTATTTATCTTACCAACCCACCAGGGATTACTCTTCTTAATCTTTACTACCTTATGAAACAACTTGCCTTGTACCTAGGTCTCAGAGAAAGAAATGCTAGCTGAATCAATACCATGATTGAGCTTAGCTTTCTGCATTGCTGCTAGGAGGAGACTCATCCCCAGTAGAGACATAGAAAGGGGATCATTATGACGGACTGCCTTGCTTATCAGCAAGGGCAGCCTTCACTGGGGAATCCTTAATGCTAGAAGAATCTTGACTAATTATCTTTACATGTGAAGGTTTATTCTTCTAAAACTTCTTATTTGGGGAGTTCCTCTTCTTCTGTCTAACGTTTTTCCAGTCTTGGTCTGAACTACCAGCCCTGAAAATCTGTTTCCCATCTCTCTGATTACTAGTTTCTGTCTGAGTGATAATCTTGGTAGGAAAACGAGGAGGGGGGGATAGTATGTCTACTTCTTCCATGATTTGGGCAATAGATAGACTCAGATCGCGATCCTCATCCAGAAAAGACTTGATTTTCTTCGCTTTTGCTTTAGTAAAATTCTTCAAAGCCTCCTTCCAATCCTCCATCTGATATGCATTTCTTTTCTTGAAAGGGACCAACTTTAGATTTTTATCTGATATCATGCCCAGAGGATCAAAGGAGCTAATGCATGATTTACTATTTTCCCCTTCCTGATTCTTCCTTAGAGTGATGATAAGTTTGGAGGAGACTTTTTGAGAGCTAGCTGTCTTTTCTATACCCGTTTCTATTTCCAGATTACTCTTCTGAGAATGGGGCTTGAAAATGTCTACTGCCATTTTTTCTTTTCCTCTCTCAGCCAGTTAAGCCCTATTGATATCACCCTTCTTAATTCCTACAACAACATCTAAGATCCTACTTGTCTCCTCCATAAGGTTATTTTCCAGTTCTATCTCGTTTCCCACCTGCGCTGCTCCTACCTTCTGTTCAGCCGCATTACCTGCCCTATTATTCTCCTCTTCTTTCTCAACCAAGATTTCATTACCCAATATCCTCAGGTTCCCACTAACATGATCACTTAGAATATTGTCTTTGATATAAGCTAGGGAACCAACAAACTCAGACCTCAGCCAAGGACCGTATTTTTCTTGCTTTGTTGTTACTTCTCCTTTATGTGGCATCTAAAGCATAAGAAAGGTAAATTGTCATATGAAACCCGACAACACCTATCTTTCCCAGCTAGAGTCTGAACTATTAACCTGCACAAAGGCTCGGAAACTTTGACTTCGACACATATCTTTAGCACCTTTGAAGCTAGAGGATTCAACCGGTCAGAACAAGAAACAAAATTCCCTATCTTATTCCCCAGTCCCACGGCTGAAGCTTTGTTGTAAAAAGATATAAGAAGGTTGTGAATCCCTGAGCAAAGTTTTATCGTATTTGGATCGTGCTCTTCTATGGTGATGCTAGGATCTATGGTTGAGACTACCAAGAGGCAATTTTGAAAATGCCATGGACCGTTTCCCAGGACAAACTTTGCATCTACCTCATTAGTAAACTGAAAGGTGAAGCGGTTATTACCATGTTCGTTTACCTTGAATTGGGATTTGGGTTTCCATATAAGGCCTAAGAACTTGTGCATAGCCTTGCAGTTTATATTGTTTGGATGCCATAATCTACCAACGAGCACCATGGATAGCTCTTTTGGAGTACTATCTTCCGGGAGAGAATCATCGTCGATTTTTTCTAATTCAGTTGGATGTAGACGGAGGAGTTCGCAGCTAGAAGTGAGAAGATCCATCTCGAGATGCCATGGATACTACTCATGTTCTTGTAATCCATAACTGAAGAAGACGAGGAGAAAGATTCCAAATCCACGCAACTTGGAGAAAGATTCCAAATCCACGCAATCTTGAGCGATTTGCAAACGCAATCAGATGGGTTCTTGAATCCACCCTTCAGCTCGTAATTGAGATCATTAAAACCATCATCACCAGCTTCATCGACGCAGTCAAAGAGGGTGTGGTCGGATCAGTCAACACCACTTCAAGCTCCATTGGGGAGTTAGTTCAAATCACACGAGAGTCGCTTGCTAGTGCCATCGAGGATGTTCCAGAGATCATAGAAGGGTTTTCGGAGATGATCGTGACCATTGTTTATGATATTTGGAGTAATTGCTTGGAAGCTACGAGCTATGTTGCACGGAAACGTTTCGAAGTTTGGGGACGGGGACGGTGAAACGTTAATTTTAAAATATAATAAAAACGGGGACGGGCGGGAACGTCAAACAAATAAAATTTTATTAATTTTTAAAATCTATATTATAATAAATTAAATTATAAATAAATACTTTTTATAATTGAGAGTATTCAATCACAGTATCACAATATCTTGCTCTACCTATAATTGAAAACATGTATAGTATAATAGCCTAATATGGTGAATTTTATTAAAAAATAATAGTTTCTTAGTTAAAAGTATTATTACCATTGTCCAGTGAAATCGTATATTCGTAATCGCATTGCCAAGTTTAATTAAAAAAAAAAGAAAAAAAGGCGTGGCTTGGGATTACCGAAAAGGAAAAGGAAGGGTACCTGATTTGTGTTGGGACTAGCAAACTTTTACTTTATTGAGACTAGTAGTGTAGTGACGATTCACATATGTATAAGGGAGGTCGCACAGGTGTAGGGGACGTTTCGAAAACTATGAAATGTTTCAACAAAACTAAAGACTATCTGAAACGTTTCGAACGTGTTTCGGGTACGTGAAACGTTTCGGAAGCGTGAAACGTCACACCAGAGCCGTCCCATGCTTCTTTGGCTACGAGTCTTGTTAAAGAGAGTCGCTTGACATTGTTTTCAAGGTTATTCCTTCCGTTGACTCGACCGATCGACTCTGTTGTACAGATTCGCGGGGATTTTCATCCACTTTTATACTATGTAAATTTGTAGTTAGAGTCGGGGGAATATTAAGTTCACTTGTTTGATGATCAGTGATCATTATATGAATGCACGTCTTATATGATTCCGACGATCCAGTTCATTCATATTCATTATTCTAAACTATCAATCAATCAATTATTTGAATTTACCTGTAAGTGTTGAAATTTTATGTGAGCGGGAATCAAAAATAAGTTTGAGAATTTTTATATGTTTATTGAAAGATTTTGTAAAGTAAAACACAAATACACAGGATTTACTTACATAATTATTAGGTCATATTAAAACTCTCCTGATGTACAATTTTCTCAGCTATTGCAACGGCCCTTTTGTCGACTGTCATGTATCGTCTCTTGCGAGTGTTGCTCAGTGTAGGGACGGAGTCAGAAATTAATGTTGAGGGGGCATGAACAAAATTATAAAAAGTTAGGGGGGTCTTTTATCAAAATTTTCAAAAAAAAAAATTACTCTGTAATTTTGGATAATTTAACAAAGTTAGGGGGTGTTTTACTCCCTCCTACACGGCACTGTCTTCGCCCCTGGCTCAGTGCCATACATTTCCCCAACTAAGAATATGGTATTGATTTAATAAAATGTGGTTTTAATTTAAATGTGTGTCACATAGCCTCTTTAACTTGAGTATCGCAAAGAGAGTTAAAGAAGATCAAATAGTCACAAGATCCCTATAATTTAACTTGTTGATGGGAACAAGTATAGACAAGTATATATAAGTAACAGTAAGTCTTGGCTACAGGTAGGTGTAGCCACCGTGCTCGCGGTCCGTTCTCCTTTTTTTTTTTACGCCTTTGGCGCTTTTTTAAATTAATTTTTTTAAAGATTTGTTCTCTTATTTATAATTTTTAATATATAAGTCCAAAATGAAAAAACACTATATCATTGTTCACCTAAATTCAAGCTCTTCAAAACAAGATAAGTCATGGATATATTTTGACAACTTTTAAAAAAATTATTTTTACATGTATAAAGCACAGAACGTAAAAGAAAACGTGTACAGATGGTCATACAAACCTGTACAAATGTTCACTAAAACATGTTTTTTTTTATAATTTGGGCTTAAAGCCATATTATTAAATAATGAAAGCCTGAAGAGCCAGGTGGATGGACTAATGGGCCTCATTAAACCTCCCTAAATAAAACCCAATGGGAAAAAACTTAGGGAGAAAAAGAGTACCCGTCACATCCAAATACAAGCCTAAAACCTGCAAACTAGGCAAGAGTAGGGACCAAACTAAACAAGCTAGAATCAGCCCAAGCACCGGGCGACACAACTAGATACACACCAAAATCCTAGGCGGGCGGTCCACCAACAGATCCAAAATGAGCAAAGCGCCCCCAATCAACACCCAACACTCCTAGGGACCCAAGATCAGATTAAGCAATCGACAGGGTGAGCGATGTTACCAGAACACCGACTCACAACTTCTTCCTCCGCTCCTGAAACTCTATGGCCCAGGTGCCTTCGACCTCCAAAAGAATCCTCTCAGTTCCTAAGCTGCTCTTGGATTTGACTGAGAATATTTGCTTTGGTTTGGGCTGGATTCGGCATATGGCACCCTAATTGCCTTAATAACTCAATGCATTCATCTGCTTCTGCGTCTGGGTTGATAATTTTACCTCTATCATCCCTTGCTAGTAAAGAATTTCTGGACTGAGTATTTGGCATGGAACTGTGAATTAGTTCTAACTCGGGGCCCGCCTGTTGCCCCTGGACAAAGGGAATTGAGCCGCTTGCCCTTTCCTTTTCCTCTACTGTAGCTTACGCAGAGAATGTCACGAATTGTTGTGCCTCGAGCGCCGCACCCATCTTTGAGTTGTCTGTCTTGCCAATTCCATTCCTCGTACAACCTTCCAGGGACTGTACCGACGTTTCGTGAAAGAAAGAGGCAGGGATAATTAAATCCTCATCATTTTCTTCACAAATTACCCGCGCCTGGGAAGATACAATATCAGTCTCATCAAGTACTTTGTCGGCAACTTGCAGACTTTTCTGTTCGCATACAGAGGGCGCCGGTTCCTCTACTCCCTCGTGGGATTTCTTTTCCTCCTTGTCAGAATCACAAGTGGGCATCACCTCCTCATCGTTACCACTTTTGTCTTCTAGTATCTTTCTCCCCAGGTCGCAGATATAGGAAGGCGCCACATCTTTGCTCAGACACAATGAGTGTGTCGAGTCTTCATGCTGCCTCTCATCACCTGACTTGTTCGCACTGCCTAGAGAGTCACCCGGGCAGTTAAAGTCTCCTCCCCCTTCTTTGGGTGACTGAACAGTATCTTTGAATCCCTGTTGACTGCGGTTAATAACTCCATCAGCACTAGGAACCTGAATAATGCTCTCAGTGGTGTCTGTAATGACCTTAACGTTGCCAACTTCGACTATAGACACCGGGAAGGACTGACCTTCAACTTTGACCGCAATCTTCCAATTTATTAATTGGAGCGTCGAAGTTTCTATGAGGATACGGATTTCAGCATTCTCCACAAACTGACTTTCTTCTTCCTCTATCTTAATGACATCACCTACTGTTTGAACAATTTTACGCACATTAGCCTTATTCCATGCATGGAGAGGGATTCCTCGAATGACAACCCACGTTCTACGCTTCTCAACTTGGTCATCTCTAACCCATTGACGAACTTCCAGTCCTCCGGACTCTTTACCAGGTGATTGTGCCTGGTCAATCACATCCTTTGCTTCCTGTTTGGAATTAAAAAGGATGAGGAATTTCCTCCTTGAAAATGCTAGTAACCCAGAAATATTTGGCCACCGATTAAGAAGCAACTCCATTGTTTCTTTTGGATTCTTATCTTCATGAAGAGAAACAACCGCACATCTAGACAGGCATGTCTTCATCTCCTCATCTGCTTTGATGTTGATAGAGAGCCTGGATTTTACGTTGCTAGACTCCTTCTTTGATTGGATGAGCGGCTTTTTGGGTTGCTTGGGTTGCCTTCTAACAGGAGAGTCCCTTTTCGCTTGTACTTTATGGCCTTGGAACTCCAATCTTGCCCAGAGACTATTTCCATTAAGATTCCACCCTTTGATGCCGTCGATGACTCTTTTGGCATCCTCTACGTGATTAACATCAACAAAAGCACACGCATTCCTGTTCGACGATCTCCATTTTCTACTAATGTAAAGTCTACTCCATCGGGCAAACCTTCTCACTAACTTACCCAGTTGGTATTCAGACACTCCTCTATGTATGTTGTCAATGAAAATTGTAGTAGTGGAGTTACCGTTTAGACTTTTCCTATCGTGTCGAGAATCTGGATTCTGCTCGTTCCTTGACAAAGAGAGACGCGAGTCATGTTTGGAGGCCTGCACATGATGTCTCCCATTCTTCCTGCTGGGACGTGGGTATCCACAAGTGTATGAGCAGCTGCACTTCTTCCTCTGACCTTTCATCCACGCACGAGGGCCATCTCTCCCCATAGAACAGATTGGGCGTTCATCAGGGTATCATCGCACAATACCAAATGATACAGAACTTGAACTTGAAATCAACAAGGAACGAATTCCCTTACCAATTCAAAACCCACAAATCGGTTAGGTTTTGTTTCTGGTTTCCTCTTTCAGTCCCTGATTCGTCCCAGCCAAATATCACAAGCCTTCAGATTTTGGTTTAACCAGAACGAGGTACTACCTCTATTTCTCCCTCCAAATTCGGTTTGACAGCTTTCTGTTCATGTTTGGACTAAACAAGGCGCAACCTCCGCTTTTACTTCTCAAAATTCTGGTTTTAACAGCAACACCTCTGTTTTCCCTTTTTTTTCCAGTTGGATTTGCACATCAACGGGGCAATCTGACGTGAGATGCAGCAGTTTTCTCTCTGTTCCACCGTTTCCTTTAGATTTCAGGTCCACAACACTTGAATCTGGCGTGAACACGAGAAGATAAAGGAGATGTATGTTCCTTGACTTGCCGGTACGAATTAACAGTAGAGGAAAGTTGTTCCTTGTTCGCTGGTACTTGAAGAAAGAAGAAGAATAAAAACGGAAGAGAGGTACATGTATGTTCGCCAGTTTAAATTGCAAGTGCTGGTGGTGTTGGTTTCGGTAAAGGCGGCGTAGGGTGAGTCATGACGGTTTTGATGATGTGTGGTGGTTGTTCACGAAAACATGTACATCCTCAAGTAAAAACATGTACATCCTCAAGTAAAAACATGTACATCCTCGCATTAAAAACATATAGATTGTCATATAAACCTATACGAATCATTAAATATGTACATCCTTAGATTAAAATCTGTACATATAAGGAAGAACACTTGTACAGACGGTCATACAAACATGTACAGATGGCCATACAAACATGTATAGATGTTTATTAAAGAACATGTACATTCTCACATTAGAACATGTACATTCTCACATTAGAACATGTACATTATCACATTAAAACATGTACATTCTCACAATAAAATATGTACATACATTCTCACATTAAAATATCATCGTATACATGTAAACATAATTTTTTTTAAAGTTGTCAAAACATATCCATGACTAGTCTTGTTTTGAAGAGCTTGAATTTAGATGAACAGTGATATATTTTTTTTCCATTTTGGACATATATTAAAAGTTACAATAATCTAAAGATTTTATAATTAAAAAAAAAAAAAAAAAACGCAGACGCGCGCGTTTTAAAAAAAAAAAACTCCGTGCGCTTCTCTAATCTCTTCCATTCTGTTTATTTTAATTTGACTGCAATGCCCCCCAGATATAGTCAATTTGACTGAAATGTCCCCATATGTAGCCAACTTAGCTACATGTAGGTGTAGGCAAGATTTTTAATGTATAAAGAACTATATCAGGGAGAGTAATGCTTTACAGTTATGTAATAATTGAACCAATCATATATATATATATAGTGAGATTTTCTTGGACCTTTTGAATACTTAGGAGAGCAGTTCATATGCTGCAGTCTGCAGCACTGCAAGTGAAGGACAAAAGAAAATAATTTTTCAACTGAAAGGTAGGCCAGTCGAATCTACTGGTTATCAAGTCAAGAACAAAAGTAACATATATTACTCTACAGCCAGAGTTAGTGCATAATTTTTAATAATGTATCTCATATTATCAATTTCTTCTTTTTTTAACATGCGTAAACTTCACTTTTCCAAATTAATTTCTTAACTTAACATTCATCATTCTATATTTCTCTATATTTTTGTTTTCATTGTTTTAGTGGTAATCTTATATTTATTTATTTTTTATTATATTTGAATAAAGTAGTAGCATGATTGGAGCATGTTTTTAGGCTCTAAATGTTTTAAAACAGGTCTATAGTATGTGTTAAATAATTTAGAATAATATACTAAAAGAATATACATTTTGTATAAAACTTAAAACAATTTAAATATATGTATGAAAAGCATACATATATCTAAATATAAAAATAATATTTTCATAAATGTTGAATATAATGTCAAATAAAGTTTTAAACAAAATTACATCAAAAATTATAACCCCAAAATAATTGTGAAATTATATGAAATTAAGAATAATAATAATAATAAAATCAAATTTATTTTATGTAAAAACTAGTTTAAATTTTGCTTCAAAATAAGTATTGCATGCGGAAACTCGATTGCTGCTCAACTGCTATGTCCTGATTCAAAGACAAACAAAACCGCAAAAATAATAAAAAACTGGCATATGACTATGCTAGCAGTAGTGAGAAGCAGAAAGCAAGTATTTCAACAAGAAGAAAGACAACTACAAAGAAGAAAACTTCCACATAATTTGTAAATTACAAGTTGCTGGATGAAGAAAAAGCAACGCGTTGCTTGATTATGCATGGGATGAAAGTTTGGGGAGATAAAGAATTGTTACAATTTTTTTACAACAAAGTTAATATTTAGTGATTAACTATACAAATTGTTTGATTATTGAATTATTGCAAATGAATTTCAAAAATGAGTTGCTAGTTTTTGAGAGGGATGCACAGTTGATGACGGTGCATCTCCTAAAATTAAAAAGTGTTAAATGTCAAATGAGCATAGAGTTACTGGATGCCTTTGTCAACGTGCTTAATATAAATGATATGTCTATCGCATAAGACAACAACACACTTGAAAAATTCAGATTTCCATCGTCAATGGCTGTAAGTTATAAATCATTACATTTGATTGAAATGCTATCAACTTTATTAATAATTAAAGTAAAATCTAATATATTGACATGTACGAGTAAACAATGTAGAGTTGTTGGAAGTTGTCAGACAAATGCAAATATCATCAAGGATTTCATTGAACATGATGCTTTCTATGGGGCTTATGACCTTGATCTCTCAAAATGCACATTGGTAAAAATATTTATTTGATGAGTAACAAATAATTATCAACTTTATACATTTGATGTATTGACATTTTTAAATTTTTACATGTCGCAGTTTTACTCCCCACACATTAGAGATGAAGAATGGATATGTTATACGGTGAAGGACAAAGTGATAAAGTGACTGAGGATATTACCAACAAGAAGTTTAGGGATTTCTACAGAAAGCGTATTGTCACACGTTTGCTATATCAAGATGGGGATCTTATCTAATTTACAGAAAAACTGACAGAGAAGGCATTACGTTACATTCAAGAAAAGGGATGTGCATAAGACAAAAATAGAGGGTCCAAAAATTGTTAACATGTCACTGGTAAATGGTTAACCTGTCGCTGGTAATGGTTAACCTGTGGCTTAGAAATTGTTAACATTTCGCTTGAAAACTGTTAACCTATTGCTGGTAAATGGTTAACCTGTCGCTGGTAATGGTTAATCTGTGGCTTGAAAATCGTTAACCTGTCGCTGGTAAATGGTAACCTGTGGCTTGAAAAGCGTTAACCTATCACTTGAAAACTGTTAACCAGTCACTTGAAAACTGTTAACCTGTCGCTGGTAAATGGTTAACCTGTCGCTGGTATATGATTAACCTGTGGCTTGAAAATCATTAACCTGTCACTTGAAAACTGTTAACCTGACGCTATTAAATGGTTAAAGTCTTAAGTTTAAATGGTTAATCTGTCAAGCTTAAATGGTTAACCTATCAATCTTAAATAGTTAACCTGTCAAGCTTAAACGGTTAACTTGTCAATCGTAAATGGTTAACATGTAAGTAATAAATGGCTAACCTATCACTTGAAAAATTTTAACCTGTCAATCATAAATGGTTAACTTATCAATCATAAATGGTTAACCTGTCAATCATAAATGGTTAACCTATTATTTAGAAAGTTAAAAAATAGTAATTTTTACATATTATTGATATAAAATCATAGCATAAGATAGGATAATAACAAGATATATTATCCAAGACTTCTAAGAATTTACTTAGATGCAGAGCAACGGCTCGTTTAAAAGCCGCTCTTATTATTATAACATTTGAATGGTATAAATCACCTAGATATCCTAGGTATAAGACCTTGATGGCACACATTCGAAATGTTACACTAAGACCTAAGTTGAACTTTGGCCCCGTTTGTTGATAGCTTTCTAGAGATTAATCTCATTTTATATTTCTCTCACTGCCATGTGTTAGTTTTTTAGTCAAAATTTAACCAAATGCAGATGTGTCAACACATTATATGTTAACTAGAGGGAGCTTAAACTAAAAGCGGGTATACCTGCGTTTAGGATGCACCCATTAAACGCCCCCTTAGCGTTAGAGATTAAGAGACCTTAATCTTCGGTGACCTATATATGTATGGAGGAAGTTTTAGTAGAAATTCAAGGGATGTGACTCTTGGTGCGCGCTCTGATCACAAACATGATGCGAGGATGTCCGCGTATGGGACCTCTACTCAATAAAATTCCAACAAACTAAGATGGTTTGTCGGTCGGATACTATACCGTTGGAGTGGCTACTGCCGTTGGTGACCCGCCGAATATAGGGGTATGGTGTAGGGGTACGTCGGTTTAATGAGACGTTGTCATAGGCATGAGATATTATCAACTAAACAAAATATGAACAGCTAGATAGCTAGTATGATTGGTAAACATTATCTAGTGACTTAAAAGCCAAGAACGAGAATGAATCATATACGTATTTATAACTCTCGTATTGTTGGCTTGAATGTTTATTGATTTGAGTGCATTGTGATATGCTATGCGGTGAAATATATGGTGTACGTGGATTGAATGAGTGGAGTTATTATACTCGTATATACATTGTGACGTATTTGATTGGCTATCTGTTGGTGTGACGAGTGGAGTCGGGGGCTATGAATGTTGTTTGGATTATTGCATTATATTATTACTTTACAGTTTAAATTATGAAAATGGAATTGCATGTAAATTGAACCGCATGTAAATTGAACTGTATGTCAACTCGACCAATTAATCCGAGGGTCTGAGGGTGCATGACAGTCACATAGTAGCATACTCAGCAGGGGCTGATTTCATACATACAAACAAACTATACAAGTTAACACTGTTGAAGAAGCTTAACACCATCAAAGACGATTGTAGAGTTTGAAGTAAAGGTTTAACGTCTACTGACCATACTTCATACAAGCTTAAAATGTTTTCGATTATCAATCCGCACCACAAAAAACAAAATAATACCTTGAACCCCATAAAAGCTAAAAGTTGGAGTAATGATTAATTGGGCTAACATTATTAGTTTTATTTAAAATTATAATATATGATAGAAATTAAATAAAATCGGTATAAGCGAATATCATATCAATACTTTTATAAAGTAATTACGTGTTGAAAAAAGATTTATTTAAAAATTAAAGTGAAAATTAGATTAAGAAAAATAGAGATAGTGTATAATGACCTGCATTGATTAATTTATAGTTAGGAAAAAAAACTGTATTCTTGCGTTCAAGTGCATGTGCATGTTAGCTTGACTTTGCAGCACTCCTGCAGAAGTTAACTTGTAGCTTCTAAGCCGCTTCCAATACTTAGTGCTTATGTTTTATGTTTATTTTTTATATAAGTATGTGTAAAGTTATATTAAAAGTGTGTAAGAGCAGGATTATCAAAGAACTCAAAAATGAGTTCTTAACATTCTCTCATATTTCTTTTTTTTCCCACCTTGTTTTAAGAATCACATCTAATTTTTAATAATATCAGACAACTCACATATTAGTTTTAATTTGTTTCTCTTTCATATATGTGGAGCATTATGATTGGAATGATAATCGTTGTGGGGTCCATATTTGAGTTCTTGCCTACACCTACATGTAGCTAAGTTGGCTACATATGGGGACATTTCAGTCAAATTGACTATATCTGGGGGGCATTGCAGTCAAATTAAAATAAACAGAATGGAAGAGATTAGAGAAGCGCATGGAGTTTTTTTTTTATAAAATGCCGCGTCTGCGTTTTTTTTCTTCTTTTTTTTAATTATAAAATCTTTAGATTATTGTAACTTTTAATATATAAGTCCAAAATGAAAAAAAAAGTATATCATTGTTCATCTAAATTCAAGCTCTTCAAAACAAGACCAGACATGGATATTTTTTTAACAATTTTTTATAAAAAATATTTTTACATATATACGATGATATTTTAATGTGAGGATGTATGTACATATTTTAATGTGAGAATGTACATGTTTTAATGTGACGATGTACATGTTCAAATGTGAGAAGTACATGTTCTTAATGAACATGTGTACATGTTTGTGTGACCATCTATACATGTTTGTATGACCGTATGTATAAGTGTTTTACCTTATATGTATAGGTTTTAATCTAAGGATGTACATATTTAATGATTCGTATAAGTTTATATGACTATCTATATGTTGTTAATGCGAGGATGTACATGTTTTTAAGTGAGGATGTACATGTTTTAGTGAACATTTGTACAGGTTTGTATGACCATCTGTACAAGTTTTCTTTTACGTTCTGTGCTCTAAACATGTAAAAATATTTTCAAAAAAAGTTGTCAAAATATATCCATGACTGGTCTTGTTTTGAAGATCTTAAATTTAAGTGAACAATGATATAATTTTTTTCATTTTGGACTTATATATTAAAATTTACAACAATTTAAAGTTTTTATCATAAATAAAGAAAAAAACTTTTAAAAAAACAAAGTAGCGCCGAAGGCGTTTAAAAAAAAATAGCACACGCAAGGATGTAGCCATCTCTGACTACATCCACCTGTAGCCAAGACACACCGTGATGAAAAAGCCTCACCAAAAAATTAAAAATTGAAGGAAAAATTCATAGAGAGTGATTACTTTTTCTTAAATATAATGAAACTAGTTACACCTTACTGTTAGGATAGCTTTCATTCCTAATTCTCTCTTTATTTATCTTTTCCTATCGGTCATAGCCCTTTAATCCCGTTTTAGCAACGGTTTCTTTAGTCCCGTTTAGCAACAATTCTTTATTTTCGTTTATAGTCTTGTTTCTTCCTCAGAACAGTAACAAGTCAATACAATGAGTTTCTTTCCTCTCGATAGCGCCAGTCGATTATCTCAATCTATTCCTCTCCTTCGTCCTTCATTCCTTCTCTTTTCCTTCGATTCTCCTCTTACATGGGTAAGAGCGGTAACGACCGTCTCTTAACCCTAATCTGCACCAATGTCTTCCGAATCTGACGAAGGGGGGAGAACGATTCGCAAGATGATGAAGAGAAATCTTCCGATTCTGAAGAGGAAGAAGTTATCGAGAAGAAGAAGAAGAGACGACCGCCACGATTCGGATCCCTTGTGGTTTCGAACTCAGAAACTCCCAGAGTCCAGCTCACTTCGACAAAATTTGACGGTAAAAAGGGATTCCAAAATTGGAAGAGAAGATCGAGATTTGCTTGCTGGCCAAGAACAAGATCAAGATGATAGATGGTACCCTAAAGAAATCCAAAATGGCCAAGAACCGAAGGGATGCTTGGGATCGATGCGACGGATTGGTGCGGTCTTGGATTCTCGCTTCGGTCGAAACCAACATCGGAGATAGTCTCGTCTTCTGTCCCAGCGCATGACTGTGGAAACGCCTACTCGGAGATTGACCAAATGACGGTACGAGACTCTTTGAACTCAACCGTGACTTATCTAGAATCGAAAAGGGTAGTTCCCTGTCACTGATTATTCACCAAACTCACTAGTATCTGGGACGATATCGCTGCTATGACCAATATAGATACCTGCGTTTGTGGATATAGTGAGAAGATAGCTAGGCATACTGAAAACCAAAAATTGTTTCAATTTCTGTTGGGGCTGCGAGATGATTTCGTCAACATTAGAGGTAATCTGCTCATGAAAAAGCCCCTTCCAAGCTTAAATTCTGCTTATGCCGTAATTCTCCAAGAGGAGAGGCAGCGAATCAGTGGAAGAAATGAGAATGATGCTTCTGGAATGACTTTCGCAAACAGCACCAGTAGAACAGAAACAATTTCTGGTGAAAGGAGCAAGTTCAGAAAAGATAACACCGGTAAGAAGAATAACAATGTTTGCATCCACTGTGGCAAAACTGGACATCTCAAGAGTGGTTGCTTTGAGATTTGCGGGTACCCCGACTGGTGGAAGGGATCGAGGAACACCTCCACTGCAAACTCTGTTGGCAAGAAGACAGAAGGTACGAAAGGTCTTTCTATTTCAAATATAGACAAACTGACCAAACTTTGCAACTTGCTTGATCAGACAGGAAAGATTTCTGATAAAAATGCTTCGAGTAACAGTGTGCTTAGCAGTAAAAGTGAATCGCAATTTGCTGGTACAGTTTTATCTAACTGCAATAATTCATGTTCCAAACATATTAATCATGAATGGCTTCTTGATTCTGGTGCTAGTGAGCATCTGATTGGAGATGAATCTATGCTTAGTAATGTAAAACAGACTTCTGATGTCAATTACGTTACTTTACCAAATGGTCATGTTGAAGCTATTAATGTGATGGGAACAGTTTTGCTTGCTGATAACTTTAGGCTGGAGAATGTTCTTCATGTTCCCAATTTCAAACTTTCTCTTGCCTCTGTTAGTAGATTAGCTAAGCAAAACAACAGTGTTGTCTCGTTTGATTCTGATGCCTGTTATTTACAGGCCCATACCTGGAAGAATAAGAGACAGATTGGGCATCAAAAGGATGGGCTGTACTTTCTTGATAATAAACTGTTGCACAACATTTTTGGTGATTGTAATCGTAATAATTTTCTGCTGTTGCTTATTCATGTAATTCCCGTGCATTGATGTTACACAGAAGGATGGGACATCCTCCTCTGAACAAAATGATTCGAATGGGTTTGTTACAGAAACATGAGATACTAGATGATTTTGTTTGCGATGTTTGTTTTAGGGCCAAGGGCCATAGATTACCCTTCCCTCATTCTAATAATAGATCTGAACGTTGCTTTGACCTTATTCATGTCGACACTTGGGGTCCTTGTTCTACTACCAATCATGATGGATGCCGTTATTTTCTCACCATTGTTGATGATGCTAGTAGATGCACTTGGGTTCACCTTATGAAACTTAAATCTGAAGCATCGAATCATATACAAAATTTCATAAGCATGATTGAGAGGCAATTTAATAAATTTGTTAAAGTTGTTCGTTCCGATAATGCTTATGAGTTGGGATCGTCAAGAGTTTTACAAGATTTTTTTCATAAAAAGGGCATCATACATCAAACTTCTTGCGTTTATACTCCTCAACAAAACGGAGTGGTTGAAAGAAAACATCGTTATTTCTTGAAACTGCTCGGGCTTTATTCTTTCAATCAGGGCTTGATATCATATATTGGGGTGAGAGCATTCTTATGGCTACTTTCCTCATCAATAGATTACCTTCATCCACATTAAATGGTCTTTCTCCCTATGAATATTTGTATGGTTCTTCCCCTGACTTGAGCAAAATCAAAACTTTCGGGTCTTTGATCTATCACACTGGACCAACCATCAACCGGAGCAAATTTGACGATCGTGGACACAAAGGAATCTATCTTGGGCCCGGCCTATGCAAGAAGGGGCATCGCGTTCTTCTGCTGGATGAGAATAAAATCGTTACAAGTCGTGATCTAACCTTCTTTGAAGAAATCTTCCCTTTGCAGGAACGAGTTTCTCAGACAGATGGATCGGCCCAACCAAGAATGGGCTCCCCATTATTCCCCGTCACCACTGATGATGATGACGACATTTCCACTCATGAAGAAAACAACGATGAATCCGTTTGTCAAGCCCAAGAATCAGACAATCCTATTCTCTTCACTTCTGACGAAACCGCATCAAGGCCCACTGAAAGTCGACCCAATTTCGCCGAAAGAGATGATTCTCCAGCTCAACCTCCGACAACTCAACTTGTAGATGGGGATCAAACTAATCCAGGTGTCCAGATCCAGGATACTCTTGTCGGTCTTCCTTCTGACAACAGTCAGGCCCATCATGATTCCTCCAATTCTCTTGGGCCGACTAACCTCCGCCGCTCCACAAGGACGAGACAAGTCCCTACCCATCTTGCAGATTATGAGTGCAACCTTGTCGGCTCAGATTCTTTTACGCACCTTTTGTCTACTAGACTAAATCATCCAAAGTCCAACCTCCTTCCCTCTTTAAATTCCATTACTGACTTCATTCCCTCTCAGGTTCTATGTTCTCAGGTTCAAATGCTTTTTCCTCTTGAACCATCTTCATATCGTGTTGCTGTCCAACATCCAGAGTGGAGAGCCGCCATGAATTCTGAACTCCAAGCTCTTGAAGAAAACAAGACGTGGACTCTTGTTAAACTTCCCAAAGGAAAAAGATGCATTACTTGCCGATGGGTGTATCGCACCAAGCACAAAGCTGATGGCACCATCGATCAATACAAAGCTCGCTTGGTTGTACGCGGGTTCACACAAAAAGAAGGAGAAGACTTTCATGAAACTTTCTCTCCCGTTGTCAAAATGACAATCATTCGAACCTTAGTCAGCGTTGCCATCAAACGGCGTTGGATGATTCATCAACTTGACATTAACAATGCTTTCATCCATGGCGACCTTCATGAAGAAATCTATATGAAAATTCCCGATGGTTTGACTGCCTCCAACGGTTTAGTATGCAAATTGCAGAAATCCTTATACGGCTTAAAACAAGCCTCTCGTCAGTGGTATGCTAAGCTTTCGACTAGTCTTACTAACCTTGGGTTTGTTCTTTCAGATAATGATCATTCCTTATTCAAATGGAAGAATGGAAGCTCCGTCCTCTTTCTCGGTGTCTACGTCGACGATATCCTTTTATGTGGCAATGATGACACCAAGATTCTTCAAGTCAAGAACACTCTACACAACTCTTTCAAGATCAAAGATCTCAGAGCTCTCATACTTCCTTGGGCTCGAATTTCATTATGCTCCTCATGGCGTTGGTATCACACAAACCAGATTTGCTTCAAATCTCCTCACCGACTACGATATCTTTTCCAAGCGATCTGTTGCTAGTCCTCTCGCCCCCGGTACCAAACTCCAATTACAAGACGGGCCTCTCCTTCCCAACGCTACCGAATACCGACGTTTGATTGGCAAGTTGAACTATCTCATCAACACCCGTCCAGATCTGAACTTTAGCGTTCAACTTCTAAGTCAATTCAACCAAAGTATTGGGATGCCGCCATCCATGTTCTTCAGTATATCAAAGGGACGCTCGGTTATGGGATTTTTTTAAATAACACGTCTGACTACTCTCTTCTAGCCTACTGTGATTCTGATTGGGCCTCGTGTCCTATTTCTCGCAGGTCCGTCAGCGGCTATTACATTTTATTTGGAGGCTCCCCCATATCTTGGAAATCCAAGAAACAAGCTTCCGTTTCTCTCTCTTCACCGAGGCCGAATACCGTGCTCTTCGACGTGTTACCACCGAATTAGCTTGGCTTTCCCGTCTTCTCAATGAGCTCGGCATCGATGACATCACCCCCATACCATTGAAGTGCGACAACAAATCGGCCGTCTACATCGCCCACAACCCGGTCCTTCACGAACGCACGAAACATATCGAAATTGACGTTCACTACGTTCGTGATCAGATCAAAGCCGGTCTCATTGACGTGGTTCACATCTCTAATTTGCATCAAAAGGCGGACATGCTCACAAAGCATCTCACGGGAAAGGAATACCAACATCAACTTTCATCGATGGGAATGATGAACACTTCAAACCTAGAAAAATAGCTCTTTTCCTAGGTTTGAGGGGGGGGGGGTGTTAGGATAGCTTTCATTCCTAATTCTCTCTTTATTTTCTCTTATCTTTTCCTATCGGTCATTAGCCCTTTTAATCCCGTTTTAGCAACGGTTTCTTTAGTCCCGTTTAGCAACGGTTCTTTATTTTTCGTTTATAAGTCTTGTTTCTTCCTCGGAACAGTAACAAGTCAATACAATGAGTTTCTTCTTCTTCTCTCGATAGCGCTCCAGTCGATTATCTCAATCTCCTTCTTCTCCTTCGTCCCTTCGTTCCTCTTCTCTTTTCCTTCGATTCTCCTCTTACACTTACTTAACAATCTCAAAGACCCGGGGTGAAAGGAGGAATATAGACTCAAGATCGAAGTTCCAAAAGCTACAATCCTAAAATGACTAAAACTTCCAACAGATTTATACTTTACCAGCCAAATTGAACTAATAAGACATTACTTTTCCCAATAGATAGTCCATCACTGCCAAAGACATGGAAATATTGAAGGTTTTCATCTTTCCACACTCTCTTCTTTCTTAAGTTGGTGTCCTCCAGGAGTTGAAGATGCGTCGGAAGAACCAACATTCAACTAGGATTTACACTGCCAATTGATCCACCTACCCGCATAGAGAAAGGGACACATTATTAAGATCATCAACATTAGGGGAAGGGTACCACCCAACTGGATCATCTATCAAACTAAAGAAATGAATTGATTTCCCATTACATAAAGAACCACACTCTCTTGTCCAAAACCACATGTACACATCCGCAAAAGGAGGATAGATTGATAATATAGAGTAAGTGACCAATATGCAAACTCAGTCTTGTTAAGAAATGTGAAAGGAAGGTCATATCAACAAAATGCAGTCTTTAAGAATGACGCAACAGAGCTTAGTTCCTAGTTATGAATTTTTTTTTGAACTATTGCTTTTTGTTTTCTGAAGTAATTGTTCCCTTGGCTGGGAGAAATTCCTAACAGTGTAAAGTCTCTGGTTAATTACTACTTTTGTAGCCCACTGATAAAAAAAAAAACATATAGACATGCGCAAGCCAAAGCCAAGAATAACCACTAGAGGGAAAGGATCGTGGAGCTTTTTAACCAGCAACACAAAACAACTTCATCTTGACTCCCACCACCACTACTAGGGGTAACATTATTTTGTGTGCTACTTATAAATAATGCACAACTTGTCGCAATATTAGCAATACTAAGACAGACATAATTCCACATAAGAAAAAAAACAATCTTCTTTCTCAATCACCATATTAAAAAAAGTAAACTTAATTAAAAACACATATTTTAAACATTTCTCAACAACTAAGGAATGATTCATGCTAGATAGAAAATGAATCGGGTGAAACTACTTCTTTGTACATCGACATAGGCTGCTTATTTTGTAACCTCAACTTTTTATTCAAGGGAAAAATGATCATTACAACCCTTTAATTTAACTAATTACCAAAAGCTACTATTTATGATCTATGGAGTGTTTTATAAAAAGATCATGTAGCGTCTAAATATTTATCATGAGGTAATTTTTTAATACCTTTTGATTTTAAAGAGGCTATCATACCTTCTTGTGTATGATCTTAAATTATAACGATAACTGAATTAAAAATAATAATTATTCAAATATAACTTGTTAATTATTTCATATTTTGTATTTTATCATTTACTATTATATATCTAAAACTTTAGAGTAACTTAATATAGTAAAATATATTTTAACTTATAATATAAACAGACCATCGACGTTGCGGCTTGCCCGCGTACAAGTCGGTAGAGTCTTGTCCATTTGGCAGTCCCAGTCAGCTGCTGACTGGATTGTTTTGCTGACTGGGCAGTATTTTTACCATATTAACTTTAATTGGTTGTAACGTTTAAAACATAAGTCCAAAATAAAAAAAAATTATACCACTGTTCATCTAAATTCAAGCTCTTCAAAACAAGACCAGACATGGATATATTTTGACAATTTTAAAATTTTATATTATTTACAAAACAATAATAATACATTACAAAACAATACTCCTTCCGTTTAATGGTGGCCATCGGGTCCGGTTCTACTCGAAACCGGCGGTTCTACCCATAACCGATTGGAACCAGAACCGGCCGGGAACTGGTGGGAACCGGAACTGAACCGCCTCAGCCGGTTCCGAATACGAATACACGTTTTGAGATTCGGGCCCGAACCGGGCCCAGAACCGGAACCGCCTGGAACCGCCTGAAACTGTCGTCGGATTCGAAACCGGGAACCAGAACCGGTTGAAGTTACCGTTGGAATCGGGCCAAAACGACGTCGTTTTGGGTCTTGGGCGCGCGCTCCTCTAAAGAAAATAGCCGTTGGAACCGGTAGCAAAAGCAGTTCTTTGATTTCTAGTATTTTGAAAAGACCAAGATCAGTTCAATCGGGTTTCGGATTTTGTACATATGATGATTATATTAACTTTACTTTTAGTTTTGATGATGATGATGGTGATATAGATGTTCTTAAGTGGTGGCAAGCACATGAAGCCAAGTTTCCAATCCTTTCAAAGATAGCCCGAGCTTAGATCCCAAGCACGCGCATTGCAATATGAAGGCCAACATGATGATTGGTATGAGATGAATGGGGATAACACACTTAGGACTTCTATCTTGTAATATTTTAGAATGTATTAGTAATTTAGTATTACTTTCTTTCCATGTAATCATTTTTTTAAGACTTGCAAATTGAAATCATGTAACCTCTTAGTAGTTGTACTCTTTTTCCTTATTAGGGTTTCCCAATGGGTTTTTACCTAATAAGGTTTTAATGAGGCACTGAATCATATAATAAAATTCTCTTTTTGTTCCTTATTTTTTGTAAATTCAATAAAAATTCCTAAGTCTTTGTTTCTTACACATTTAAGATTATAAACTTGAAGAATAACTTATCTAGGAGTAAAGTGGATGAAAAGAGCAACGTGTGCGCTCACGATCTCAAATCGGAGCTAAAACGAAGTAACTGGAGCCGATCGAATCTTTCTGGAACCGCTCCGGAACCGGTCGGAACCGATCAGAACCGGAACCGGAACTGGTCGGAACCGGCTAGAACCGGTTTTTTTGACCGAATCCTGAAGCGAATCCAGATTTCAGAACCGGAACCGCCCAGACCCATTCTGAATACAAATACACATTTTCCGGAACCAGAACCGGAACCGGTGGAACCGGACCCGTGGCCACCATTACTTCCGTTAATTAATATCTGTCGTTTTAGGATGTGATTCTTGTTCAAAAATATGTGTCATTCTAGCTTTTTGACACACTTTTTTCCACTTTTAACCCTCCTATCCAACACAAAAGTAATTATGATCTAGATGGAAAAGTAAAAAGCAGGGGTACATGCGTCATTATTCTACTTTCCTTAATAAGTGTGCAAGCTTCCAAGATGACAAATATTTTTTAACGGAGGGAGTAATGATAAAATCGGTTCCGAAATTTGTTATCTAATTCACCACTTATTAGTTAGTAAATCATAATATCATTTTTAATGAATCATAATATCAAAGTTAATGAATCATATCTTTATTTTAGTGTATCATCACAAACATATAAAATAATTATTTTTACGTAATAATACAATACAAAACAATATTTGATATGTATGAAAAATACAATATTCATTATATAAGATTTAAAATACGCTGTACACCAATAATAATACACTACAAAATAAAAAAAAATTATCAGTTTCAAAGTTTGTTATGTAATTCACCACTTATTAATTAATGAATCATAATATCAATTTTAATGAATCTTAATATCAAAACTAATGAATCATATTATGATTTCAGTGTATCATAGTATACATGTAAAATAAAAAATTTAAATAATAGTGCAACACAAAATAATGTTTGGTACGTAAGAAAAATACATGATTCACCATATAAGGTTTAAAATACACCATACAACAATAATAATGCACTACAAAACAATAATAATTTTTATCGGTTCCGAAGTTTACTATTTAATTCCTCAGTTATTAGTTAATTAATCATAATATCAATTTTAATGAATCATAATATCAAATTTAATGAATCATAACATCATTTTAGTGTATCATCAGTGACATATAAAAATAACAATTTTACATAATAATACAACACAAAATAATATTTGGTACGTAAGAAAAATACATGATTCACCATATAAGGTTTAAAATATATCATACAACAATAATAATACACTACACAATAATAATAATTTTTTTCTGGTTCTGAAGTTTATAATCTAATTTTCCACTTATCAGTTAATGAATCATAATATTAATTTTAATTTTAAATATTATGATTTTAGTGTATCATCGTATACATGTAAAAATAAATTTTTCAAATTTGTCAAAACATATCCATGACTGGTCTTGTTTTGGAGAACTTGAATTTAGGTGAATAATGATATAATTTTTTTTTCATTTTAGACTTATATATTAAAAGTTACAATCATTTAAAGTTAATATAATAAAAATACAACCCAATGAGTAAAACAGTCAGTCAGCAGTCCAGTCAGCAGCTAACTGGATTACCACATCAGAAGACTGCACCATAATTGGTGCGGATGTGGCGCACCATAGAAATCACGTAATATAAAATATAAATCGTTTTAGATATTTAAAATAAACATTATATATCTTTTACTTATTAGACACGTACCTAAACTTTTAAAAATAACTTAAAATAATCAAATCTAATTTATGTCCCTTAATATACATTTTTCTAGAAACTGTAATAAATAGTTAGAGTTATTTTGTTGTTTTACATATAATTTTTAAATTTATTTCCTATATATATAATTTTTTATTTGTAAAAATTTTAATTATAATAAAAAAATAAAATTTAAATTTATAGTGTATAATAAATCAGTATTTATATTTACAAAGATATTATACGTGCTTCAAGATAATTTTTAGACAATATATTGTAAAAGTATTTTTGAGATGATAAATATAGTTTTCTACATATTTTACATACTAAAATATGAATTAGTTTCACTTTATTTTCTACTCGTCAATATATAATCACGATAAAATGAGAGAGTATCATACAGTCTAACATATAAAGAGTTCTAAAAATAAAAGGTCCCTATATTCAGTCGTGTTTTCACTTCCCTCAGTCAGAAAATGATCATTTTGCCCCTGTTTTAATATCTTTTAAAAATTGCTATACTTACCCATAATTTGTGACATATTACGAGGTGCACCCAAATTTCATTATATAAAGAAAGTGAACACGTTATGAAATCTTATTCAAATTCAGAAATCTTATAGTTAGAGAGATAAAGAGAGAAAATGGTTTTCAAAGGTGAAAAAAATCTTTGGTAAGAATAGCAAAAAAGATGGAGGAAATAACGAAGCTGGCATTCTGGAAATGCATGACGAGTATGCAGATGATGTTAACACTAAGGAGTACTCACGAGGGGGCATTCTGATGTATATTTCCTTGTTGTTTTAGAAATATAGGTACAAATGTAGTCTGAATTTGTTAAAAGATATCTGAGAAAAGCACAAAACGGATTCCCAATAGCAGACGTGGGCCGGCGCCAGCGCGCCCCATTTACTATCAGCGCCGGCGCTCCCCCAGTCATACGGGTGCCGGCGCGCCCTTCTATATCTTGGCGTCAACACGCTTGTCTTTTTACTGGCACCGGTGCCGTCCCTTCTATGTCGGCTCCTGCGCCGGGGTTTGTTCTTAAAATCGCTATATCTTCTTTGTTATTGCCTCGTATCTCGTTCTGTTTGCACCGTTGTATTTGTCTTTTCGTGTACTTTGTGATGATCTACTTTGCTGATAATTTGTACAATATATGTGTTATTTCCTTTAAAGTATGTAGTATTTCCATTTACGAGTAATATCACGCGACTAAACGAAGTATTAATTTTTTCTGCTTAGGGTGAGAATGATGCTGAATTTGATGACAAATTAGTTAACATAGACACAGGTCATCTGCTCAGTACCAGCCAATTATTTACGGATAGAGAGGAGGCTGCTAGCCATGCAATTCGCATCGCCCGGAATAATAACATTTTTTTTAATCAGACAGACTACGAGAGACGACGGTGAATTAGTACTGACGTGTGAGAGGTATGGCAAGAATAGGTCGCGGGATAGCAAAGGCGAATCATCGTCATCTAGTCAAAGACCGCAGCGTGGCATGAAGAAATGATACTGCCTGTTCCGCCTAAGCGTTAGGGGTGGGGGGTGTACGGGGTGGTCTATCCTGGTGATGTAGTCGACGTACAACCACGAGTTGGCTAGTAATCCGCAATCGCACTTCGTGCTTCCTTGCTTTAGCGTGGATGAAAGGGTAAGCATGAGAAGTCTTCATAGGAGCAATGTTGTGCCTAGGCAGATATGGGCCCATTTGCATGATAAAACCCTAAAAGCACGGCCGACAAGACTTCAATTTATAATCTGGTTGGAAAATTCAAAAGCGAGGATAGTGGCGGACGTACTGATGTAGCATTCTTCATGCACACGCTGGATGAACGTAATTACAGTTGGTGGTCCGAGAAAGAGGCGAGTGAGTGTTTGCACGTTTATTCACTATTTATTTATTTGGATGTTCATCAGTTTTGATTGTTTGCACTCGTTTATGTAATTTTTGCAGGGAATACATTTAGGCTGGGCCTTGTCTTGTTTGCGCACCCTTTTTCACTGACACTCACTAAGATGTTCCCTTATGTGGTGCTCACTGATAGCACTTACAAGATGAACATGTACAAGATGCCGCTAGTGGAGTTCATCGAAGTGACATCGTGCGGCAAGAACTTTTGTATAGCATTTTGTTTTGCAGTCAGAGAGGACGAGTCTGCATACACTTGGATGCTTAATCATTTGATGGAGGTGTTAACATGTCTCCCTTATATTTTTGTCACTGACAACGAGAAGGCGCTAGTGAAATCCCTTTCAGTAGTATTTCCTTTTATCCCACATCTTCTATGTCGATGGCACATCTTCAGGAACGTGGCTGCCAAAGCGATCAAGATACTAAATGTTGACACTGCTGCAGCCGAAGCAAGAGTGTCTCGGTGGCAATGATTAGTTTACGCCCCCACTATCACGCAGTACGATGAACTATATGGAAAATTGGTACAGACGTACGGAGCCAAACTTCCCTTCGTGATGTACTTGGTTACCACATGGCAAAGTCAACGTGAGAAATTTTGTCAGCCATGGGTTAAGAAATTCATGCATTTTGGCAACACATCTACCAACAGGTTTGCTTAAGTTCAATTGTCAATACGTTTTTTCATTTAACTTTTGTATGTGTCTCATTTATCTGTAGCTAATGACCTATTCATGTATAGGGTGGAGAGCACGCACTCTACTCTAAAGTGTTGGCTGCACACATCCACTGGATCTCTTGACACGTGCTTCAACAGTATACACAGGTTCATATAAGGCCATCACTTTCACATTAAATAAGACTTCGAGTTTTCTCTTGATAGAAGAGTTTTGGAAGACCAGCAAGTCCCATTTTTATTTCTGATTGGTCAAGTTAACCTTAAATGCATGGAAATACTTCAGAAAGAGCTGAGAACGGCCACTATGATATTGATCACACAACGGCGTGTGAAGATGTTGTGCATTTACTTCGACGTTGGGATTACCATGCGCGTATCGTATGTATCAGTACATTTAGGTCGGTCTAAATATATCAGTTGAAGAAGTGCACATCTTTTGGCGGACACTCAGATATGACCATTAGCAAGAGTTCAAAGCACCATGTCAAACATGTGACAAGTCGTACACCACTGAGGAACAACTCTCGTGTGTAGGTCTGTGGTATGAGGACTTGTCAGATCAGTTTGGTCCTACGTTAATCAAACAAGTGTTCAACGCGTGGAAGCCACTATGGGAGCCCACAGATGATCACACTAGTTTACAGCCCCCATAGGTAAAGGTGCCTAAGGGTAGGCGCACTACAAAAAAGAAGAAGATGCCTAACACCAGGGACAAGTCCGAGCACGAGTATTTCGGTCTCGGGAACCGTCGCTCGCTGATGAGATGTAGCCAATCTCAGCGAGGCTCTACCGCACTAGAAAGTCAAACTCAACGTGGGCCGTCGATGCAACATAGTCAATCGCAGCGATGGTCATCCGGACGACTAAGTCAAATTGGAGTAGGCCCGACAATGCAACAGAATTAGCCACATCAATGGTCATCATTGTTCACACACTTGAACCTCTGGAACTCCTCTCGGTATTTTAGTGAGTTCAGTCCGTTGTTACTTGATTACATTACAGGTTACAGGGAGACAGAGGGCGATGGAAACTGTGGTTTTCGAGCTATTGCCGATTTTGTGTACAACGATGAAAGTCAATTGAAAGTGGTTAGACGAGCATGCCAGGATGACCTGGAGCGTAGATCAGATTGGTGGTTGGCACGAGCTGAACGGGTGTGGTACGACAAACAATACGCATGGCTGAATTGGTTTGGAGACACATTTGCACCCTTTCAGCATTGGATGGAATTTCTAGATCTTGGCCTCATCTTGTGCACTATGTGCAATATCGTTCTTATCAGTTTTGCACCAAGAGAGCGTCATCTAGTCCGAGGCTTGTTTGGACTACCGCTACGTGATGATCAGCGGTTGAGTCACCCAGTAGCAGAGGTCTATATTGCTTTGGTCAACCAACAATGTCATTTCGTTAAAGTACAAATAGTCGATGCTTGCCATGTCAAGTGCCTCAATCCCATGTGGTGAAGTTGGCATGATCCCGAGGTTTCACATTATGTGGATGCATACAGAGCTCGTAGTGAGCACTAGTATCGGTTGTTTCCTTCGGTTCGAGGGACTAGCGTTGCTTTAGGAGATGATGAGTCATGGTGTGTACAGATTGTCTATCATTTAAAAGTTTACTGTTTTCTATAGCATGCCAATGTACAGGTGATGAAGTGTTCTACAATATCAAATTACTTGAAAGTAATACAGTTTGTCTAATCTATGAATAAGAAACCCTAGAAATTGGAGTAGGGTAAAATTAGAAGAGAAATTTTTGTTGTGTTGAAATCATAATTACCAGAATAAGTTAGCTAGGGTTTTGATTTAAATTAAGGTTCCGAAAATATTTATTTAATTTCTGAGTTCAAGCTATTAATTTTAAGGTTATTGATGATTAAGAGTTCAATCCGAGATTAGGGTTCTAAATTATATGAATTTGGGTTATTGACTAAAATGGGATACAAATAAAAATTATGGTTCAATTGAAACATTAAGATTCTGGAATTTAGAAATTAAGGTTTCTGATTGATTGGGTAAAATCTGGAAATTAGGGTTCGAATTAGGGTTTGGTTACCAATTTGGGGTTTTGAAAAAAATTAGGGTTTCGAATTAGGGGATAAATTGAATTGGGGCAAAATCGGCGGTTTAGGGTTTCTAAGTGTAAATTTGAGTTTTCTGAAAATTAATTTAGTGTTTTGGGGCAAACCCATAATTCTGAAGAATTTGAGGGGTGAAAACCGTAATTAAATTAAATTAGGGTTAAAATGTAAAATCTGAGAAACTTAGGGGCGGAAGTATAAAATTGGAAAATCTGGGGCGTAAATGCAAATTCGGAATAATTTTGGGCCGAAATAGTAATTTTGAAAATTTAGGTACTAATTAGTATATTCCAGAAATTATAGTGGCGATTTAGTATTTTATGAAAATTCAAGAGTCAAACGTAGTTTGAAAAAAAATAAATTAGGGAATTAGGTCGAAGTTGATTGGGATTATATTTAGTAAAAATTGACTAGTGTCGGCAATATTTAATTGGGCTTAACAATAGCCCACTAAGATAACAAAAATCAAATAGGTTTAAGAATCTAACAAAATAGGATTGGACTGAAATGAAAATTGATTTGGGCTGAATTTGAGTTGGGCCCAAATCAGCATAACAAAGAAGTGTGGTTGTGCTGGAATAAATCAGTAACTAGAGTTAAATTAGGCTTAAAAATAATTCAATGATGACAAAAGGATCAAGTTGGGCTTAAGAATTTAATTAAGTAATATGGGTTTTAGATAATGTGCCCAAGTTCAGTAACTTAGTAAGTAAATAAATTGGCTGGGTAAATTAGCCTAACAAAAATAAAATGGAAGTTGGGCTACAACATTAACAACTGATATCAGGCTTATAAATAGTTAACCAACTTCTTAGATATTTAGTTGGGCTAAAGATTTAAATTGAAGTGGGTATAACATAGTCATCAATCCAAACCTGTAAAATTGGATTAAGGAATTTAAGGGTTGAAATACTTCTAATTTAATTAGAATTTTTGTAGTGGGCTTAAGCCCAGGTTAAGAAGTGGATAAGTTCTTGTAAAATTATGGCTAACCCTAAACAAATAAACATGGCTTTAATAAAGTTAGTAAAACCAAATTGGACTAACTAGAACAACAAGAATGTGAGTCAACATAGTGAAGTTATAAGTTAGTTAAATTGGGCTAACATCTAAGCTGAGGCCCTACCCTAAAATAAAAGGGCTTTAGATCATGGTAAGTTAGACCGAAAGGAAGAGAAAATTGTGAATTAATAAACACGAGAAATTAAAGTGAGACTTAGTAAACAATGAAATTCAAGGAACACACACAAATGGAACTTAATGAGTTAGACACAAATAAAAGGCGTTATCGAATTACGTCTACATACGAATTAGAGAATGACCTCGAAATACGAGTAAGTGTCATGGATCGGTAAGTGGATGGTTTTAAAACGCCTAAACTTCAATATAATTTTTTAGTAGAGTATGATAAAGAAAGCTAGTAATTAGCGTATGGCTATTCCGTTCAAATAAATTGGGCTTTTAGTTGGGCCAGATTAAATACGTTTCAAGATAAATGAAATGTAATAAAGGAGGGCCCGTGACTAGTTAAAACAATTAACCATGAGTTAAGTTATAAAATATAGTTTAAGATTTGAATATTTGTGAGGGGATCTCGGTAATGATAATTGAGGATCCTTTACCACTAGTTTAGTGGAACATACAAGTAAAAGGGCTAGACTACTTTAAGTAAGAAGAATACACAAGGAATAATGATGTTGAAGATGAGAAATTCACAAATAGGTTTTCCCTCATACTCTAGGATTCAGGAAATGAGACGCTCAAGGAAAGATGTGGGTGATGGTACACTCATGGTTAGGACATATTATAAAGCTACATATCCCAGGTATGTTGTTGTGTGATCCAAATGGCCCGAAGGTTACCTCGGGTCCGGATAAATTGTGTGTTGTGTGACAAGATGAAATACCCTTAACATTTAAATAATTAAATAATGGGAAATATATATATTATTTGGGGGATTATAACACCCTAAGAAAATATATAAACACTTAGGCGTTAAAACGCACCAAAACTCCTTAAGGTCAACAACGAGCGTTAAAGCCGGACCTTAAGCTAACTATGGTATATGAACTATAAAAATCATACCAGGTCAACTAAGGATCATTATATGACCTTTAGAACACAGGACCTCATCTAGAACCGAGTAAAAATACAAAATGCCCGGAAGTTCCCTTAAGGGCCCGAAAGTCCCGAAAGTCTCGGAAATACTTTATAAAATGAAATAAAGCATTACACTTCATTCTAAATGCACCGTAACACTTTATAAAACATATAAGATGAATTTCTCATGCTAAATTCCCAGTTAAATACAAAGTGCTTGGAGGTTCCCGTCGGGGGCCCCATAAACCCCCGGGAATGCCCCGGAGGAGTGCCGAGGTGGCACAAAGTCCTATATAATTCATTCTTAGAGTTCCCAACATCATTATTCAACATTCTAAAGAGAATGCTCGAGCTACTTTCTCAAAAATAAACAAAGTGCTCGGGGGAATTTCTTAACGCTCCTATTTTGCTCGGGAGTGTCCCGGTAGCCCGAAAATTGAGTTATGAGTTGATATAACCCCATATAACTCAATGTAACACCTTAACATATTATTATTGACTATAAAAAATGTTTATAAACACTTGGAACTCATAGCGACTACTTATTTTCCATAATATTCTTAAAGCACAAAAACGCACCTTCGGGTGTCATAAAAACGCGTTCTACGCTATTACCTTGAAGTTTTTGAGGAGCCACGAGTTTGGAATCCTAAATGGGGATAATTTTACCATCTAAATCAATTAATGCCAGTGCTAAAATCATAGCACAAGTAGGGCCTATTTTATGATCAAAAAGTACTATAAAATCAGCATTTTACCTTAGAAACTTTCATCTTTTACCTTAGTATAAATGTACCAGTTAAATGTTGGGACTTATAACATGTTATAATATGGTCTTAATACAATATAGTGTGACAGGAATCAAATTAAAAATCAGTCCCATATGGCTGCTATTGTGGGCGCCATTTTGGGTATATTTTGACTAGTTTTGGTTTAGAAAATTGTCTTATGGATGATGACTCACCTTGCACATGCCATGTGATAATATGTCAAAGAAACTCAGTCAAATGAGGCTCCCATTACCGATTTCCTGCAAGAAAAATGTAACACCCCAACTACAAATAACACACTTAACAATACTTAGCAGCGGAAATCATAACTCGCAACATCACTTACTCTTTGGTGTTACACGCCGTTAGCCACCCACGTGGCTAACAAGGCTAACATACATACATCGTACCGGTCTGATGGACTAAATTCCCGAGCAACTACACATTAATTCCGTACCATGTCCAACAATCATTATACACTTACATTACAACTGTACCGAGTAATTACCAACTGACGCCGATACATTCTCGGTCTTACTACACCTATAATACATCCACAATTCTCATGACTACCACATCCAAACACTACCCCGTCCTACTCTCGAACGGCTTCCAGTTCCTTGTACCTGAAAAGTATGGGAGCCCCCAAAGGGGGTCAGCACCTTTGCTGGTATGGTAATCCCGCAACCCGCATGCTACCGGGCCACGCACAACTATTTGTCGTCTTAGCATGCGGTCGATTTATTTCAAACATGCACAAACTCACACACATATCATGCTTATAAGCAAACATCCATTAATAGAATGCAGACACAAGGTTAGCACACTCAACATAGCAACATACTTCACTTTATAACATACACAACTTAATTTCACTCTTCTTAGAGTACATGAACTTCACTTAGGGAGTGTCGGGGTGATATAAGCCCGAGCACAACATGCATACATTTTCTTTACTTGAGTGGCGGCCTCATATAAGACCGTACACAACATACACAATTTCCCCCTAACTCCAATAGTGATGAGGTAGATAAGCCTTGGTTAAGCTTGTGGGTGGTTGTAATTCCAGGAGGAAGAACAACCATAACATAACAAAGAGGGAGTCGAAGCGAACTTAGGCATCGACACCTACCAACATTATACATAATTTCCCTCCTAGCCCGATGTGGAGGTCGGGTAGGTAAGCTTTGGCTAAGCTAGTGGGAGGTCGAAATCCAATGAAGGAAAACAACCCTAACATACCAGGATGGGAGTTAATTCTCATATATGTATTAACTCCCAAACAACACGCGCGACCGGAACAACCGGATTCCTCTCCATACATAACATATACTTATTAGTTAGAGGTCCCCTTATGGAACTTACCACATACATACATCACATAGCGTTACTAACTCGGTTAGACACATATGGGGAGTAATACCCTTTTTTAACAAACATGAATAACTGTATCCAATAACAACAACAACATGTCCAACAAGTCACATACATCACTCATAATAACAATATACACTAACGCACGGATAGCCGTAGTTAGAACGTTCCCATGGGTTGGGACGTTTATTCCGAATACCGATCTCTTATGTGAACCTAAAGTCGGTTAACTATTATTTAACACATAACTAAGGTTAAGCGGTATCGGAATTAATTACGCCACAATAATGAATTACTGTAAACTCATTTCATGCTTTATCTTGCAAGGTGGCAAACACACAGAAAAACACATTGGCATACAAGCCGGTGTAATCCGGTAGGACACAGGTTGCAAGAAAACCATACCTTGGTTCCTGCTGCATACAAGTCCCGCCAAGCGTAGTTCCTAGACATGATTGATAACGTCGGTTAATTAGTTTGCTTAACTTCGAGCTTTACTACGTATTTTTACATGGTTATATGACATGTTTTAAATGCCTAAACTTACCCTAGATTACCTTCATTATACCCTCTAGGGTTAACTACATTTGTCATTTTCTTTTCAATTTTTTTTTGTAGGTTTTGGTCTGTCCGACCCACCAACTGGGTCGGACCCTTCCAGTAACCTTCGGGTCTGAAAACTCCTACCTCGTCCGACCCATGTCCGACCCAATCATCTAGGTCGGACCATTCCAGAAACATTACCGTCTTTTAATTCTCTCCCGTCCGACCCATGTCCGACCCAACCGTCTGGGTCGGACCATTACAGAAACACTTACGGGTGACCAAACAGAGGCCGTCCGACCCAACTGTGGGTCGGACCCCTGGGTCGGACGCCACCAGAATCTGCCCAAAAATTGTCAAATCTTTTCCAAACTTCTCCTCAAGCCTCCTAATGTGTTCTAACATCATTTGGCACATTTACCCTTCATACAACAACCATAAAACTCAATTTATAACTCCATAAACACTTACAATGTTTCTTACCAAATCCCTAACTCTTATAATGTTTTCTCTTTAGTTCTTAAGTGGTGTTTCATAATTTATAACCACTATGCCAAAGTGTTCCCTCACCATCATGCTACAGATTTTGCACTCTCTTATCTCCATTATTTATCCACCATTACAAGTCCATCACTCCACTCTGTTCAACATCAAACCACCCAATTCAACACCTAAGTTCTCTCATCCCTCAATCCATCATCAAACACTCATTTTCCATTAAAATTTTGCCATAACCTCCCCATAACTTTACATCTCCATCCATCAATATACATTCCTCTCATTCTTAATCTAGCCACACCCTTTCAAGGGTCCTAACAGCACATTACAAATCATCAAACTCCATCAACAACAACATAATCACAAACTCAAACATTTGGCTCTTAAGGCCCTCAATTCAACCCTTATTCACAAACCTCTCCAAAACCAACTAAACACATCACAACACAGATTTTAATCCACAATTTGGGTTCTTTAATTTGTTTACCCATCCCAAACACTTAAACAATTTTTAAACAAGGTTAAAGGTGAATTCCTTACCTTAATTTCACAAGTCTCTTAAATTCACCTCTTGCTCCTCATCTCCTCCAAAAATCGGTCCAGAGGGTATGGAGTTTCCAAACTCCATCCCAACATCCAAGAACACAAAAACATACTTAATTAGTTATCTAAACCCTTGGAATATCTCAATTCAATAAAAGGGCTAGAACACAAAGTTAGGGTTTACCTTTTTGAAGTTTTTAAGAGGGATTCTCACCCTTGAATCAAGAAGGAAATTACTCCACCATTGAAGGATTAATTTGGAGCTCAAGAACAAGGAGAAAAACAAGGTATCAACAATGGTGAAAAATTGATTACACCAAGAGATGAAGGAAAAATGAGTTTTTCTTGGGAATCTTTACCTTAGAAGGAAGAGGAGACTCCAAGCTTCTCATTGGTGCCATTTTCTCTTCAAATGGGGAAAACCCATGGGGGCCAACTTCTTCCTTTTGGAATTTTGAAAAGAGAGGATGATAGAGGAAGATGAGAGGAAGAAGAATATGTGATTTGTTTTTGATTTGGAGCTCAAATGGAGCTTGGGCATGGCATTGAAGTTGGAGTAGCCATGGGAGAAGGGGAGAAAATCGGTGACCTTGGGGAAGAAGGTGGAACCGGCTGGGAAGAAAGAGAGGAAAGAGAAAAAGAGAGAGAGGGGAAAAAGGAAAATAAGGAAGGAGAGAGAGAGTGTGGGTGGGGGTATAAGTTACTTTTTGCTTTTTGACTTATTTATAGCTAAACTAGTCATGTGTGAGTGGGCTGGGTCTACATTAATAAAACCGGCCCACTACTGTAAACATGCTGGAGCGTTTTCGTTTTTAACAGAAAACGCTCGTTTATTTATTTACCCGGTTTAGCACTATTCACTAACCGGGACCATTTTATGAAATTTTCTCATTCCTTTAATTTAAATGGTTATTAAACTCCCATTAATGTTTAATTATTGTTACATAATCAACTATTATTTTTACGGGGTCATTTAACTGTTTAAAATCACGTTTTCGGATTTTCTCGAAAAACGTTTTAGGACTCCGTTAGCGTTTTTACGCATTGTTTGAATCCGTTTTCTTCCGGAATTTTTCCCACATGTCATTAATGTGTAATTAAGGTAAAAAATACATTTATAAAGCTAACGAAGGTTATGTACCTCCTAAAATAATTAAATACGCGTTTTCACGTTTGTGACTTTTACGCATTTTTTTTTCTTTGGTTTCTATTTCTTCACCAATGATCTTAAGGATTAATTAGCCTTAGAAAATTATAAATATACATTAAATTAACGCATTAAGGTTTGGGGTATTTCCAAAAATGAGAAGGAATAAGTTAGGAAAAGTTATGAAATAAAATACCTAAAGTAGATCTAGCCTTATACTTTACAATTAAACAAAGAAATCAACTTGCTTCCTACAGCATGTGGCTGCCGATTTCATGTGGAGAAAATCTAGATTGATTGGTGTACATTAGTAAAATAAAACATGCACCTAACCAAGCATGTTCCCTTGTCAAATATAAACAAAAATAAATTGTCTAGCAACAGCACCTTGTTGCCGAATTCAAGCAAGAAAAAGAGGGTAAGATTGTTGTATTAAAATTAAACTAAAACATCTACCAACCTAGGTATGTTCTCATGTCTTCAATTGACAAAAACTCAGTTGTCTACCTACAGCTACATTACCGAAAATACAAGAGAAAAGAAGACAACATTAGCATGTGTATTCTACTTAGAAAAATCAAAAGAAACATACACCTACCTTAGCTCTTGTCCTCTTGTTCCAAATTGACAAAGAAAGTCTTCATTCTCCTTGTCATTCAGCCGAAAGCAAGCAGCAATTATGGACATTTTATTTAGCCAATAATCAAATTAATAAACAAAGAAAAGCTAGACAAATTTGACATTATTGTGTCAAATGAGATTCCTTTCAATCCTTTCCTTATTTCCTACGTGAGCTTGGTCATTCTCCTTTGCCCACTCACTCAACCGATTGGTAAGCCTTAATAATATTAAGGCCGAAATACTATGGGTTATAATGTCAAGAAAATAATTTATAACATACAAGGTAAGATTATTACCTTAAGGTATAAATTTGTGTCACAAAAATTAAATATGATACATATATAATTTGAAATACCCCAAACCTAAGTATGCTAAGTAAACATCAAATCATGATTTAGTAAGGCTAAAATATGCCTTAGAAAGATTGGTAGACAATTTAAACCAAGGAAAAACGTAAGAAAATGCCTTAAGGGCAATTAGGGCAAAATGTGCTCTAAGCTTGGAGAGACTTGGGTGAGTACCCAAATATCATGATAAGACCTTAGTAATATTCTAATGGTCATTTTAAATCAATTATCAAAGAAAACCAAGCTTGAAAACAAGTTAAAACACAAAATATGCTTTAAGAAGTCTTAAAGCATATTTTTGAGAAATTGTCTTAGAATTGAGTTTTGAGTGGCTAAATGTCCATCATTACTCTTTAATCAACATGTGTACTAATTAGTATCACATTAGGAGGTCTAAATCAATGGGAAATCAAAAATTTCAGAAATATGTGCACTGATTAGTTAATAGTGCCAAATAGTGACTAGTTTAAGTTTTAATCAACTTAAGTCAATTAGTTGGTCAATCAAGACCATAAATATCTTGTTTATAATGAGGGGGACGGTTTTTCTAAGGGAGGATGAGTCACCATAAGTAGTCAAATAAGGAAGAAAAGAAGAGATAAGTAAAAGAGTACTATTTGCTTTATTAAAGCAAATATCTTATATTAGCCACCTTTCTTCTTCTCTCTCTTCATTTCTCTTCTTCACACGGTTCCACCATCTTCTTCCTCCCTTCATTCACGTAGGAGCAGCACCCATGGCAACGCCACCTTGCCTTGTCCATAACTTACTCATTTTAGCTCCAAATCAAAAACTAAACACATATTTCTCTTAGTTAGGCCAAGACCTATCTTTCTATCTTTTCAAATCTTTCAAAGCTCCATTTTTGTGCCAAGAGGAAACTCCATTGATGGAGGAAAATCAAGTTTGAAGAGCTCATTAGCTTCTCCATTCTCTTAAGGTAAAGAAAATGTAAGAAAAACCTAGTTTCCATCATCTTCCTTATATGGCCGAAAATTCCTTCTCATGGGGCCTTGTTTTTATGCCTTGTTCTAGCTTGATTTATTCATCAAGGACTAGTGGAGGTCCTATTTCATTCAATGCCCAAGTCTACTTTGAGACTTCAAAGGTAATCATCCACTTTTATGCCTTAGAACACATTTCTAACATAGGTTTCATTCCTTAAGGTTAGTGCATTGCTTTAGTACTCATATGAGTAATTGAATATTGATTAGAACATTGGCAAGGGGAATTTAAGTGGTGGCCGAGATTCATGCAAGAAGAAGGTCTAAGGAGGAAGTTAAGATAAGCTTGAGAAAACAAGGTAAAATGCTTACCTAATGGTGGTTTAAGTTTTAAGGGATGAGTATGGGTGGATACCAATGTGGCTTAGAGCTTACATTGTGTAATGGGTTATATAACCTAAGAAAAAGAACTTAAATAAGCTTGTGAACTTGTGACTAAGGAGCCAATGGGAATGAGTTAGTAATATAAGTTTAAGATGGAATTTAAGAGCATTATAACTACTATGAGATTGATGGGTGTATTTGCAGGTTGAAAGCTTTTATATGTGGGAAATTCAGTGTTTAAGTTTAAGTCATTTAAGGGCCTAAGAGCCATGTCATTTAAGAGCCTTGGTGCTATGCAATTTAAGATTATTGCAATATATCGAGTTGTTGTGAATGAGTTGGTTTGGGTGATGAGATATGATGAGAAAGAACTTGATGTGTGTGAGATGGTTAAATGAGGAAAACAATACATTTGGGCATGATAAGATGCTAGAGAAGCTATGGCGAAATTTGAGTAGAAAATAAGTGTTTAGGTGATGGTGGTGAATTAATATGACCTAGGATTTACTAGGAGTCATTATGAGGAATTTGAGTGGAGATTAGTTAACTAAGGAGTTCTTGAGGTTAGAATGACCTAGAGATGTCTAGGAGGAATTAGAGGATTGGTGAGTGTTTTGAACATGCCAAAATCATGAGATGAGGAATGTAAGACTTGTGCATAAGTTCAAGGAGAAGGTGTAATGCTTAAGGTGATTTAGATATGTTCTAAAGGAATTTAATGACTAAGGAAGTACTAGGAAGTCTTAGAGGTTGTCTTGATGAAAAAGGGGTGAGATAAAGCGTTATAATGAGTTATAATGACTTAGGCATTACTTTGAAGGATTTAGGAATCAAGAGAATGTAATTGAGTATTTAGGACTTAGGCAAATGTTGGTAAACAACTAGGAAGGAAATAGGTGTTGATGGAAGGAAGCTTAAGCTTGTGAAGGAACTTTAAGTCAATGCATAAAAGAATTTTCGATGGTGAAAGATGCTTGGGAGATGATGTTATAGTGGTGAGGAAAACATTTGGCATAGTGGTTACATTAGGTATGAACCACCACCTAGAAACCTAGGGGAAAGTATTACAAGTGTTAGCATTATTACAAGGAAAAATGTATAATGATTAAGGTGAATCTTGGTGAATGATTTAATGTGTTTGGAGGATGCTCTAAGTGGGTTTAAGGGTCTAAATGATGTTAGAATACATTGGGTGGCTTGAGGAAAGGTTTAGTGAAGATTTGGCAAAGTTTGGGCATGTTTTGGTGGCGTCCGACCCAGGGGTCCGACCCAAGTTTGGGTCGGACGGCCTCTGTTTAACGCCAGGGAAAGGTTCTGGAATGGTCCGACCCAGAGGTCTTGGGTCGGACATGGGTCGGACGGGTGAGTTTTAGAGGGCAAATAAGTTTCTGGAATGGTCCGACCCAGTTGGTTGGGTCGGACGTGGGTCGGACATGTAGGGTTTTTCAAACCCGAAGTTACTGGAATGGTCCAACCCATAGGGTGGGTCGGACGGTGGGTCGGACGACCCTTAAGATATATATATAAAAAAAACCCTAAGAGAGTTTAGTGGTATTAATGGTACCCCATTAAGGGGGCAATGATGATTAGAGGTATAAAGACCTAAGGGATTAAGTTAAGAATAAACTTAAAAGTTTAAGATTAAGTTTGTAAGATTAAGTTGTAAGACTTAAGAGGTGTGAGGTTGGAATCATTAAGGGTTAAGTAAGTTAAGTAAGTTAAGTAAGTTGAATTAAGTTAAGTGATTAACAACCTAAAACTGAATGAATGTTTTAGGACTTGGGGATTTGGACTCCGGAAGAGAGTAAGCAACCGGACGACCAACGGTGAATGGTACAGTTCTCTTGTGACCTGCTTGCTAACGAGGTGTCCCTCGGCTTGTGTGCTATTTGTTTTGTGTGCTCACTAAACAAGATAAAGCATGCAACCAGAATATATTATATTTATTGTATTGTTGTGTGATGTTTGAAAACTAACACAACATACCGTGAGAACTTACTAACCAATGTTTAGTAAGGAATTGAGTGAGACTAAGGAACGCCCCTAATAAGGGACGATATGAACCGAAAGAGGTTAACCAACAAACAGGGTCTTGTGATTACTACTAACTGGAACTTGAGTGAGGAAACCCGGGACCGATCTCCGGTCATGCATGCTAAGAAAAGGGGGGTCGTTATCTATAGCAGATTCGACCTCCGATTAAGGACTTGTCTTCGGACTTGTAGCCTAGGGCCGGTTGCCGGCTCAGCTGCGCTGGACTCCCGTCCAGAGTAGGTGGCATTAAGATGGTGCGGTGGGATCACCTAAATCCCAGGTTCGAATTAAGCTACAACCATTCCCTTCCAGGAACGGTTTGTATATTGAGATTAAGTTAAGATTAAGGCTAAGGTAAGGTTAAGATAAGTTGCAACCATTCCTTTTAAAGGATGGTTTGTATTATTAAGATTAAGATTAAGGTAAGGTTAAGATGAGATGCAACCACTCCTCTTTAAAGGATGGTTGGTACAATTAAGATTAAGATAAGCGACATCCACTCCTTATTAAAGGATGGTTGTTTCTAAGATTAAGATAAGACTAAGATTGAGGTGAGATAAGGATGGACTAAGATTAAGAGGGAACATTACTTAAGGAGTTAAATAACTAACTCTCTAATTAAGGGAACGCATTTAAGTCGTTCATTGTGTGTGAACTTTGATTGTTCATATTTGGATCGTTGTTTACAGCATTTACTATTATGTTGTGCATATAATCAACCTCCATGCTATCGACAATTAGTCGTCGTAGCCACGTTAGCTTGGGGGCCATGAGGGGATCGTACCAGCATTCGTGCTGACCCCCTTTGGGGGCTGTTTTTACTACACAGGTACATCAGGAAGCGGCCGTCGCAAGAGTAAGAAGAGGATACAAGTGTTAAGGATTAAGTGTGACCTACGAGTTGTGCATGTACACTCGTATGGCAATTGAGTTAGTAAGATGTATAGGTTGTGAGAGGATTGTAAGAAGGATATGTAAATGGTTAAGGTTGTTGGACTAATGTTCGGTATATTCTGTAGTCAGACCGTGGCAAGGTCCTGGATTGTAAAGAATTCCGCTGTGACATGTTTATATATATACTGTTAAGTTGCGAGACCACATTTGGATTGAGTTGGGGTGTTACATAATTAAACCGAATTGTCTAGGATTTAAATGCTCTATTTTGAGTTTATAATCATCCTAAGTCATTAGCATAATTTTTTGAAGTGTTATATGGCTTATATACATTTATATGTATTTATTATAAGATATAAATCAAGTTTTAAAACTATATAGTAAGTTATAAAAAAAAAACCGAGAGTAAAATGGACTATTTGGTGATTTTTGAAATATATAAGTATATTAGCTTATATTATAAATTTTGGGAGTATTAAAAATAACTACAAGTATTTAAATGACTAGTTTATTAAGTTATGGGGTTAAATTGTAAATTTTGAAAAGTATAGGGTACTAAATACCATTGTCGAGAGTTAAGGGGGTTATTAGCATAATAATGGTATAATATAAGGTAGGAATTAATATTATGAATTTTGGTGAATTTAAATAAGTGTTTAAGTGTTAAAATAACATTTTATAAAGTTTTGGGGCTATTTTGTAATTTATGGAAAGTTTGGGATAAAACCGAATTACTAATGATTTTCTGGGTATATTAAAGTATTAATTATGAAATTAAGTCTTGGTCAAAGTGTTGACCAAAAACTTTGGGTTAAAATGAGTTATGACATAAAATATTAAGTTTATAAAAGTTTAGGGGTGAATATGTAATTTATGAAAGTTTAAATATAAAACCGAAATGGAAATAGGGCCAATTCATAAATTGTAAAAAAATATGGGTCATTTCGGTTATTTAAAGAAATTAAATATTAAAACTATAGTTTATAAGTTAATATGTAACTTATATAAAGTTTGGGGTTAAAATGAAAATATAGAAAACTACATGATTGAAACTGAAAAGCTTATGGGATTAATTAGTAATTTATAAAAGTTAGAGTACTCATTTTATAATTACCGAAAGCTAAGTGGATAATTAGTAATTTATAAAGGTTATGTGTTCATTATGTAATTACCGAAATTATAAGGTTGGTTTTGTAATTTAATAAAGAAAGGAATTAAAACTAAGTAATATAATGTATTATGGTATATTATGGAGTATAATGTAAAGTTTACAAAATAAAGGTGGTTATAATAAAAGTAACCAAATTGTATAATATAAAGAATAAGTGGAAACAATTATGAATATATAATTAAAGAAATAGAAATATACTATAAGGTAGAAATTCATTATCACATGTAGTTACTACATGAAATAACAGACTGTTAAACTATCCCGAACCACTGTAAAATGACAGGGAGAAATAAAGAACATACGGGATTAGAATACCTCGAATATTAGTTCTGTAATAACAGTACTGTAATAGTGAGTGTCAGTTGTATTAATATTACCCGGTATTGCATGTATATATAACAGCGTTACGGGAAGGAATTACTGAGCGTGAATTGTCAAGCTAGCAGTTATCACGGTGAACGGTATGTTAATTGTGTGGTCTGAATGTCCTAAGGATTTTCCTGAGGTCCAGACGTTGTGTGTTTAAATTGTTAAGAGCGATATCTGTGATTTATGTATATGATGTTGTATACTGTATTGCTCAACACAACTGCGTTCTATTTTACGCGAATGTTTTATGACTGGAAGTTTATACATCTAAACTGGAACAAGAGTAACTGACCTTTAGGTATTATGAGAACCTAACTGATGGTCAACTGTTATAGTCTTAACTCAAGGATTGGTTATTTGTATCACTGACTAAAGGGCTAACTTATAAAGAGAGGAATCCAGACTGTTTCGACTTTCTGGTTGCACATCGTGATCACTACGAGGGACTATATCAAGAGTCACTCAAGGGAATTCATTGTCCACATTCGACGATGGCAGAGGGCACTGCTGTTGGTGCACAGGTTCGACCGGATCGGTCAAAATAATTATCCAGGGCCATAGGGTCAGCTGGTAACGGTTCCATTGGAACCCAGGGGACTACTGTCCATTAATAAGTTATTAAGGGTTGTCTTAACATGACGCCTGAGGTGGAATTTAATTGGAAAAGTTTAAGTGGTTGGTTTAAAAGGATAAGGGTCGTGTGACCTACTAACAAGTACTGTTAATTAATACGTGTATCCTGTTTGGTTATTGCTATGGTTTATTGGTATGTGACTATCTGGTTGTTGTTTATTATTGTGATGATATTGACAGGTGAACTATTGTGTGTTTATTTAACATTACAGTTATTACTATTGTTGTAAAATGGATTATCATGTAATGAATCTAATATCAAGATGGCTAAAACGACCTAAGAAATCCAAATGATTTAGGACTACATTTAGCATACCAGCATTTCGATTGCTGAGCCCTTCAATGGGCAAAACATTTCAGGTTACTGAAGAAGACACAAGCCGGAGTGCGGGGCACAGGGTAGCTGATGGGTTTTAATAAAGATCTCCTTTAGTTTTATTTATGTACTGTGTTTTGGAGGTTGTTGTATTTGGTTTAGTTGCTCAGTTTGGATTTGGTTTGTAATATTAAGAGTGCTCAGTATCTTGTTCATCACAGCGGGGAGGAGTTGAAGTTGATGGATGGAGTAAGGTTGCCTTGTTATTCATATGGGTGAGTAACGGCGTGTAACACCAACGTTAGATAGATTTATTTTCCGCTGCGAATGTTATTTATTATGCTACGACTTGCGATGTTACTACAGGTTTAGGATTAGGGGTGTTACCCAAGATGATATGAGTGCTTAATTTACTACACAATATTATCTTAATTATATATAGCATGTTAATTGAGACGGTAACTCTGATGATTTTACCATATGATATGATATCACAACGAAATCCTTTTGATTAGTCGAATGAGAATGGGTTGTTTGCCAGTTGGTTACTCTAACATCCTAAATATGGATAGAAATACATATGGTACCAAAATATATACATTAAGAGAATGGGTTACCACTGAGTAGCTTGAAAGAAACGTAACATGATGTTACAATACTATGAGGTGGAAAGTTTGGTTATGATGTTTATGGTATACCTTCTCAAGAATGACTCTTAGGAAGAAATTGGGAAGACCTTGATAAGGCACTAACACAATGATTTTTATAATCCATGTTTTACATGTGTGACTACTCTAATCAGTACTTGGCTAACGGGGTAGAATGGGGGACCATGAGAGTAGTTCAGGAACAAGAATACCTACAGGGTTCTTGGTCGCACGTTTTGGTGCACCGAGTGGATGACGACTAACTGGTCCACTCAGATATTGGTATTGGTATTGGTAATGGTATGACTAGCGGATGATGACTAACTGGTCCGCTTAGATATTGGTATGATTCACAATGGTGTTTCAACGAGGCCAATGTGCTCGTTGACATGATAGGGCCACTGCCCAGGTTGACCCACCTTAGAATAGGGTACGTGTCATTTCCTAATACGTGACACAGGTGTAATTATGTGAGGACACACGCGACAGGAAATTGGAGTATCTCTAACTTAAGCTAATAATAGCCAGATGGCACTGACAATGATTGACTCGTGTTGAACTTTATGTATGGAACTTGAATATGATGATTGTGTTGCTTATGTTATGCCTTACTCTGATTTATGATATGCTTGTTAACTATGTTTTAATTGGTATGTTTAAGCATGATTGTTATATATTTATAAACCAGAATTTGCATGAAATTAACTTGCATGCTCACTTGGCAAATACCTGAGTTAATTCTGAGGGTTCAAGAAGATTGCATGATGACATACTCAGTAGCTGGGCTGACCCCTCCAGCAATGTTTTTTTTGCAGGTATGTAGATTGGAAATTCAACGACGAAGAGCGGGCTGGGGTAGATTTTTAATTTGGGTTCCTCGTAAAGTTTGTGCTAAACCCTGAGGGGTAGAGTTTGCTCACAATTGTGGTTAAGATTTGAATTGGACTGTTATCTGGTAAGCTATCTCTATTGATAAGGTCGAATTCATTTTCCTAACAGTCTAAATCGCTAATCTCCCTTCTATCTATGATTCACGCCAGAGTGTTTGTCGAATTACCTTGTTACCAGTGAGATCACACTTAGAGAGAACTTTGGAATAAAGAGAGTGATTAAACAGATAGAGAATACGTAAGTCTTGATAGTGTGTCTTATTTCGTGAGGGTGAACCCCTATTTATAGTACTTTTCTACAGCTTATAGAACTGCCAGTCTGTCACCTAAGCTGCTATATTAGTGTAACAATTAATATCTTTTTTTGATAATTGTGGATTTTATTCGTGTGAAGCAAAAAATGTTCCAGGTTACAGTGTTAGGTGCTACTATCTCATGTGTCACCCCTCCCCTTTGCATATCGTCTGCCTCATTAAAACCTTCATAGCCAAAACCCAGTGGGAAAAAAGACTATGAAGGAAAAAGAGTACAGGTTGATAGGCATACAATATAACCCAACATTACAAAAATAGCATATCCTCCTTTAGATTACTAGAATTCAAAAAAACATCACAAGGTATGGGGAAATCATGCCACCAGGTCTTTGTCTACCTCCACACTCCTCTTTTTGCTATGTTTGTTGCAGTCTCCACTGATGGTGTTCCTTCTCTAAACACCACTTCATTTCTTAATCTCTAAATACTCCACACACCGTAAAAGAAAGTAGACTTCCATATTTTCTTCACCCTTCTACAAAGGCTTATCATCATCCAATCTTTGAAAATCTGTTGTGGGGTTTCCTTAAAGATGAACTGAATTTTCCACCACCCAAGCAATTTGCTCCACACTTGCAGTGATGTCTCGCAAAAGAATAAAACATGCTCTATCATTTCCATACGACTTCGACATATGGGGCACCAAGATTTCCCATTTGGGATCATATTGCTTTCGAACAGCGCGTCTCTAGTCATTAGTTTACCTTGTAAAGTAAACCAAATTTGTATCTCTATTCTGGGTTCCGCCATTCTGCTCCAAATATGTCTCACCATATCCTTCATCGTTTCCTCATTGTTACATTGCAGCGCTTCCAAGTATAGGATTCTGGTCGAGAAATCTTCCTCCCCGTCTCTCCATACCGTAATATCCTCGACCCCATACATCATCGCATGTCCTTCTAGACGTAAATGGAGGTTTTGTTCCATTTCTAGTTTGTTACTGAACAACGCTCCTCGCCATGGGATCTTCCATGACCATACATCATCTTCCCAGCTTCCCATGTCGGCCACATATCCCTTTCTATTATCACATGTCATATATAATCGTCAGAATACTTCTCTAAGTACTTCTCCACCCAGCCATCTGTCTGTCCAGAAGCATGTGCTCGCACCATCTCCCACCTTACGTGACATATTACTTTCCAGTAGAAAATTATCATCATTGTCTCTCGTTGTATTATTACACCGGACCAAATCCCCCTGAATTGCTTTGCTCGTTGCAAATTCCTGCTTGACTTTAGCCCAGCGTCACTTCCATATAAGCTCGTCACAAATTTATGCCACAGAGAATTGCCCACCTTGGCGAATCTCCACCGCCACTTTGCAAGTAAGCATATGTTTTTACACGTATGTCCATAAAACCCAGCCCACCTTCCTGTTTCGGTTTTGTTATTTTGCCCCATGCTATCAGTGCCATATACCTCCCATTATCCTTCCCCCCGAAAAATTTCTGTTGCTTTTCAATGATCAGTTTTCACACCTTAGAGGGAATAATAAACAAGCTAGCATAGTACAAAGGGATGGATCCCATTACCGATCTTACCATGACCCCTCGCCCCGCCTTTGAAAGTGACTTGGCCTTTCACTTTTCCAATTTTGTATCTATCTTTTGAATCACCAACGACCATGTTTTAAGCTGGTTCATTTTTGCCCCGAGTGGACACCCCCAATATACTGTCGGGAGCTTGCCAATATTACAGCCCAGAGCCTCCTCTACCATCCGTTCCTCTTCTCGTGAGGCATTGAGACAAAAGGCCACCGTTTTATTCATGTTTAGTCGCAGCCCTCTCATGCTAGCAAAACATATTAAGATACGTTGCAACTCTATGATCTCCTTTCTTTCCATGTTGAAAAACACCATTGAATCATCAGCAAACTACAAGTGTGAAATGACTACACCTTGTCTCCTGACACTTAGCCCTTGATACTGTCTGGCTCTTCTTTCTCTTTGGAACATCCAATTCAATGCCTCACCAACTATTACAAATAATAATGGTGAGAGTGGGTGAAATACCCCAAACCTTGATATGTTTTTTAACTATTAAACTATGGTATATTAATGCTAAAAAGTGCCTTAGAAACATTAGTGAACAATTTAAACCATAGTAAACACAATAAAGTACCATTAAGACAGTTTGAGCAAAAACATGCTCTAAGCTTGGAATGAACTTGGTTAGGACCCAAAGATCCTACCAAGACTTTATTAACATGAAATTATGATTTTATAAAGCTAATTAAGTCCTTAAGAAACATTGGTAGACAATTTAAACCAAAGAAAACACAAGAAAACACCATGAAGTCAATCTAAGCAAATACGTGCTCTAGACTTGGTGTAACCTTGTATAAGACTCAAAGGTCATTCCTAGACTTTATTAACATGCTAATGAACATGTTAAATCAATTACTAAAGAAAACCAAGCTTGAAAACAGGTTAAAACACAAAATGTGCTTCAAGGAGTCTTAAAGCACATTTTTGAAAAATTGTCTTAGAAATGGGTTTTGAGTGGCTAAATGCCCATCATTACTCTTTAATCAATATGTGTACTACTTAGTATCACATTAGGAATCCTAAATAAATGGTAAATCAAAAATTTCACAAATATGTGCACTAATTATGAATAGTGCTCAAATAGTGCTTAATTAAGCTTTAAGTCAACTTTAGTTGATTAAATGGTCAAACTAGCCTATTAATACCCCAAGTACTGAAGGGGGCGTTTTTATAAGGGGGTGAGTCATCACCCATTCCAGCCAACTAAAGAAAAGAAGAAGAAATAAAGTAAAAAAGACTATTTGCTTTATATGTTAAAATATCTCACAATTTCACTCTCTCACCTCACTTCCTTCATTCCCTCTTGTTCCCACCGTCATCTTCCTCCATTCTCCCAACCAAAACCGTTCATTCTACAGCACCTCTCTTCTCCAACTTCATTTGCTCACCAAATATTCAATATTGCTCCAAATCAAATTCTAAGACCATATTTGCGCTAGTTAGACCAAGCCCTTCATTTCCCTCTTTTCAAATCTTCAAGAGCTCAAGTTTGATTCCATGGAGAATCTCCATTGAAGTAGGAAAATCTCCACATCTTGCACCTTGTTGTTCTTCTTTGTTCTAAGGTAATGAAAGTCAAAGAAAACTAACATTTCCTCTCATTTTCCTACATGGCCGAAAATCGCCATTAGTGATGCCTTGTCTTGCTCATTTCCTTAGCTTGATTCAATCTTCAAGGGACTAGAAGGAGTCCTATCTTACTTCTTAATCAAGCCCTCTTTCAAATTCCAAGGTAAACATCCATAAAAGTGTTTAAGACACTTCTTGTAATCTAGGGTTTATTCATGAGTTTAAGTTAATGCTTAATGCTCATTGCCCTTATTTGTGTATTGGTTAGAAGGTTGAAAAGTGAACAAGTCCTTGCTGATTTTCATTCAAAAGAAAACAAGAAAGAAATCTTGAAGAGGTAAATAACCTATCCTAATGTAATGTTGTGCCTTAGGAATTTGAGATTTATTTGCTTAATAAACAACCTAAAGATTCCAATGGGAAACGAGTTAGTAAAATAACCACAAGGTGGATTATAAGGGCATATGAGATTGATGTGTGTATTTACAGGTTGAAAGCAATATATATATGGGAAATTCAGTGTTTAAGATTTATATGTCATTTAAGGGCCTAAGAGCCATGTCATTTAAGGGCCTAAGTGCCAAGCAATTTAAGTTTATGTACTATATTGTGATGTAGTGTAGTTTGTGTGTAAAGAACATTCATAGTGGATTTGAATGTCTTTGATTGTTTAAGGATGAAAAGCCATGTGTTTGTGTGTAAGAATGTGCTAGAGAAATATATGGTAAAGTTTAGTTGATAAACAAGGGTTTTAAGTATTTTAAGATGATTTTATGACCTAGAGAGTACTAGGAATCATTAAGGGTTATATTGGTGAAAGAAAATGAATTAAGGTGTTCTTGAGTGCTAGGATGACCTAGGAATGGTCTTGGAGGATTTAGGGATCAAATGGGTGTCTTAGACACACCAAAGTCATGTTATGTGAAGTGTTAAGACTTGTGCAAAATTTGGTAATAAAAGAGGTATAATACCTTGTGAAGGATTAAGAATGAACTTGTGGACAATCTTAAGGAGTTGTGTAAAGGAGGTGTTGGTGAGAAATAATGCTTTTGGAGTAGTTGTAATGGTGGTGAGGCAACACCTTGGTTAGTTGAAGTAGTAGGCATAACTACTCTCTTAGAAACCCAAGGAAAAATGTTACAAGTGTTAGAATTTTTTGTTAGAAATTGAGTAACAAGTTTGGTGATGATTAAGGAAGGTTTAGTGCATGTTTTAAGGTGTTTAAACATGTAGGAAACATGTGGAAAGATTGTGGAATGAGTGGGAAAAGATTGGGGTGAATTTGGAGTTCAAAATGAGTAGAAAAGCACTTTGAAAAATGGGGTCTGTTGTGGACCGCCCCCAGGGACCGCCCCTATGGGGAGGTCCAGTTGAATTCTGCAGGATGAGTGTAGTTTCTGTTGTGGACCTCTCCTGGGACCTCCCCAGAGGGGCGGCCAGACCAGAGAGAAAAAAAATTTGTTTAAGGCTTTTAATGATGGGGGATTGAATGGTACTGGTTTTAGATGATGTTTAGGCCTTGTTTGGTGACATGTAAAGGCCTTAAAAGTGTAAACAAGTGTTAGGTTGGATGTGAGAGTGATGAACTTTAGATCACAAGTGTTACTTAATAAGAAACCTTGAAATAAGGTGAGTAATAAGTGTGAGTTAATGGAATGTAAGAAACGACAAGGACGTCATACGTTATGACAAGTAGTCGAAGTTAATACAAAAAAATGACCGTTCCGACTGAATTAATTATAGGAACGAAAACTAGTCGAGATGACAGCCGGGACTAAGGGGTCGCCACATAAGGCTAGCCATCCTCAAGGTGACATGTATGGTTTTCTTGCAACTGTGTTCTACCGGATTACACCGGCTTGTATGCCAACCTTTTTTCTGGGTATTTGCCACCTTGCAAGAATAAACATGAAATGAGTTTACAGTAATTCATTTATGTGGCGTGTTTAGTTCCGATACCGTTTAACCTCGAAAGTGTTAAACCATAGCTGACCAAATCTAGGATCACATAAGAGATCGGTATTCGGATTTAACGACCCAACCTACGGAAACGTTCTAACTACGGCTATCCATGTGTTAGTTGTGTATTGTTATTGTGTGTGAGTGTGTTTACCTCCCTTATGTGTGTTAACCAAGTTTGTAACACCATATGGTGTCGTAACATGATAAGTTCCATAAGGGAACTTCTAACAAATATGTATATATTATGGGGGGGGTGAGGAATCCGGTCGTTCCGGTCGCATGTGTTGTTTGGGGGTTGATGTCTATAGTTGTTTTAACTCCCTCTCTGTTTTTGGTTGTTTTCCTTCTTGGATTACAATCACCCATGAGCCTATAGCTGGCTCACCTACCTTGATTATTGTTCGGGGCTAGGGGGATATGTGTATAGTGTGAACGGTTCTATATTAAGACCGAAATATCTAAGTAAGTACATGTGTACGGTGTGTTCGGAACTATGTTATATCCGACACATCTTAAGTAAGTATACGTTCTCTAAGTAGAACAATAAATTATTGTGTAACGAGCCTCACATTGGAATAGAAAGATTCTCTAGGCTCCAAAGAGATAACTAACTCCCATCTTGGGGTACGAGCCCTCACGTGACTCTCCTCGAGTTATGTTGTATGTACGTTAACGTGTGATATGTGTTGTTATGTTGAGTATGTTGATCATGGGTATCAACCCCAGGTTATTATAAGAGGAATTTAAGCATAACCCGATTAAATGGGTAAATGTCATCTAGTGAGGAGTAAGCTCCATTAAGGTAGAAACCCTCAAGGGTTAAAGAGCATAATAAGGTGATCTAACAAGTGTTGATGTGATGATTAAATTGTTTGAATCCTGATGCTTGTGTGTGTTAAATACACGTGTGTCATGTGTTTATAGTTTTCATGCATGGTTTAAAAATAATCAACCGCATGCTTAGACGAAAATTAGTTGTGCGTGACCCGGTAGTATGTGGGCTGCACGATTACCATACCAGCAAAGGTGTTGAGCCCCTTGGGGGCCACCCTTTTCCTTTTCAGGTACAGCGGAGCTGGAAGCCGTTCGAGAGTGGGACGGGGTAGTTGTTTGGGCATGGGTAGTTAATTTAATTACCTATGTATTGTAGGTGTAGTAAGACTGAAAATGTTATCGGCATCAGTTGTAAATACTCGGTACAGTTGGAATGTAATGTGTATTGATTGTTTAGGAATGGAACGAGATTGTAATGTTTAGTTGCCCGGGAATCTGGTCCATCAGACCGATACAATGTATAAGTATTAGCCTTGTTATCCACGTGGGTGGTTAACGGCGTGTAACATCAATGAAATAAGTAAATGTTGAGTTGTGTTTTCCGCTGCAATCATTTGTTAAGTGTTGTGTCTGTTGTTGGGGTGTTATAGTGGATCACCTTGATGGAGGCCCCTTCGTGGTTCGAACGGCTTTGTGGGCCCATTAATGAGGATTGAGATTTTCGCACTCGTAACGCATTCCATAATCCATCGTATCCATCTCTGTCCAAAACCAAATTCCCGGAGCATCTTGTATAGAAATTCCCAAGAGACACAATCATATGCCTTCCTGAAGTCAATATTTACTATCAATCCTTTCCTTTTATTTTTCTTCAGCCATCTGATGGTATCGTTGGCTATGAACGGACCATCTAAGATGTTTTCTCCCTTTTACAAATGTTGTTTGGGTTTCTTCAATAATCCTTGGCAGTATTTGACTCAACCGTTTTGCCAAAATTTTGGCAATAACCTTATATAAACATCCCAGCATGCTTATTGACCTATATTCATCAAGTGCCGCTGCTTCTGAATGTTTGAGAATTAGTGTAATCCATGTCATATTAATTCCTCTCTCCAGCTTGCCCGAGACAAAAAACTGTCGGACGTCTTTAGCAAAGTTCGCCCCTACAATGCCCCACATGGCCTTGATAAATTTCATATTGAATCCATCATACCCCGGAGCTTTAGACCCGTCACATTCCCACATTGTTCTTTGTATTTCCCCCAGAGATGGAATCGCCTCAAGCTTGCTTATTTCCTCTACCAAAATTCTCGGATGCTCAACATTCGATTGATCAATGTATGATCCCCCTGCTCCACGTGGATTATATATGTCCGAGAAGTATGATATGATATGTTGCTGTATTTCTCTTGGTTGCACCAGGATTCTATCCCCCACCGTCAAGCACACAATTTGCTTTCTTTTCCTATTTATCGTTGCCATTTTGTGAAAATAACGTGAGTTGCTGTCATACTCCCGTACATGTCTATCCCTGGCCATCTGTCGCCAATACAACTCATCATCTCGCATGGCTCTGTGTAGGTCCACCCTGGCCTTCTCCCTCTAATCCTTGAGTTGTCGGGCCACTACCCAGCTTCATATTTTGCCTTAAGCTCCTTTATTGTGTTTTGTGCGTCACTCACTTTTGCCTTTAAGTCTCCAAATGATATTTTATTCCATGCCCTTATAACCCCCTTGAGCCTTTTATGTTTATATTGTGTTGAGCCGTACTGCATGTTTCTCAACTCATTGCTTATCACTTCCCCGAATTTAGGGTGTTCCAACCACACATCCAGTGATCGAAACGGTTTGGGTCCCCACTGTGGGTTTCCCATGGATACCACCAGAAGTCTATGATCAGTTATAGACCACGTACCTGTGCTGAGACTAACATCAGAGTAGTATGTGCACCACTCATCTTGAATGAATACCCTGTCGATCCGACTACATGTTCCTCTTCCTTTCCATGTGAATTTAGCATCTCTTAGTGTTACCTCCACCACGTTCATGTTGTTCACCTAGTCCCTAAACTCATTACTTGCTCCTGTTTCATTCCTTGTATCACCATGTAGTGGATATGTTGGTTCCAGGATCGTATTGAAATCTGCAAGTACTAGTAACGGTTTCTCCCATCCTTTCTTTGCCTGAATTAGGCCATCAACACATTCTTTCTTGGCCCTCCTTTCACATGGAGCATACACGAACAAATCGCCCCTCTAAAACCGTTCGCAATCACCTTGATTTCCAGCATATCCATTGGTCAGACTTCTCCATTTTTTCAAGCTCTATTTCTTCTTCACTCCACATAGCTACAATACCTCCAGACCACCCTATCGCCTGCACTACTTCCTAGTCCATACTAACCCTCCTTTCTCCCTAAAACCTTGCAACTCTCTTAGCACTCACCTGAGAAAATTGTGTTTCCACCAGCCTCGTCACTGCTATTTTCCTTGTTCTTATCTCCCTCTTGACTGCCCATGCTTTTTGATTCGAACCCATCCCTCTGATGTTTTGCATTGCTACTGTTATCCTCATGTGGCTTTTCTTGTAGACAGCACTTTATGTTTTCTCTTAGGCTTGCCTTTGCCCTCTCTAGCATCGAAATGTTACAACCCAACTCTTTCAGCAGGTTGAAGCACTCCCCTACTTCCGCCTCCACGTCAGCTATTCCTTCATTTGCACTTCTAGCCTCAGTGTTTTTTTTTTATGCTCGGCCTCCACAGGTGTATTATGAAACAATTCTACGTAGAGGTCTATACCCCCAATTTGCTGGGAAGTTTCCTTCTCTCTTTCTTTTTTTCTGGGAGTCAGGAGTTTCTAGGATAATTAAATCCCCATGCACGTCCTCTTTATGACTCTTTGCTTCTTGATTTTCCTCCGTGTTGTGATTATCTAAAAATTTGGGATCGGCGAAGTCACGGAATGGCTTTGTCTCGAGCTTTGTGTCATCCCCAGGGCATCATTATTATCCATCCCCTCCTCTTCTCCCCTTTTACCTTCTGACGTCGCAGGTGTATGACTTCCCCTCTCCTCCTTATTTCTTGACTGTCGTTCTTCCTGTCTCCACCCTTCAGTATCCCACCCATTCCCTAGGTGCTGATGATTGTGTCTACCGTCTTTTCTCTTCCATTCCCCACATGTCTTCTTCTTCCTCTGTCTCATTAATTCTTTGTAAACCGCCTCCTCCCACGCCTTTTCCCTTTCTCCGTCGGTTATTCTCAACACAATTATTGTAGCTTTTTGCTGTGTTAGAATAACTTCCCCCCCCTCCCCATTTCGTAATTGAGGCCATGTTTTCGTTTGTCTTGTTGTGACTGGTCGACTTCTCTCTGCCCACTCCCCCCGTTTCGCTTTCCGTTTCTTTATTAGTAAACTGAACGATACTTTCCTCCACCTTGATCAACCGTTTATCGTTTTCCGGTGGATTTGTCTCGATGATTGACACTACAAAGGATCTATCTCCGACCCAGGCATTTACTTTCTAGTTGATGAAGTGCAGCGTTGACGTTTCTATCTACACTTTTATCTCCGCGTTTTCTACAATTTCTCCTTATTCCTCATCTACTTTGAGTACTTCTCTTGCTATCCTTGCAATCTGGCCAATGTTTTTCCGGTTCCAAGCATGTAGAGGGACACCCCTGATAATGATCCAGGTTCTACTAGTCTCACTCAACCTGATCCTCCATCGTCCATCTTCTTACATGTATGTCCTTAGATTTCTCACGGTTTTGCAGTACTCTTTCCACTCCTCCTCCATGCTATTGAACACTAGTAGGAATCACCGTATAGATAACACAAGAATTCCTGCAACTTCCGCCCATCTATGTTGTAGAAATTATATAGCCTCTCTCGGGCTTTTCTCCGTTTCAAGTTCAGCTATCACGCACATTATCAAGTACTTTTTCATTTTCACATCTTCTTCCAGTTGGACCGACAGTGTTGTCATCACAAGGCCCTCCTTTTTACTCTTTCCTTCCACCCTTTAATTAGCTTCCTTGATAAGTGTGAAATTTATCTATATTTCTATGCTTAATGTGATTATTTTTATTAGTTTATATGATAAATTCCTTACTTATATGTTATTTTATGTCATATTGGAAGAACTCCCCCTAAATCGTGGTTTTATGTAAAACATGTTAAAAACACTGAAGAAAAGGACTAAAAACATATGTCAAGACCAACCCCGAGCAGAACCTACTAACTATTTCGAGTGGTCCAGGTTTCCATATTGGTACATATTCCCGGACCGATGAATGACGTAAATAGAGCAGCGTGAAGATTTTAATTTGGTTTGCTTTCGATACTTTTGTGATTGGATGGCTGCACCTTCAGATTCACTTACGTACAAGTTGGCATGCATGGGCGAATATAGATAATATTATGTACTAGTAAATGTCCCTGTACGGTTCTGGACCAAATAATAACCATCAGATTATAAACAATAACAATGAAGGGTCCAGATTATATTTGGTATTAATTTTAGTAGATAAAAACAAATTGGTATATATTTTGTGGGATTCTAGGTTTATTAAGGTTTTATGCTGAATTACCTCCTCATCTTCCACGTTCGTCTCCGCTCCGTATTCCAATTCTTCTGCTCCAATTCTTCCTGCTAGAATTTGACGATTGCAACCACCAATCCACTTCCTTTCCACCTTGCTTATGTTTCCATCATAGTACGGAATCGGCAAACAAGCAAAACAAAATCATCCCCGTCATCAGCAATAGAGGGTCCCTTGCTCCCGTACGCTTGTTTCTCTCCTTTCGCTTTGTCGTGCTCAAATTCGATCATGAATCAGTGTCAAGTTCGTCCTTCTCTGAACTACCAATTTGATCAGGTTATGCACTTTCCCTATCTCTCTGTCTGTGTACGAATAGTGAAAGCCTTATTACTCAAACCTTTAGTCCAATTAGGCGCTCTATCTTAGCAAGACAGCGAACCATAGAGGGTAATCCCTGGTTTCACGAAGCCTATGTTCTGATTGACTGTGATTGTAAAAGGCCTGATTTCAAAATATTGACACGTAATAAGAAATCTATACAGAGCTGCCTCTAATTTAGTCCTCATTTGAAGTGCGGGGAGGCGCGCTGCACCATTTGGGCGTCGAAAGGAATTAATTTCTCTCTAAATTTTGACGCATTCTATGGGGGCCTTTGTGTTTGCTATATGTATCCTTGTTGTTGGTAGTTGTCCATCATGATCTTGGTGTTTCATTATATGATATTGGTGTTTCATATATGATTTTGGTGATTCATCACATGATCTTGGTATTTCATCACATGATCTTGGTGTTGAAATAAGTTGATTCACATTTGACAGACAGCTGGTATTTTATACTCCAACAGTGGTAACATATAAGTACAGAAGACCGTCTTTCCCTCCTCAAACTCTGATTTCTTTATTTTGAATTTTATTTTTTGGATTCATCATAAACATGCTGATCTTGATCATGTGTAGTCAAAGTCTGTTGCTAAGATTAAGGAATGCTAATTCACTCCTTGTGTTTGTGCCTCTGTTGTGCGTATAGTTGAGAAGCTGTGTTTGTGCCTCTGTTGTGCGTATAGTTGAGAAGCTTTGGAGTTAGAAAACTTCTGTTTACTTGCTCTTGTCATTGTATTGTCAAACCCATCTTCTTTTCTTTAGCGATGTCAATAATGGTGGTTTTTGTTTTCATGTGGTGTGATTATGTGTAAGTTGATGCAGAAAAGGAATGGGCATTAAACTCCAAGCTGGATGTTGGATTGGGTAAAATCAAGCTTGCTACTCTAGTTCAGGAAAAAGCTTTATGCTTGTGTTGTGATGTATGATGGCAATACTCTAGCTGATATATGAAGAGATGAGTTAGAAGGTTCGAAAGCACCAACACATGCATGGTAGGGTCAACAGTCTACAACGCAAAAGAAATATATAGTTTACTTAGATAATGAACTGGAGTATAGTGTTTCGTTAAGGATTTTGTGGTGTTAGGCTATGTTGTCGACTTTTTTAACATTTTGTATGTCAGAAATTCTGGATTCTAATTCGTACTTTATTAGAGCTTGGAGTTTTCTTATAAGATATTGATCTTTCACTCTTTATGCGCTCAATCTCAAATAGGATATTAAAATTAAAGAAGTAACGTGTATCAACACTCTTCTAGTGGTATCAAGACATTACCAGTGGGTCTTATATTTCGAAATGGATTGTGTATGACGTTATTGCAGGTGACATCCTTAAACAGATGATCTCAGTGTGTTCTTTTCTCCGGTATTGTTTATTGAATTATAAACTTGTATAGGTGGCTATTTGTGACCTGTAGTTCCTTTTCGTACCATGTTACTATCAATGTAATACCACTTCAAATCAAGAAAGTACCACATAATGTATTTCCTCTTAACCCTAAGTGAAATACCTACACCTCCCACAAAAATACCTTAACAAGTTTTTAAAACACCATTAACAATTGATAAAAATTAGCAACATAAGTTGATGTTATACCAAATGTGAATAAACAATTTACCTGGTTGTCGTCAATATAATACTAGAAAAAATTAACAAAGTACCACAAATTTAATATGATACTGGTTTACACTATCAATAAAGAAAAAAAATGAATACACTCCCCATAATAACATAAAACGTTTAACCCAAAGAAAAAAAACCTAAGCATTACACTTTAAATACCTAAACTGATATTTAAAAGTACCAATGACTAATGTTTCTAATTAGAACAAAAGATGATGACGGTGTATGGAAAACATACCAATTTAATGTCTGAATAATACCTGTGCAATATCAACAAAGTACCACAGTTTAAAAATGTGAATGAACAATGTAGCCGGTCGTTATCAATATAATACCAGAACAAAATCAACAAAGTGCCACAATTAAAAATGAAATTACAAACACCGAATTATAAAAAAAAATCTATTGCACATACCAACAGAATGTAATACCTGATACCTCTAAGCAAACTACCTTCACCTTGCACTTTAAATACCGTACCAAATGTAATTGTTAGTGTAACTAGTATCATTTTTAACTAGCGGTACTTAATTCATATTACATATGGTATTACATTGAAGGTAACTTGGTACTTTGTTCATACACAATTGGTATCAATAGTCAACGGTGTTCTTTTTAACCCATTTACGGTATTTATAGTGCAAGGTTAATGTATTTTTCTTAGAGGTAAGAGGTATTACATTCTACTAGTTTGTGCAATAGATTTTATTTATAATTCAGTGTTTCTAGTTTCATTTTTAATTGTGGTACTTTGTTGATATTGTATTGGTACTATATTGTCGGTAACCGGGTACTTTGTTGATTCACATTTGGTACAAACCAATTTTTAAAAAGATCAATGACAAATGTTTGTAATTAACAACAAAAGATGGTGACATACCAAATGGTAATGGAAAAAGTACTAGGTTAACACCGGAACAATACTTGTGCAATAACAAAGAAGTATAGATGATTGAAAAAAATACTCGAAAATATGTCGTCAGTGTAGACATTAAGTTGGGTAGAACAGAATAAAAAAAGATTACCCTACACCACATACCCTAAAACCCAACCTATGAATGTTAAAACGTCGAAAAATTATTTTAGGGTTTAAAGCTCAGGGTTTAGGGTTTTATGACCTTAAACCGTTAACCACAAACCCTAAATATATGTCGAGTTAGTGTAGACATTAAGCTATGTATAATAGATTAAAAAGATTACCCTACAACAAACACGACATTAAGCTATATAGAAATTTTAAATGTCAAATATTAATTTTAGGGTTCGAGGTTTGGATTTTTTTTCTCGTATCACACTTTAGAATGTCCTTTGTACATACTTACACGGTGTTGGTAACAATTGTATTTGTATGGATTTTTTAAAACATTTGTAGCATCCAACATATAATTTACATACCTTAACATAACCAAACACCACATACACCATATTGAAACACCTAGCACAAGTTCAACATATACCTATGAATGAACACCGTCATGAACCCAGCAAAACACTAGAGTTCCTCTGATAAAACACCTAGACCGTGTTCAATAAGTATCTTATGAACTGAAGTAAGTAACGTCTTCAATGGTGATGAACAACTGATGATGATGATGCCGAACTGAAGTAAGCAACTGCCGAACATAATCAGGTTCGTATCTGATGAACTGAAGTAAGTAACATCGCATACACAACGGGGAGGATTATAGATGATGATAGGCTGACAGCGAGATATTACGTTGAATTGGCGTGTATAATCGTTGTATTGTCATAGAATAATCAATTAATAAATTATCGAAACTATATTCCCCACAAATTTAGTTTCAAATAACTGCCACTATATCAGTTTTAATTTATAAAAAAAAACTAGATAAAATCTTGACTCTCTATTTATACATCCCCTAATCTAATGGATGTTATTCAGTCCAGAATCGTTCAGGGAAAGTTATAAAGGCCAGGACGCAATCCACCCCCTGGATGCACGTGAATATGAATCTGCATTGATCTCGTCTTCTTCTATGGTGGGCCGCACGCAACTTGGACCCGAGAATGGGCTGCTTCACGTCATGCATATGCACATAATTCTTCAGATGATTTCATACTAGACCGTTCATGTACGGGCTATATCTTGGACGCGCAGACAACGGACCGCATCATGCATGTACATGGGGAGTGGCGCAGACATCCTTGGGCCATGCAGACATTGGGCGACAATTCGCTTGAAAACAGTGGCGCAGTCAGTTGTGGAGGTGTAACACCCCTAGCATTAATACAATCATTACCGTCCAATCTCCTCGTGTTTCCCGAGTCACGCAGCAGATACATACTTATATACATCGGGTGATACAATGCCGTCAGTCACCCACGTGACTAATAAGGCTACTACTTCTACATACAGCATCGGTCTGATGGACCGGAATATCCGAGTACTACACAAATACAATACATACTCCCATTACTTACTGAGCACTACAATACTCCATTCAATACGATACTCCACAATTCAATACAAGATAATGCACTACACATACCGAGTTTACTAAGTTCCAAATACAAATACGATACCTCTTCAACTCCATGCATACTCATTAAGAGTCTGACCACTACCCATTCCTCGCAACTACTTACTTTCTAAGTACAAGGGGTGCCACTTCGTACACTTCTACATTCTACTTCTACTTATCCAAGTGTAGCCTCCGGTCTTTCACCTTGACCACATCCGCTTCGGGTGCCTGCATACTAAAAACGTTCCCCTAGGGGGTCAGCTTACGCTGAATATGATAACTGCATACCCCGCGTACTAGCGAGGGTACGCCGACCATTTGGTCGAATACATGCAATTCATTTTACAATACATACATACGTACATACATGCTTTCATTCACGATACTACCATACTACACAAGGTATACATACATACGTACAGTACAATACATGCTTGGAAGACAATACAAGTCAACCAATACTTACTTACCGTCCTTTAGAATACACATACACAATACATACTCATTACATACTCGATACGCAATACGGAGATACACTTCTCCAATTCACACAGAAGGCTTGTTAGCTTCTTTACACACCCGGGTTAGTCGGGTGTTCAATACTCTTTTACTCCCGGTCAATGACTTACAATAGTCAAGACCAATACACATACAAAACTTACTTCTTACATACTTTACTCATGTCAAGTCGGTATGACCTCCGGGCAGGGATTACTACATCCCACCACCGGGCTTTAGGGTGGCCCACTAATCCAGGATGCTACCCATTCAAGGGGATTGGTCCATGGAAAATTACAGCCAGGATTCGGATCCAACCTCTTGTGTTTCCTTATCCTCACGCGTGGCCGAAACTATATCGGACTTCTACTCATTCCATTTACTCATTACTCATGTTAGGAGTTAGATTGTTAGGAATTAGTAGAAGTCGGTACTTCATTCCCATACATCCATACAATACACAAGTACACATTACATACACATACCCTTCATTCTCATTCATACATTTCATGAATTATACAAACTAAATGTTCAAGAAGATACAATCAAGAACAAAATAGTTCAAACACAATTAAGTGCAATAAAAGTCCGATTCTTGTATTTATCTTATTGGTGATCACATAAGCACACAAATCGGGGTAACCAGGTTAGGATACAGAGCATGAAGAAATCATACCGTTCACCGTCGTATTCGTACTACCGGTTCCTTTGGAGCTCAACTTTTTTATTCCTATACGTACATGAAGTTGTATGATCAATGGTCTATTATTGATCCAACTTATTCCTTCATTAGTACTCCTAATGTATACATACCACTCCTTTACATTCATACTTGAATATTACACCCATTCTTTCTCATTACCTCTTTATTTTTACTTTCTTACCTTACTACTCCATTTACAGTGTACTACTACATATATATGCATATGTGTATATAGGCATGTATATATATATACATATATATATGATTGCTATAATCATATAATAAAAATACTCTTTTTTTTTTTGCTTTGACTCGACCGAACTTGCAAGTCCGGTCGCAAGTTCGGTCCAAGTCAGTAAGTTACTTACCGGCAAAATTCCAGGCTGCCGACCGACCTTGCAAGTCCTGTCCCAAGGTCGGTCCATTCCAGTAAGTTTCGTACGTGAAAGTTTTAGCCCGACCGACCTTGCAAGTCCGGTCGCAAGGTCGGTCCATTCCAGTAGCTTGCATTACGGGAATTTTTCTGGCCGACCGAACTTGCAAGTCCGGTCGCAAGTTCGGTCCATTCCAGAGGGTTTCAGACGGGAGAATTTTCTGGTCCGACCGAACTTGCAAGGTCCGGTCGCAAGTTCGGTCCATTCCAGAAGGTTTCCCGTCTTTGTAATCCTGGGCTCGACCGAACTTGCAAGTCCGGTCGCAAGTCCGGTCCGGCCCAGTACTTCAGTTTTAAAATCTGTTTTCAGTTGGTTTCTTTACCCATTGTTTCCCCATCTTTACCAATACTTTCCCACATTCTTTAGCACTAATTAAGCTCTCTAAATCACCTTGGTTCATCCACCAAACTTACTACTCAATCCTTACATTCACTTACACATTTTCCTCACTTCTTCTCAACACTTATACTAGTTTCCATTTCACCAATGCTACAGATTTTGCTCTTTCCTCAAATGCTACAGATTTTCAAACTAACTTCTATCCTCCAATACTTCCTCGACTAATGCTACTCCTAGCATTCAAAATACATTACCTTACATCCTATTTCTTCACATTACCTAAACCCTTTTCAAATCTGTTTTCAAAGTGGTTGAACACTCTCTTAAACCTCTCCAAATACACCTAGTTATTGTCTAGATCATTACCTCTCCTTACACACACTAAGTCCTTAATTTCTAGACAAATTTGGACATAGTCTCCCCTATATTTTTAACATCCACCACACATTATTTCAGCTCACAATTGGTCATTTCCACAACCTGTTTATACAACATTTTATACTCACACTCCAACACTACTACAACAACAATAAAATTCCTGCACATACACATTCAATACCCCATGTTTTCCCAAGCTTTTAAACTCATTTAAAACTTCAAAACTGTTACATTCTCTTTCTAATTATACTCCAACATACTCATTACTCATTATCATACACATTACTTGTTTTTGATACTCAAAAACTGTTACAATGCAATATACAAAACTAACTCAAGGTAAGGGTATTTACCTTGTCTTGTTAGTTTTTCTTTCTTTCTTTCCTTTCCTCTTCTTCTTTTCCTCTTTCTTTCTCCTTGTTCTCGGTTTTTGCTCAAGGAATGGGCAATGCTACACAGCGCCCCATGCCAATACACACAACTACTTAGTATACATTTTATACTAACCCTAGAATCTAAATGTTTTAGGGTTTAGAAATGAGTATTACCTTCCAATGGATGAATGAAGTTCTTGACTAGCAAGAGAACAAGATTCCTAGCCCAATGGTGAAGCCAAAATCGGCTGGAGCATGAAGAACAAGGCATTCAAAAACTGAAAATTCTTATAATGCTAATGAGGGCTAGAAATGATGGATTTTCGAACTTCTTTTTACCTCAAGATGACAAGGAGGTGAAGGTGCTTCTAATGGTGGACTTGAATCTTCAAATGGAGAATACCCATAAAAACGAAAATGAAGCTTTTGGATTTTTGAAAGGAGGAAAGTGTTCTCCTTTGCGAGGGGATTCCAATGGTACTAATTTTGTAATTTTTGGAGAAGGATTAATGGGTTAACAAGAGGAGAGAAGGTGAGAGTTGAGTGAGTTTTCTCATTTCTCCATGGATGTCGTAGGGAAGAAGAAAGAATAGAGAAGGAGGGAGGTGCCAACGTGAGAGGGTGAGGGGAAGTGAGGAGAGAGAGTCCCATTTTGCTTTTACTTAACTTATTTGTCGTTTAGCAATTAAGAAACAATAAAGAGAGTGAGAGGGAGGAGGGAAATCGGTTCCCCCTACACACACACACATTTTTACTCTTTATTTGAAAAGTGGACACATTAACTTTATTTATTTACATCCTCACCCCACAACTTCCCGGTTGTTACAGTTTTTACTAACCGGAACCCGTTTTCCGGAATTTTCTCGTTTAATTACTTTTATTGGTTCTAAAGCTCTACTAATATTTATTAGTGACTATTTAGTTGACCAAAATTGTTACGAGTCTGTTTGACCCGCTTAAAGTCACGTTTTCCCGGTTTCCTCGAAAAACGCGCTTTAAGGTTCGTTTATGCTTTTAACCCATTTTAAAGGTCAGTTTCCTTCGGGATTTGTTCCCTCATATTATTTAGGCATTATTAAGCCTTAAGAATCCATATAATACTCTAACCGAGGTCTCGCACCTCTTATGGTTATTTAACGCTTATTTAGCGTTTTTCGCTTTTTAAGCGTTTCTTTATTTCTTTTGGATTTATTTTTCCTTGCCAATATTACTTAAGCATTATTAGTCTCTTAAATAAGGATTAGAATCATCTTAATCACTATATTTAAGTTCGGGGTATTTCAGGAGGCGCAGACAATTGCAGAGAGGGTAGACCAATCCAGAGACACAGACTTTGACCGAGAATAAAAGAGGTTACGAAGAGAACAAAATAATTCAACAAAAACCTAGCCGCCGAGAGGAACAGACGGAGACTAGACAGCAACACAGACACATCGTAGCAGAAGATAGAGACCGGATTCATCATCGTTTCTACAATAATTAGATGATATTTTCTAATCTCTTAATTATTGTTATTATTTCTTTGTCTCCAATGTTTAAGTAGTTATTAGAATTCTGGTTTGCTATGGGCAACTAGTTTATTATTTTGCTTCTTGAGTTGTTGAATACTAATATATATAGATTGTAGTTTTGTTCCTAGTTATATATATTGAATTCTCTTGTGATTAATTATTGCTTGAGTTTATTTAGTATGAATTGCTTACAAGTGAGAACTGCGGTGTTCATTAGATCTTAGGAATATTACCAGTGAAACTACAGATGACAATTCATGGGGATTAGCTGACTAGAAACCAGATGAACCGTTAATGCTACTAGTTAATTTGTAAATTCGTAACGAGAGTTAAGATTTGGGAATTGCTAGTAATAATCTATCTTGCGGGAGACCGGTTTTAGATTAATTTAGATCTGAGGTTGCAATCTAGAATTTGGAAAACACTCAGGAAGGGAATTAATAAACTAGGAATAAGTAGCAAACCAGGATTCACCCTTTTAGATTTATTAGATAATCACTTTTATTTGTTTTCAGTTTATTTAATCATTTAATTTCTGCAAACCAACCCCCAATTATTGTTGTTATTTTTCTTTAGTTAATTTGTTAGATTATGGTAGAGATTAAACTAGACACCGACTCCTTGGTTCGATAATTTAGGGAATTCTTTCTATGAAAACTTGCTACGACAGACCGGTACACTTGCTGAATATACGTTTCATATCGTACATTCTTCCATTTCCTGTTCTGGTACATGGCTTCCTCCCCATTGCCTTTCCTTTACGTCCCAGTTTCTTTTGTCCCTCTTTCCTTGAAATTCCATCCTCGCCCATAATCGCACCCCGTTAGTGGTCCACTCTGTTATACCTTCAATGACTTTTTTGGCAGCCTTCACATCTTTTAGTACTACAAAGGCACACACGTGCGAACTTCTCTTTCTCGCCTTCCAGCTTATGTATAATTGTAACACCTCATCCAACATTAACACACTTAACGACCAACTGCAGCGGAAAACATACTTCATCACATTACTTAACTCGTTGGTGTTACATGCCGTTAACCACCCACGTGGCTAACAAGGCTATTACATATACATTGTATCGGTCTGATGGACTAGATTCCCGAGCGACTACATATTACTGTCCCTCTCCATAAACAACAACAACAACATATACCTTAAACTGTACCGAGTATTCACAAACTAATGCCGATAACAATTTCGGTCTTACTACACCTACTGTACATATATAACTTAAATGCATACCCATGTACAACGACTACCCCATCCTACTCTCGAACGGCTTCAAGCTCCTTGTACCTGAAATAGGAAAAAGAAGAGAAAGGGTGGCCCCCCAGGGGCTCAGCACCTTTGCTGGTATGGTAATCCCGCAACCCGTATGCTACCGGGCCACACACAACTAATTGTCGTCTTAGCATGTGGTTGATTATATTTGAATCATGCATGTAAACTATAAACACACAACACATAACATTCCACCACAATGGGCTCAACGAACATATAACACATCCTTACTTGATAAGCCACTCATTGTGTTCATAAACCCTAGAGGGTTCTCCTCTAGTGGAGCTACTTCCTTAATAGACGACACTTACCCAATAATCGGGTTATCCTTAAACGCCTCTTTTATAAACTGGGATTCATATCCATGATCCACATACACCACATAACAACACTTTTCACATTTCAACGTGCACATAACATAACATCGCAATGGGAATTGCAGTACAATAATAACACATAACATAACGGGAACGGTTCTCTTAGGAACCGACCCAAACATAGTTAATTCACTTATGAGCCTAGAGAATGATGTCACCCTCATGATAAACTCGTTATACAACACTCATTACCGTCCTAATAGTCGGACGAGTAACTTAAGTTAAGATGGTTCGGATATGGTGACCCGAACACACCACATAAACACATGTTCCCCCTAAACCGATCATACGTCAGAATAACTAAGCTTTGGAGTAAGCTAATGGGAGATCGTGACCCGTGAGGGAAACAACCATAACAGAGAGGAGGGTAAGGCTAAAAAGGATACCCACTCCCAAACAACGCGCGACCGGCCTAACCGGATTCCTCACCCCCGTTAGTACATATTTACTTGTAGATAAATAGTTAGAGCCCCACTATGGAACCTATCACATCCACACACCAAGAAGGTATTTTGACTGGGTTAAACACACGAGGGAGGCCCATACATTCACACACAATATCACACAATTAACTCACGCATAACCGTGGTTAGAACGTCCCATGGTTTGGGTCGTTAAATCCGGATACTGTTCTCTTATGTGATCCTAGATTTGGTTAGCTAAGGTATAACACTTTCGAGGTTAAACGGTATCGGAATTGAACACGCCACATAAATGAATTACTATAAACTCATTACATGTTTTATCTTACAACGTGGCAAACACACAGAAAAACACATTGACATACAAGCCGGTGTAATCCGGTAGGACACAGGTTGCAAGAAAACCATACCTGTCACCGAGGTTTCACTCTAACGTGCCATCACATGTTCCTCGTAACATCTTTGAACAACTGGTAACATTACATTTACTTTTATTAACATCGGGGTAACATGATTGTTTAAAGTCTAATGCTCATAACTTATCCCCGTTAACTAGTTAAATAACTTCACATTTTAACTTGTTTTACTTTTACATTTTAATACAACTTTTCCCCCACTAAATTGTCATTATAACTCACTTAACATGTCCTTAACAATCTTATAACATCATTACTTAATAATCCCCATCATCCTATAACCTTAAACAATGTTTTTGGTCCACACAGCGCCTTGTCCGAACTTGTGTCCGGACTTCCCAAGTTCGGACACTGTTCGAGGCTCAAATGGGTGTAAACAGATGACTGTCCGAACATGCGTCCGAGCTTCCCAAGTTCGGACGTTGTTCGAGGCCAAAGCAGAATATAGAGATAGGTGTGTCCGAACGTCCAAGTTCGGACGGTAGTTCGGACACTGGTCAAGGCTTTGAAAACTTACGCGCAACAGGGCATGTCCGACGCACGTCCACGTTCGGACGGTAGTTTGGACGTGCCAAAACCTTCATTTTCTATACCTTTAAACACTTACTCATTTCTTGTCAAAATGCCAACACATATAGTATTTCCCCCTTAGGTTTATAGCATGTCCCCACACATTATTTAGCCCACCAAAATACTTTATGTCCTTCCAAGAATTTCTTCACAAGTTCAAACATCTTCCTTACCTAAACATCATTTCCTCCTTGTACATCAACATTACCTAAAACCTTAACAAACTCCTCCAAGACTTTAGTACATCCCAAAATACCCATTGGATTTCTAGAACTTCCAAGATAATGCCTAAATCCTTCTTGCCTTCTAAAACACCTTAATGCACCTTTCTTTCCCTAGTAAAACACTTAACCATTCTCAACACTTCCAAACTCACCAAAACTCATTTCAAACACTTAAAACTTCTTATACATTATCTAATTTTGACATGGGTTCTTCTAGCACATTGCTATACCAAAGCACATAGCTTTCACCATTAGACATTCAAGAACACCTAAAATCCATCAAGAGTATTCTCACACACAAACACTTAGGTTTTCACCCTTTTACAACCAAAAACACTTAATCACTTAATACACATTCCTTACACACAAACATATTGTTTTTCCTCCTTTAACCATCCAAGACACTCATCTTCACAAAGAATGTTCTTTACACACATCTAAATCCTTAAACTACACTACATCACAATATAGTGCATAAACTTAAATTGCTTGACACTTAGGTCCTTAAATAACATGGCTCATAGGCCTTTAAATTGCATAAACCTTAAACACTGAATTTCCCACATATATATTGCCTTTGACCTGCAAATACACTCAACAATACATATGCCCTTAATAAACTCCTTGAGAGCATTTTTCTAGCTCATTTGCCATTGGCTCCTTAAGTATTTTATTAAGCAAATCAAGCTCATTTTTCCTAGGCATTTAAACTACATTGAGATAGTTTGTTTACCTCTTTTCCTTCACAAGTTTTTCATTGTAACCCCTTGCTCCTTCTTTGATAGAAAACCGGCAAGGCTTGATTGCTTGTCAAACTTCTAATCAATGTACAAGCAAGGTAATGAGTATTTAAGCTTCATGCTTAAACTCATTGTAAACCCTAGGTTATATATATTGTCTATACACTTTAGGATAGTTGTTTTACCTTGGAATAAAAAGAGAGCTTGAATAAGCATCAAGAGAGGACTCCTCCTTGTCCTTTAAAGATTGAAATGGAGCTATGGAAAACAAGAGAGACACCATTAATGGTGAATTTTCGGACATGTAATAAAAATGAAGGAATGTTGTTTTCTTTGGTTTTTCCTTACCTTGAAGCAAAGGAGAATAACATGGCATGAAAATATGAGCTCAAGCTCCTTCAATGGTGAATCTCCATGGCACCAAATGGAGTTCTTGAAGATTAGAAAGATAGAAGTGTAGAGCTTGCTCCAACTAGAAGAATGGTGGTCTTGAAATTGAATTTGGACCATGGAGTCATGAGTTACAAGCAAAAGGAGTTGTAGATGGTGAGGTTTTGCTGTAGCAAAACCGATGGAGTTGGGAGAATGAAGGTAGGTGACGGTGGGTGTGAGTGGGAAAGGAAGGAATGAAATGAGAGTTTGCCTTTTACAAGATATTTACTTATAAAGTAAATAGTAAACTTTAGTTGTCATCTTTATTTACTTATCAAACTAGCAAGAGTGGTGACTCACCACAATAAAAACCGGCCCCCATCATCTACTTAGGGGTAGTTTGGTCTTTGTTGACCAATTAACTTACTTATATTGACTTATGTCATAAACTAGCATATTTTGGTTACTATTCACAAAAACAAGGCACATACTTGTGAAATTTTTGATTTCCCATTGATTTATACCTCCAAATGTGATACTAAGTAGTACACATGTTAATTAAAGAGTAATGATGGACATTTAGCCATTCAAAACTCATTTACAAGACAATTTTTCAAAAATGTGCTTTAAGACTCCTTAAAGCACATTTTGTATTTTAACTTGTTTTCAAGCTTGGTTTTCTTTAGTAATTGATTTAATATGTTCATTAACATATTTATAAGGTATAGGTATGACCTTTAGGTCTTGTACAAATCTATCCCAAGCTTAGAGCACATTTCTGCCCATATTGACCTTAAGGTATTTATTTGTGTTTTGTTTGGTTTAATTGTCTACAAGGTTTCCTAAGGAATTAATTAGCCTTATTAAATCATAATTGACTATTATTTAGTCTTGGTAGGTTCTTTGGGTCCTAACCAAGTTCACTCCAAGCTTAGAGCATGTTTTTGCTCAAGCTGTGTCTTAGTGCTTTATTGTGTTTTACTATGGTTTAAATTGTACACTGATGTTTCTAAGGCACTTTTTAGCCTTTAAATATCATAGTTTAGTATTTAAACAATATATCAAGGTTTGGGGTATTTCAATAATCTTTCCCATGGTGCAAACCTCTTCACTATCCGTCCTAGCTAGTTGATGGATGTCTGACGTTGGACGTTGTTGATGAATACCGTAGCATGTTGTATTCCCTGGTAGTTTGGCTCTGGCTTTCATGTCCTTCCTTCATTCATTCCCATTTCTACCATCGACTCCCGATCACCCCGGTCGTACTTTGTGGTATCTTTCTTCTTGTTTTGGACTATGGGTTTCCACTTTGTCTTCTCTCATCCTCTCCAATATTCCTTCTTGCTCCTCCAGACCATTCCTCTCTCCATACGGATCATTATGTTGTGGTGTTTAGGCGTAGTGGTGTTGGTAGGTGTTGTGGTTTCGCATTTTGTGGTGCTGAAATTTCTAGTGGGCTTGTGATAGGAGGTGAGTATGGCTAGGGCTGGTGGAGGGTGGTGGATGGGTTGCGTTGGCGAAGGATTATTCGATAAGTGAATGAGTTTGGTGGAGTTGGTGTTAGTGTAGGTGGTTATTATGTGGCGCCGGTTGGTCTTGTGGTGGTGACCGTGGTGGTTGAAAGGTTTAGGCATGGTGGTTGGGGTTGAGGCTGTGTGTAGGCGGGTGGGCTAGGGAGAGGAGAGAGGAGAGCATGTTAGTGATGCTACTATACGAGTGTATAACTCTGGTTCTTACTATTTGACTGGTATAGGCGCCCGGTCGCTATTTGTACTTTATTCCTTGATTATCGACCGGTCACAGGCGACCGGTCACTATTTATACTTAATTCTATGACCGGTCACAGATGACCGGTCGTCGTTTATACCTATCTTTTACTTCCTGCCTAGTTGTAGGCGACCGGGCGCAATTGATCAGTCCGTCCCCTTTTGGCCTTTCCCTAGTCTTTCAGGATTCATCTATCATCACAGCGTTGTGGTTGGTTTTTGGAGGCCTTTTCACGTGCGTTGGGCACATGGCGGCGGGAACATCTCTTTCAGTTAATTATATAGTTGGTAGACTTCTATTGTAAATACTCGTATGGGTGTATACATTATATGATGTAACACCCCAACCCAAAATCCAATAACCTGAACGATGATAGCTCCCAATAATAACTAGAAATGCAGCGGAAAATATATACATAACAACGGGTGGTGCTACAACGCCGCTAGTCACCCATGTGACTAACAAGGCTAACTTCAATACAACTTACAAATGATGCGGTCTGAGCGCTGAATACAAACCTCTTAAAACAACAAAAGTCAATAATAAAAGTACAGTACTTGTAAAATGATTCCGGTGATAACAGTCCCCTGTCTTAATTCTACCCCGCCTACACTCGGTCGGGTAATCTCTTCATTCTTCAGGTACCTGGAATTGTTAGCCAAAATGGCTCAGCAAAATAATTTGCCGGTATGAAAACGTGCAGCCCACAAGCTACTGGGCCACACCAACTATTTTGTCGAATACATGCAAGTCATTTTTTTTTATAGCTGTAAATAAGCATCATAACTAATCATAACAAGCATCCATACAATAATAATGTCACACAGAACAAGACTGCAGAAGGTCAAGTTAGATGTCCTGTAATTATTCACCAGTAGTCAGATCCTCACAATGGGACTAACATGTATATAAGAGTACCTCGCAGCAGTGGAGGTATAGTGACCTCATTAAACTCCTTCATGGAGTAAGATGGTCGGGTATGATAAACCCTTAGACGAGATGGGACTCTCGTACAAGTTGGTGGGTAATTAGTCCCTCAGAAGATAACGTAGTTAACTCCCTGTACTTAAAAGAGGTGGGAATCGAACCCTCGAGAGGAATAAAGTCTTCCTCCCAACTTGAACTGTTCCGGTACGCAGCCGGTGAGTGACATAGTGCACCCAAAACTCCCATCGCGACGTAAATTGAATAGGAGACGACCTGTGACAGGTACAACTCCTGTAGCATGCATGGCCAGATCCAACTGGGCTCCTCGTACTCGTAGTATAGAATTGTTAGGTGTCACTCAAGGACGTTAAACAAGAACACAATGTGTATCGTCGGTTATCACGTTTAGGACAACGACGTTTGTTATAAAGTGAAGTTAGTGAGAAACTTGAGTACAAGTTCTCGGTATAATAAAACGCAGGTATTTAATCCACTGGTAATGTAGTGTTGTATGCGTGGGACATACACGTTACAGTTAGTATCATTCACGCACATAAAATAACACAGCAGTGCACAAGAGTAATGCAACTTTTTACATACAATTATCTTGGTCGTTATTTCAAACAACATATAGCACACAAGCCGGTGTAATCCGGTAAAAAGCAGACTGCAAGAATTCCATACCGTTCACCGTAGACTGTACTTGTTTAGTTCCCGGTCAACGTCTGGTCAAACAATGTCCTAGAATAGGATTAACTGAGAGTGTTAATTTATGTAACTCTCGTATAATATTTTATTGATTCATGAAACGATTTCATATTCGTTATTTCATGTGAGGTTTATTTCTTTATACTCAGGTAGTTTCCTTAACCTCTTATCCTTATCATTAATTAAGGTATTGATATATATATATATATATATTCATATAATATATATCAAACATGTCTTAATTTCTAAAACTTATATTGTGTGGTAATTCCTTTTAATTACCTTATTATTGGATGTATAACTTATTTGTTATTCCTTGTGATTTATTTCAATATCCTTTAGTGTATATACATATATATATACTTATATATTCATGTACTATTTATGTTATATTTTTATAATTGTCTACTCGACATAACAACTTCTTTACAATTTCTCAATTATATTTATATGTCACGCATGGACATAATATTCTTATAATTTCTTTATTATTCTCCTCTTAATCATAAATAATATTTATTGGTTGTAATTAAATTCCTTATAACTATATAGCCCATAGTTTAAATACCATAATTTCTTATATTCGTTTCCTTTTGTTTTATTTGAAAACCTTAACTGTATAAGCTTTATGTACATGTATTATTTATGATACATGATTATAATTGTCTAAATGACATAACCACTTAATAAATTCTCAAATTATATTTACATGTCACCCATGGACATATTATTCCCATATCTTTTATTAATTACATCTAACCCCAAATAATATTATTTCTTTTACAAGTAAATTACTTGTACTTGTATATCATATAGTTTTATTTTCATAAATCCTTAAATCATAATTTTCTTTTCTAAATTTCCTAAATATCCATAAAGGATCTTCAAATATTTTTAATCCCATAATACATCATACTTTTCGGTTATTATATTATAACCTCTTTTATTTAATAAACTTTACATTATACTCCAAAATACATTATAATACATAGTTTTATTTTCTTAACTCATTAATTTATAAAATCACCATTATAAAATCGGTAAATATAATTTGGACACTTTAACTTTTATAAATTACCAAATGGCCACTTATATTTTCAGCCCTCATCAATATTTCCTTTTTATTTCATTTCCGCCCCACTTTAAATTCTGTTTCATATATATACTTTCATAAATTACAATTTCACCCAAAACTTTTATAAACTTATTATTTCATGTCATAAATCATTTTAACCCAAAGTTTTTGGTCAACACTTTGACCAAAGACTATTTTAATATTTAATACATTAGTATACCCAGAAAACATTATGATTCTCGGCTGGGCACTTTATTTTCCAAAATTACAAAATGACCCCAAAACTTTATAATTGTTATTTTAACACTTAAACACTTGTTTAAATTCTCCAAAATTCATAATATAAGTTTATACTTTATATTATATCAAAATTTACCAAATTAGATGCATAACTCTCGGCATTCACATTTGGTACCCCTAACTTTTCAAAAATTACAATTTAACCCCATAACTTAATTAACTAGTCATTGAAACACTAGCAATTATTTTTAATTCACCAAACTTTATATTATATGTTTATAATCATATTTAGGTCATTAAAACCCATTTACAACCATTTACATTCGGCTATAACAACAATGTACCATATGGTTTTAAAACTTGATTTTTTTTATCTTATAATAAATATATATAAATGTATATAAGCCATATAACACTTCTACAAATTATGTTAATGACTTAGAATAATTATAAGCTTAAATTTAAGCAATTTACTCCTAGATAATTCGGCTTTAATATATATGCATCATAATTAAATTTTGTGACATAAAATTTACATCTTAAGGTAATAATTTTACCTTGTATGTTACAAGTAATTTCTTGATATCGTTACATGTCATTTTCGGCTTTAATTATAGGAGGTAGGATACATAATTTTTATACAACATTTAAGAGCTTAAAATAAGCTTGAACATAGTAGATCTAGTATTAGAACTTACTCTTTAACCTTGTATAATTTTTAGAACTTAAGCTCCTCTTGAATTCCCAAGCTTCCTTCAATGGAAATTGTAGTTTCAAATTTCGGTTTCCATACATGAAGAGAAGGTTTAGGAGTTAGATCTTAACACATATCTTAAGTAAGATTAGAAGATGATTTCAAGGTATTATCTTAGGTATTTTCCTTACTTAAATTCGGCACTAATTATAAACACCATATGGAGGAAGATAAGGATCACCATATATTACCGAAATTTCCAGATTGCGCACTCTCTGCGGTTTTGTCACCCAGAATTGAAATGACCACGAAAACTAATGATCTTTATATGGTTGGAAAGCTAATTCAAAGAGGAACAACTTTGGTGTTGAGAAAATTTCGAGAAAACTTACGGAAAATTCAAAATAACTCCCGAATGAGGCCTATTGAACAGATTCACTGCTGCAAACCCACTTCGCCTTCTTTTGTTCACCCAGAACTGAATATACCATGAAAATTCAATATCTTTATATGGGTGGAAAGCTAATTCGAAGAGGAACAAGTTTGATGTTGGGAAAATTTCGAGATAACTTACTGAAAATTCCAGAATCTCTCCCGAACTCAGACCTCTTGGACAGATCTGCTACTTGATTCTTGCTTTGTAGAATTAGCTAGGAATTTTGATATAAGATGGAGTTTAAAGTCAGTCCTCCATTAATGGAGCTTGAAACTCAAGGAAGAAGATGAGAGGAGGAAGAAGAAAGGGAAGGGAGGACTCACCAACCGTTTGCAATTGAGAAAAAAAAGGGAGCTAGGCACATGTACCGTATGATATTGCTAGGAAGGAAAGAGTTTGAGTTGTTTAATTTTTTTTAAGCATGATTATGATTAGTGTTGGATAAGTATTTTATTTAGTGATTTGTTTCAGATTTTCTAGGCTCAAAAAGTCTCCAATAACATGCATAGTTTCGGCCATAATAAGAGGAGATAATGGATGATTAATTGGTCAAGATTTTTAGGAAGTTAGGTAAGATTGTTTTTTATTTATTATATGATAAGTTTGCCTTGTTTTTCTCCAGTAGGCTCACGGCAAGGAGCTGGAAAAGGAGCTGCTTAATTTGACTTATCATTGTTTCATTGCATACTTTATCCATGCTAACTTTACCTTTTTTGTGCAGGTTTTACGGTAACATTGGGGCTGCTTTGGATAAAATTCTTTTGTCAATATTTAATACCACAAGTGGGAGGATACATCATGATGTGTCTATGTTAATCAAACAGCTAAAATCTGGTTGTAAAGTCTTGTATATTACCGACATCAAGGTATACTTAATAACCGGTCATGATATGCTACAGATTCTATATTTTTTTTGTTAGCTTTTGCAAGTATACAAAAGCGGTGGCATATGAGGGTGTTTCAGTTTATTTTTGTTCTTCCCTTATTTGATTAGATACATAAGCTTACCTGTTGTATATAATATACCTACAGATATGATGGTCATGACTAAGGTACATATATTACCGTTTTTCTTTGTTTGGTTTGTACCGTAAACTATGGATTTTTTTTCTTCCTTGTTTGATTTGTGTATAAACACCACCGTTATTATATATTAAATGCTGCAGGTTTTATATCATTATACAAGTTTATTACCGGTTGATAACATGCTGTAGGTTTTTCATTTATATATATACACATACTACCGTATTGTGTAGGGGCATGTTTAGTAGATTTTAATCTTGACTTAATGATATTTACATATGTATAAGGTAGGTACATTAGGTAGTTAATTGTTTTTACTAAGTCAAAGTGTGTAAAAATATGTAAAAACTTGGTATATAAAACCGGCAATATAGGTGTTGTTTGGAAATTGTATACTTTGTGTTATATGTATTGTTACAACATTTCTTATATATTCATGATATATATTGTGTATTAGAATTATGTAACATAAGTTTTACATTGTTTAAATGTGTATATCAATTTATTTTAGCATTTATAAATGCTTAGGCATCCGTAAAATATTTACGTTGCTCGTTAGTATTTTTTGCGTTTTTACAATGAATGTTATTGTGTATCGAGTCGTATAAACGCTCGTATATGTTTTTCCTAGATGACACTCTCTTAATTGAGCTTGTATCATAAGGGGTTTGATGCCCGTTAGTGTTTGTACGTAAGCGTTTATATGCGTACGTGATGATGACATTATATTAGCGTCCGTGGATTGAACGTTGACGTTTTATGAGTTGTATAAACGTTCGTATTGATCTTTCCTGGTTGTCGCTCTCTTTATCGAGCTCGTTATGTAAGGAGCGTTTTGTACGAGTACGTTAAGACGTTAGTGAAATTACGTCCGTTAGCGTTTATGGTAAAACGACTATTTTTACGTTACATTTGCGTGCATGAGTTTGCATGCGCATGCGTAATATTAATTTACGTGTACGTTTGCAAGCATGAATTAGCATGCGTATGTGAAATAATTTATTCTTAGATTAATTCTTCGTTATTTAATAATTTAAAGGTATTAATTAGATTCGGGGTATTTCAATCTACCCCCTTAAAAAGGACTTCGCCCCGACGTCTCGTATCTAAGTTCAAATGGTTGTGGGGAATCAAGTTCCACTAAGCATCCACAACTCAATTCTATTTTAGGGATCAAGTCCCAAGTTTCACTACTTTTAAGTTTGTAGTATATATTCAATCATAACATACAGTGTAATGAGCATGAAAGGTCATCACCAAAAATAACTTTAGTGCAGTGCAACGTAGTGCACGTAATTCATTCATAGTAGTGTAGCATAGTATAGATCATGCAAAACACGGAGTCATTCCAATATAGCGTAACGTAGTACACATCATCATGTAAAACAAAATAGCTTCAATATAGTGTAACGTAGTACACATAATCCATTCATGCCAGTGTAACGTAGTACACATCATCAAGTAAGAGTTCATAGAATCACAAAGTCAAACTTGTAAACATACAAATCACAGTGCACAGTACAATGGAAGTGTACTTCCATGCTAAAAATGCTAAAACGCAGTAGGCTCTCCCCCCTTAAAAGAGGGGTACACCCACGTACCCTAGACTAGTATAGCTAGTCGGTAAATAGTGAAGGAATCTTCACTCTTATTTTGAACTTATAATAATTAGTTTAAAAGATAGCCGCTCGGCTGTAAGACTTTTATTTTTGGTTAAGATACGTGAAATACGTTGTGTATTCCCCTTGGACTCAATAGATAATTCTAACTGATGGGACCACCACGCTTCTGCTGCGCAACTCTGATTAAATAATGTCTAATCATTCTGGAATAGTTTTAAATGCGCTTGTAGGTGGTATGTTAAAGTTTGTTTATGTACATATGTATGGTTGATGAGTTTTGTTCATCATTTTCTTCATTTGGTTACCATTGTTGATCTTGTCTGGACCTCTGTCCGTTTACGGGGTATTGCCCCTAAGAAAATCTGTGTATTCTCTGACATGTTCTATTTTGCATTATTATGCTTTTATATTTGAATCCCGTATGTATGAGTGTAGGTGATTTTCCATCTTGTTTGTTGCCAAATTATTCCATGTCTTGTTTAGATTGTCGGATCGATGTGCCGCATTATGCCACTGCTCCCGATTATCTTGTCTCAAAGTAACTGTTAGTTGCAGCATAGCTTGGTATTCTTCATTGTATACTTTATTACTGTATGTCGGGTTGCCAATAATATTGTAAGTGTTGCCCAGCCTGTGATGCTCATGTGCATGTCATGTATCTTCCAGTATCCTTTTTGGGTAAATCTACTACGAGGTTCTTCCTCTACGTGGCATATACTGTAATACAGTTCGCCTTCCATTTGATTTTTCATCATTGAGTTCTTCACAAGTTTCACTTGATTGTTTTGTGCCTGTATGCTTATTTCTGATAGCTGCTTATGATGGTGATTCCACTGAGATTCTTCTCGTCAACATTACTGAGGCGTCTTGCCCTTTTTCGTAGTTGATTCTTTTCCTGTGTTCCTCCCGCTAGTTGCCTTCGCATATGGGGTATCTTCTTGATATATATTACTACTTACCTGTCCAATTTAGGATTATTCCTTGTCAAGTCCACCAGCTCTCGCATGTTTAGTTGTAGCATTCTTCCTTCCACGGGTCCTTACCCGATTGGTTTGCTATACATATTCTCCATTGATAGTGGTAGCGTCCAGATAGTGAGGTTCATCATTTTGTCGGTGTTGCTGATGCATGCAGTGGTTCAATTGTTGTAGTTGTAAGGTTGTAGTAATCTTGTTGGTCTTCAATGTGTCTTCTATTCATCGCCTCCTGTAATTGCAATCGTCGGCGTTCGGGTTTTGTATAATACTGGGGCATATTAAAATTCTTCTCTTTGACCTTCAGGTCATCATCCCGTGATTCTGGTATTTTAGTTTACAGTCACCATATTCAGTTTTCACTTTTCAATGTATAGTATGAGCTACGGTCAAGCCGTGCATCTCGTATATATAATATAGCAAGATTCCTGTTATTATTGATTCACAAATTGTCGGTAGTATATACACGATCTTTTATTGTCTGTTCATCAAGTATACCACAATGGGTTCCCGTTAAGGTTTCTAACAAGGTACCATTTTCTCACAATTCACATGTTCTTGCGTTTTGTAAAACAACTCATGTGAGTATTAGTATAATATTTCTACTCTTTATATCCTACCATACTTATAGGTAGGTTCCCATTTAATATACTGGGTTTGAATTCAAACAAAAGACTTAAAGTTGATCCTTCCCTTCAGATGGCAATAAAGCCATAATTTAGAAGGTAGCTTCCCAATACTGTCATTATAGATAAATGTCTTTTGGTTTCCTATTTAATTTATTATCATGACTCCGGGTATAATAACAATTAGTATTTCCTTTACAGATAATTTTCTTCCCGACATACGCGGAGTCATTTTAGCTATTTAATTCTTTCAGGGTAGCTTGGTTAATTTAACCTTTAACTTACATTCTCAACATCTAATATATTTTATTAGGTAGACTCTTTATTAGAAATAGGAACAAATTTTGACTTATCACAGAGATATTGGTGACCACTTGTAGGGAGTCTCAGGAATCATCCAACCCTGACGGGGTCAGCGTCAGTGTTGAACTATCCCTCCACTCCATTTTGTGATTGGTTTTCCCTTGATCTGACCAGGATCAAGTTCGACCTCCCACGTCAAATATCAAACAACCACATAATTGCAAGTTTCCAAATTCTATCTTATCAAGACTTGTGACGTGGTGATTACAACATTCTTTTTTGACTGTTATACAACTAATCTATAACTGTTGTAACCTAACCTTGAAACTAGTGTACTCCTTAATTCCCATAACTAAGTTCCTTTGATCAAATCATTTAGCGTGAAATCTAGTTTTTCTTCTTGGCATAAAAGATAGACTCTTATTAAACACCTAGACACTTACTGTCTAATAATTATTTCATCAGTCATTTGACTCTTAAACACATCATGCAAGCAAATAATTCAGTTATGGACTTGGATACCTTGAAATATACTCTTCTCTTTAAAAGGCTTTATCTAGTATTTAACTTATCAGGACTTGATCATTGTCTACCCCTTGGTTATCATCACTTGGAACAAAGACAGTCATAGTTATTACTAAATTGGGATAAGACTCAAAGGAAAAGTTTTTATGAATTTGATCAATTACGGTTTCATAAGGTATTATTTTTGTTCCATAAAGCTTGGCTTTTTCTCACTCCATTTAAATTCCATGAATCAGGTGGACTATATGTTCAACCTAGGTTAAGTACCTTTTAACATTAGAATCATTTCTACGAAGGGTTCCCAGTTTGAATCCTACGGTTTGGTGACAAGACGACCAAAGCTTATTGTTTGTTCCTACCTTTTAGAAATGTGGTTATTTCACACACTCATTGGCTTCAAAAGAAAATAGGCCGTTTAGGCATATTAATTAGAGGTTTTAAAGTCATAGTGATTGGTATATAACGTTAGGAAAGTTTGGGTGTAAATCACTTGTTACAAATCAAGGGGTATATTTGCCCATTGTTATGTTTAACTCCCACTTATCTTTAGTGTATATATTAATCCAAAGCCTTAATATAGCTTATACTGCCTCCATTGCAAATGTCAAGGAGTGTTATTCGTTACCATGTACATATGAAAATTTATTTTACATTGGTGTTAGCTTTCTTTGATTTTCTGAGCTTTTTACTTGTATCCGCAAATCGAGCTGTCATAGAAGACATATGCTCATATAAGTTCATAAGGATAGTGTAGGACATGTGCCTCAAAATAGGGTAGGTATATTTTATGATACTTATCCCCCTGAAATATATCAATACTCCTCAAAAGTTTTAGATTTATGATCTCCCGATCATATGTATTTATATATAGCATTTAGTATTGCTAATTTGGTAGTTCTCCTGACTTCAAAATATATGGATTCCAAGTTTGTTCTCTTCTCATTGTTTATTAGGAATCCAGCATTGTCACTGTAATGATACTAGCTGAGACCCTTGGTATTTGAGCGGGTATTACATCCCGTGTTTATTTACGTTGGACGTTTAGTTACATGTAATGAGATTTTATTCTGATTTTCTTGATATAATCATTGGTTATTTTTGTAGGACTATACTGATAGTCATATTTCAAGCTTTCACACGATCTTTTCGTGAAGTTAATAAGGTATTGTAAGATTTTCCCGTCCCGCACTGGGCAGCAAGCTCAGTGCCTGGGTATCCCATAAAATTCAGTGTTTGCTCTTGACATGTAGGTCTTCATTCTCCTTTATTCGGTTTACTGGAACAGCACTTGTTGTAGCAAGTGCGCCAGGCAGGTTGGATCATCATGTAGTGTATGTCCATTGAGATATATTTTTACTCCATCATCACGGTATACTTGGCGATGTTGTCAGCCCTTCTGGTTATCATTGGTATAGCGTCGCTGTTATTTGTCGTCAGCTTCCCTTGTGGGTGACAGTTGGCGTCGTACGGTTTTCAGCAAACCCTTTCGCCAATTCAGGTACTCTTAAGCATTTGTGTTAATTTAATGTATTCCTTTTCATGACATCTGCTCGTTAATCAGGCAGGTCATAGTTTGTAGTTACTGTAAGTTTGGACAGTTGTTAACGCCCTTCGGCGGACCAAGTAAAAACTAACTTACTTGTCCTCACTGTACTATCACACACCCTGTATCCCAAGGTTAATTTCGGTTGTATTCAGATCTCAGAGCGCAACTACGCTCTGATACCACTTTTTGTAACACCGCAACCCAAAATCCAATAACCTGAACGATGATAGCTCCCAAAAATAACTAGAAATGCAGCGGAAAATATATACATAACAACGGGTGGTGCTACAACGCCGCTAGTCACCCATGTGACTAACAAGGCTAACTTCAATACAACTTACAAATGATGTGGGTCTGAGTGCTGAATACAAACCTCTTAAAACAACAAAAGTCAATAATAAAAGTACAGTACTTGTAAAATGATTCCGGTGATAACAGTCCCCTGTCTTAATTCTACCCCGCCTACACTCGGTCGGGTAATCTCTTCATTCTTCAGGTACCTGGAATTGTTTAGCCATGAAATGGCTCAGCAAAATAATTTTCCGGTATGAAAAACGTGCAGCCCACAAGCTACTGGGCCACACCAACTATTTTGTCGAATACATGCAAGTCATTTTTTTTATAAAGCTGTAAATAAGCATCATAACATAATCATAACAAGCATCCATACAAGGATAACAATGTCACACAGAACAAGACTGCAGAAGGTCAAGTTAGATGTCCTGTAATTATTCACCAATAGTCAGATCCTCACAATGGGACTAACATGTATATAAGAGTACCTCGCAGTAGTGGAGGTATAGTGACCTCGTTAAACTCCTTCATGGAGTAAGATGGTCGGGTATGATAAACTCTTAGACGAGATGGGACTCTCGTACAAGTTGGAGGTATAGTTAACTCCTGTACTTAAAAGAGGTGGGAATCGAACCCTCGAGAGGAATAAAGTCTTCCTCCCAACTTGAACTGTTCCGGTACGCAGCCGGTGAGTGACATAGTGCACCCAAAACTCCCGTCGCGACGTAAATTGAATAGGAGACGACCTGTGACAAGTACAGCTCCTGTAGCATGCATGGCCTGATCCAACTGGGCTCCTCGTTCTCGTTGTAACACCCCTACTACGCACATAACACTACTTGAAATCGCAGCGGAATTTAAACAACTAAACAGTAACTAAACGAATGGTGCTACAACGCCGTCAACCACCCACGTGTTAACAAGGCTGAATAATACAAGTGTACCGGTCTGATGATCAGACTCCCGAGCATAGAAGAATAACCATATATATACATTAACAAAATACCGAGTCTTTACATACATCCTTCACTGTTAAACATCACTGTAACCCGTTCATAACCAATACCCGCCACGGAGCACAGGCCTCCCGGGCCAACATCCAAAAGTAATCAAAAGTAAACCTGCATCCTAGGATCTAAAGCCACTCCGCTTCTTCGATCCTCATCCTGCAGTATAAGAAATGGATCCCCCGAGGGGGTCAGCAACCCTTGGTTGGTATGGTTCGCGCGCCCATCGGCTACCGGGATACGCGCAACTAATTGTCATGATAACATGGCATTCATTTTATACATAACATAACATAACATAATATGTGGCATAGCATCAATAGTGCACAGCACAACATCACATACACAGTGGATCTTCGTTCCACAATAACAAACCACGAAGGTCAAATAACATAAGACCTAGAGAATGATTCACCCTCATGTTAAGCTCATTACACACACTCATTACCGTTCTGTTATTCGAACGAGTAACTTAAGTCACAGATGCTCGGATATAGTGACCCGAACACACCACACAAACACATGTTCCCACTAAACCGATCATAAGTCAGAATAGGTAAGCTTGGAGGAAGCTAGCGGAGATCGAACGCCAAAATAAGGAGGAACAATCTTAACACATAAGAGTCGAATCTGATTCAGATCTACTCTTACTTACATGCATGACCGGACAACCGGATTCCTCACTTCCCAGTTAACACTTGTTAGAAGTTCATGGTGGAACTTAACAACCAACACAATAGTGGTAAGTCATGTTAGACACACACAAGGGAAATGAGTCACATCATAACATCACAATAATATGAACAACTATAAACTCATTACATGTTAGATCTTATAACGTCATAAACACCAAAAACATACACACACAAGCCGGTGTAAACCGGTAGGCAACAGACTGCAAGAAAACCATACCTCGGTCCTTGCCTCGACTGGTTTCCACCTTGAGAGAATCCTAAACACATTTAGTAATGTCGGTTAATTAACGCACTAGTCCATTATTAACATTAACTACTTCACATTTCTAGTTATCTCACTTCCACACTTGTCTTAACTTCTCATCTTTTAAAATGTCATTATAACACTCCTAACATGTCTTATATAACCTTATAATATCATTACTAACTTATTACCATTTTAGATAACATTTCCCATCTTAAAGCAACATCTTTGGTCCATATTGTGGCCTGTCCGAACTTGTGTCCGAACCTCCAAGTTCGGACGCAAGCCGTGACTTTAGACAGAAAACAGACACACCCCGAACTTATGTCCGGACTTTGGAAGTTCGGACGTGAGTCGAGAACAATTCTAGACAAATCCATGCGTCCGACATGTGTCCGGACTTCCCAAGTTCGGACACAGTTCGAGGATAATCCTAAGGAAGATGGGTACGTCCGAACTAGTGTCCGACTTCCCAATTCGGACACTGTTCGCGAGTGAGAATTCTTTTACCCCAACAGAGCCTGTCCGAACTTCCATATCCGGACGGAAGTTCGGACAAGGCATAATACTCAATTTCTAAGCCTTTAAACACTTAACCAAATTTCTCCAAAGCCTCCAACACTTATAGTATCTTCTCCTTAGGTTTCTAAGTGGTATTCCTTGCCTATTCTAATCATTATACCAAGATATTTCTTCCACACAACATATTACTTAAACATCATTTCTTAAACTAAAACTCCTTATGTCATCCTTGAATCCCTTTTTCTAAGCTTACACTTTCTCCTTATTTTACCAAAGTTTGCCTAAGTCTTTACCTAAGTCCAAAATGACTTTGGTACATACTAAAACCTCAATATCATGCCTAAGTCCTTATTACACTCTAGAACAACTTCCTAGTTCATCAAAATTCCTTTAAACATCTTGAACGCCTTATACATTTCCTAAATTTCGACATAGGTTCTCCTAGCATTTTGTTACAACCAAAGCACATTGTTTTCACACATTAAACACCCAAGAACCTAAGAACACCAAGACACTCTCATACACAAAACTTCACTCAATCTCACTACATTAAAATATAATGCATGACTTAAATTGCATGGCACTTAGGCCCTTAAATGCATGGCTCTTAGGCCCTTAAAGTGCTTAAATCATAAACACTGATTTCCACAATATATATGCCTTTGACCTGCAAATACATACAACAGACATATGTTCTTTTACTAGTCTCCTTGAGAACATTTACTAGGTCATTCATCTTTTTGCTCTTTAGGTAGTTTTAACAAGCATTATAAGCTCATTTCTCCTAAGGCATTAAAACAACATTAGGTTAGTATTTTACCTCTTTTCCAAACAACTTCTTTCTTTTTTCCTTATAAAACCGGTAAGGTATTTGATTCCTTGTCAAGTTCTAAACAATATACAAACATCATAATGAGTCAAGCTTTAAGCTTCTCTCATTGTAAACCCTAATTTTACATTGTTTCAAAAACATTAATGTAGTTGTTTTACCTTGATCTTTGAAGAGAGTTTGAATATCTATGAAGAGAGGACTCCACCTAGTCCTTGAAAGGTTGGAATGAAGCTAAAACAAAGCCATATAAGAGCCCTTCAATGGGTTTTTCGGTCAAGGTAAAAACATGGAAGAAACTTGATTTTTCTTTGAGATTTCTTACCTAGAAGCAAAGGAGTCAATAATATGTAGAAATACAAGCTCAAGCTCCTTCAATGGTGGAACTCCCATGGCACCGAAATGGTGGTCTTGGAATTTTAAGAATAGAAATGAAGAGCTTGAGGAGAGGAAGAAGATGGTGGTCTTAGAATTTGATTGCTTAAGTGAGTTATGAACTATTGATGGTCAAAGGTGGTGAAATGGTGGTGGTGCTGTATTACCGTGAGAGAATGAAGAAGAGAGGTTGAAGAAGGAGTTTGGAACCGTGTGAAATGAGAAAGAAATGAGAAGGTAAGTTGCTTTTGAAGATATTTGTTAATAAAGTAAAGTAAATAGTACTTAACTTGTTACTTTATTTAACTAATGAGCTAACAAGAGTGGTGAGTCACCACCCTTAAAACGGCCCCAAATAGTAATATGAGGGTATTTTAGTCTTTGTTGAACATTTAATTACTTAATACAACATATGTTACAAAATAGCTTATAAAATCACTATTCATGAAAACAGGCACATAGAAGTGAATTTTTGATTTCCTATTGATATAGACACCAAATGTGATATTATATAGTACACATATATATTTAGAGTAATGATGGACATCTAGCCACTCAAAACTCATTTACAAGACAATTTTCAAAAATGTGCTTTAAGACTCCTTAAAGCACATTTTGTGTTTAAACTTGTTTTCAAGCTTGGTTTTCTTTGGTAATTGATTTAATATGTTCATTAGTATATAAATGAGGTCATGGTAAGTTCATTAGGTCTTACCCAAGCTTATTCCAAGCTTAGAGCATATTTTAGCCCTTATTGACCTTAAGGTATTTAATTGTGTTCTTTATGGTTTAAATTGTTTACTAATGTTTCTAAGACTCTTTTAGTCTTAATACACCATATTTAGGTGTTTAAACAACATAACTAGGTTTGGGGTATTTCAATCTACCCCCCTTAAAAGAACTTTGTCCCCAAAGTTCATACTTCCACATATCCTAAATATTAGAACACGGGAATACTTATAAACAATACTTCCATACATCATTAACAACACACTTATATAACATTGGACACAAGGTCCATACAACATAACATCGGGTACATAACATTGGACACAAGGTCCATACAACATTATCCATATCATTCAGACACAACGGTCTGTAACATAACAACATAACATAGACGATGTATTTAAATACACGTCGTACTTACATAACCGAAACGGCTCTACCCCCCTTAAAAGGGGTAGGCCCCGTACCCTATACACATAAGCACTAAGAAGTAAACAATGACGGGTACTTCGCCTTCATCTTGTCTTCCAGCTCCCAAGTGGCCTCCTCAACGTCCTGGTTAGACCAAAGAACTTTCACCAGTCTCACAGACTTATGGCGAATGTCTCGAGTCTTAGTATCCAGAATCCGTACCGGAGTCTCCACTGATCGCATGGTCGGCTCTAAGGTTAGCCTTTCAGGCTGAAGCACATGAGACGGATGAGACATATACTTCTTCAACTGGGACACATGAAATACATCATGTACCTTGCCCAGCTCGGCGGGTAGATCAAGTCTGTAAGCTACCGGGCCGATCCGCTCCGTCACAACATAAGGCCCCACATATTTTGGGCTCAACTTGCCCTTCTGGCCAAAACGAAATACTCCCTTCATGGGGGATACTCTCAAAAATACCTGATCACCCACGGCGAACTCCAGGTCACGTCTGTGCACATCTGCGTACGACTTCTGTCTATCCTGAGCTGCCTTCATGTTAGCCCGGATCTGGCGAACTTCTGCCTGAACTTGTTCAAGATACTCTGGTCCTATAATGACCGTCTCACTCGACTCATCCCAGCATAATGGCGTGCGGCATGGTCTACCGTACAAGGCCTGGAAGAGAGACATCTTGATCGATGCATGATAACTGTTGTTGTAACTAAACTCGATCAGATGTAACTTATCAATCCAGCTGGTCTGAAAGTCAAGTGCACATGCACGTAGCATATCCTCAAGTGTCTGAATGGTGCGCTCACTCTGACCATCGGTCTGTGGGTGAAACGTTGTACTCAATTTCAGTTCGGTACCCAATGCTTCTCGTGTAGACTTCCAATATCTCGATAAGAATCTGGTATCTCTGTCAGATACAATTGTTTTCGGTACACCATGATGTCTTACAATTTCTTTATCAAAGAGTTCTGCCAGTTTTGCCACTTTCTAGGTGTCCTTCATCGGAATGAATCGGGCCACCTTGGTCAGTCGGTCAACAACAACCCATATCATATTCAGACCTCCCCTTGTAGGCGGAAGCCCTACTACGAAGTCCATGGAAATATCATGGAACTTCCACTCAGGCACTGGCATTGGCTGTACCATACCACCAGGCCGTCGGTGCTCAAACTTGACCTTCTGGCAAGTGAGACACCTCAACACATAATCACTTACATCATTTTTCATTCCAGTCCACCAAAAATATCTTTTCATACTCTTATACATCTTTGAAGCTCCGGGGTGAATCGAAGTAGTAGAACAATGGGATTCACTCAATATGCGCTCCTTCAACTCAGCGCTACTCCTAGGTATACACAATCGGCCATTCAGCCTAATCAGGTCATCATCGTGGAGTCTGAAGTCGTACTTCTGACCCTCGAATGTGCCATCAATAAGCTTCTGCCTGATCTCCATCATATACTGATCGTCATCTGAGCACTCCGCACCTCCTCAACCAAGCCAGTATGAGAGACTAGCGAATGGAGAGAGTGTGCTCGGCGACTCAACGCGTCAGCTACCACATTTGCCTTACCCTCTTTATATTGCAGTTAATATCGTAATCATTCAGAAATTCAACCCACCTTCTTTGTCTCATGTTCAGCTCCTTCTGAGTGAACAAGTACTTTAAGCTTTTGTGGTCAGAATAGATTGTCACACTTACCCCATACAAATAATGTCGTCATATCTTCAATGCGAAGACAATGGCACCCAACTCTAGATCGTGGGTAGGGTAGTTCTCCTCATGCTTTTTCAGCTGTCGGGAGGCGTATGCTACAACCTTCCCGTGTTGCATCAATACACAACCCATACCTCTACTTGATGCGTCGCAGTAGACCTCAAAACCATCTGGACAGTCTGGTATAGTCAGGACTGGTGCAGATGTCAGAGCATCCTTGAGACTCGTGAAAGAACTCTCACAGTCGACTGTCCACTCGAATGGTGCATCCTTCTTCATTAAGGAAGTCATCGGCTTCGAGACACTGGAGAAGTCCTTCACAAACCTCCTATAATAACCTGTCAGACCGAGGAAGCTCCTGATATCGGTAACTGTCTTCGGCCTCGGCCAGGTGCGCACAGCATCAATCTTTGCCGAATCAACAGCGATCCCGGCTTCAGAAATCACATGTCCAAGAAAGGATACTTGGTTCAACCAAAATTCACATTTTGAAAACTTTGCATACAACTGATTCCTCCTCAATGTTTGTAACACATTTCTCAGGAGGCTTTCGTGCTCACCTCTCGATTTCGAGTACACAAGAATATCATCGATGAAGACTACCACAGACTTGTCCAACTGATCTTGGAACAAGCGGTTCATTAAGTCCATGAACTTAGCTGGTGCATTTGATAAGCCAAACGGCATAACTGTGAACTCATAGTGCCCATACCTAGTTCTGAATGCTGTTTTTTCGATGTCACTGTCACGGATGGCAATCTAGTGGTATCCGGATCGTAGGTCTATCTTGGAGAATACTGATGCTCCCCTCAGCTGATCAAATAGATCGTCGATGCGTGGTAAAGGGTAACGGTTCTTCACCGTAACTGCATTCAGCTCCCGGTAGTCAATACACAGGCGGAGGCTACCGTCATTCTTCTTCACGAAGAGGACCGGCGCTCCCCATGGTGAAACACTAGGGCGGATAAAGCCCTTGTCAAGTAGGTCTCTCAGCTGCTCCTTGAGCTCTGTCATCTCTGTTGGAGCCATACGATAAGGTGCCTTTGCAATGGGTCCAGTGCCCGGAACTAAGTCAATCTCAAACTCCACTTCCCGTGCTGGCGGCATGCCCGGCAGTTCCTTAGGAAATACATCAGGAAACTCCGACACTACCGGCACATCTGGGCTAAACTCTGGATCTCTCTCTATGTCCTGGACATAGCAGAGGTATACATCACTCCCTCGTCGTAGTTCACGACACATAGCCATGGCGGTGATGATCTGAGTCGAAGGCTCCCTGGGCCTCTGGCGGTAAGATATAGTAACCCCAGACGGACTCCGAAGAAGCAGTCGATGCTCGGCACACAGGATTCTGCCCTTGTACCGCTCCAACCAGTTCATCCCGACAATCACATCAAAGCCAAGTCCGTCGAACTCTATCAAGTCGATCGGAAACTCTTCACCTCTGATTCTTACAACAGCATCTCGGTGGTAGCGGGTGCACCTGATCCGCTCTTTCGACGGGAGAGTGACTAGAAAGTCTGGCATCTCATCACCGTCTAACCCAGCCTCTTCGCAAAAGATAGCGAAATAAATGTGTGTGAGGCTCCGGAGTCGAACAAGATCGAAGCGTCCACGCCATTGACTGGAAAGGTACCGGTGAGGATTGTGCCGCTCTTGCCGGCTTCTGCCTCATTGCAGACACTCAGTGTACCTCCCGTTCCGAGTGCACAGCCTAATTCATTGGCAAACTAATGAGTACTGGGTAACAACACGGTTGATATACTTCAATAACTCCACTTTATTCATTAACATATTCTCCTTACAACATTGTTGGTTTACACTGTTGACATAACTTAACACATACATAACTTCCTTAACATATACTGGCTTAACACATTACACAAGGCTTTAAAACTGTCTGAAGGTCAAATTCAAACGTCCAGGTTTCATGTGTGTGGCATTGATCACTGTCGACGGTGCGGTATTCAGTTTGATCTTCCTGATGCCATGGTATAGCATCCTTGACTGCCCACCCATGATTAACACATCTCCCGATTTCAACAGTAGCTTCTTTGCGAGGTCAGCACGCTTCTGCTCGCCATACACAAACACTGCGGTATCACCAATGGACCAAGACACCACGGGTACTCCCTTACTTAGAGACTCGGGTGACTCGTCCTTGTCTTGGTGTAAACCTAACCGTCCACCTTTCTGGTAGAAGTTCACAATACACAAATCTGCTTTCACATCTGGAATTGAATCCGTTTCAACTTGTTGAGCAATTCCCACGGCGTGATTAACGACCGCATGGAACTCCTCAGGTATACTTGGTACTGTTGCTCCGTCTTCAGCTCGCACTTCTTGATATGTCTTGGTGTAAGGGTTCCAGTCCTTACCCATGCACATCATCTTCAATTGCATTCTTGATCCGTTCGGGTATTCGGGTGTGTAGAAACCTCCTGGTTTAGCTCCAAGTTCGTCGCATCGTCTGATGACATGGATTTGTGCTTCCGGTGTCAGGTATCCATTTAAGAGTATCATACCTGGCTGGATAACCTGACATTGCTCCATTGGAAAGTCGGTGATGTTGATGGTGGTTTCTTCAGGGTTTGGTGTGGGTGGGATTGGATAACATATATTGAAGGTTCCTTTAAGTTTAGAATTATCTAATTAGGTGACTTTCATACTATACTTTAACTTTTCACTCACATGATGACACATTGGACTCACTAGTACACACATGCATGAAATGCGGTATGCAATCACTTATTACATTCAACAGTTTAGGCGGTACCTGGTCTAGAAGAGGGCCCTGGCGCCTCAGACCGGTCCACCACATTCAGGGCGGCCTTGCTAGGTCCCGACCCCTTCCCCTTCTGGGAATCAGTGTGTCTCTGATCTGTGGGTGGCTGGTTAGCCGTCTTCGGGCCATCAATAGCTGCTGTGGCCTTACCCTTCCACTGCCCCTTGGGCTTGTTGACTCTGCTGTTGGGGTTCCGGTAACACTCGTAGTCACGGTGACCCCACTTCTCGCAGTAACGGCACTGCACTTCATTTCCCTTGCAGTCCTTGCCGGGGTGGTCTCCATTGCACCACTTACAGTAATAGTGGCGCTCCGGTCCAGAGCCCGTGCTAGCTGCTATCACAATACACATTCAATACTTGTTTCACAACTTATCAACATACACTTCAACTTATCACACAGAATTAGATAATTACCCTTAGGTGGGTAAGAGCGTAGGGGTTTCGCCGCATAAGCATATGTGAGCTTCAATGGCTCCTCAGCTGTGGTGGTTTGGGCTTGGCCCTTGTCACCCTGGTGCTGACTCTTCTGGGGCTGGGAATAAGGTTTCTTCTTCTTCTTCCTCCCCCGTACCCCTGCGGACTCTGGCCCTCGCTCGTGGCCTTGCGCTTGTGCGCATTCTCCTCGTCCCTCAGACGGACGGTGATCTCCACCTTAGCAGCGGCATGATAGCACTCCTGAATTTAGGACGTCAGTCATGCCCCGCAAAACATACTCACAAACTCACATTAATACTCACTTGTAGACTACACATATTCACATCACTCTTTATTTAAATTACCAGCAAGGTAGTATACTCAGCTGGCCCCATCCCATAGCGAAGACGGTGGCTGAGACCGTTGTAGAAACGGTTTACCAGCACCCGGTTCGAGTACAGTCGGTAACAGGTGGATAAGGCCGGTGAATGCAGTGTAATACTCATCAACCGACACCTTGTCCCCCTGCCTCAGACTATCCAGCTCCCAGGCGCTTGGCCTCTTGAACATGCACAGGGTAGTATTTGGCTCGCAGTAGAGCCGTGTACTCCCTCCATCCAAACTGAGGATCCGCCATCCGGTCCTCTCTCACAAGCTTCCACCAATTCTGTGCCGAACCCTTCAGGTAGTAAGCGGCAAGACGGACCTTAGCCTCTGCAGGTAAGCCAAGGTCTCGTAGGCGGTCTCCAACTCGGAGATGTACGCCTCCAGCTTACGTGGGTCGGTCTCCCCATGAAAGAAGGGGGTCTCAAGTCTGCCAATGCCTTGACCCAGTTGGTCTCTCGTGGCGGTGGCGGTGGTGGTTGAACTCCGGGGTTGCCCTGCTGAATCGCAGCTACAAGTTTGGGGTACCATTTGGGCTAAGCGGCTGCTACAGCCTCAGCCATAACCTGGGCCGTAGTATTCTCGCCCTGGTCACCCGTATCTCCATTGCCGCCTCCGCGGCCTCGACCTCGCGGTCTACCTGACATCTGAATTCACATGAACATTATTAGCATTACGCTTACACACTTATCGGTTCCAACGGTTGAAACGTTCCCGACAACAAGGTATCTCCACACTTGGTTAGTGGTTAACCTTTCCATAACTGATCACTTAGGTAACTGTAGTTAGGTTTCCTAACTCGGTATATTCCTAAGCTCGGTTATTCTAGTCATCAGAGCGATACTTCGCTCTGATACCACTTTTTGTAACACCCCTACTACGCACATAACACTACTTGAAATCGCAGCGGAATTTAAACAACTAACTAAACGAATGGTGCTACAACGCCGTCAACCACCCACGTGGTTAACAAGGCTGAATAAATACAAGTGTACCGGTCTGATGATCAGACTCCCGAGCATAGAAACTAATAACCATATATATACATTAACAAAATACCGAGTGTTTACATACATCCTTCACTGTTAAACATCACTGTAACCCGTTCATAACCAATATATACCGCCACGGGAGCACAGGCGCATCCCGGGCCAACATCCAAAAGTAATCAAAAGTAAACCTGCATCCTAGGATCTAAAGCCACTCCGCTTCTTCGATCCTCACTGCTATATAAGAAATATGGATCCCCCGAGGGGGTCAGCAACCCTTGGCTGGTATGGTTAACGCGCAGCCCATCGGCTACGGGATACGCGCAACTAATTGTCATGATAACATGGCATTCATTTTATACATAACATAACATAATACATAATATGTGGCATAGCATCAATAGTGCACAGCACAACATCACATACACAGTGGATCTTCGTTCCACAATAACAAACCACGAAGGTCAAATAACATAAGAGCCTAGAGAATGATTCACCCTCATGTTAAGCTCGTTACACACACTCATTACCGTTCTGTTATTCGAACGAGTAACTTAAGTCACAGATGGCTCGGATATAGTGACCCGAACACACCACACAAACACATGTTCTCACTAAACCGATCATAAGTCAGAATAGGTAAGCTTTGGAGGAAGCTAGCGGGAGATCGAACGCCAAATTAAGGAGAACAATCTTAACAACATAAGAGTCGAATCTGATTCAGATATCTACTCTTAACTTACATGCATGACCGGACAACCGGATTCCTCACTTCCCAGTTAACACTTGTTAGAAGTTCATGGTGGAACTTAACAACCAATACACAATAGGTGGTAAGTCATGTTAGACACACAAGGGAAATGAGTCACATCATAACATCACAATAATATGAACAACTGTAAACTCATTACATGTTTAGATCTATAACGTCAAAACACACAGTAAAACATACAACACACAAGCCGGTGTAAACCGGTAGGCAACAGACTGCAAGAAAACCATACCTCGGTCCTTGCCTCGACGTTTCCACCTTGAGAGAATCCTAAACACATTAGTAACGTCGGTTAATTAACGCACTAGTCCATTATTAACATTAACTACTTCACATTTCTAGTCATTTCCACACTTGTCTTAACTCTCATCTTTAAAATTCATTATAACACTCCTAACATGTATATAACCTTATAATATCATTACTAACTATTACCATTTTTAGAGAACATTTCCCATCTTAAAGCAACATCTTTGGTCCAATTGTGGCCTGTCCGAACTTGTGTCCGAACCTCCAAGTTCGGACGCAAGCCGTGACTTTAGACAGAAAACAGACACACGTCCGAACTTATGTTCGGACTTCGGAAGTTCGGACGTGAGTCGAGAACAATTCTAGACAGAAATCCATGCGTCCGAACATGTGTCCGGACTTCCCAAGTTCGGACACAGTTCGAGGATAATCCTAAGGAAGAATGGGTACGTCCGAACTAGTGTCGGACTTCCCAAGTTCGGACACTGTTCGCGTGAGAATTCTTTTACCCAACAGAGCCTGTCCTGAACTTCCATATCCGGACGGAAGTTCGGACAAGGCATAATACTCAATTTCTAAGCCTTTAAACACTTAACCAAATTTCTCCAAAGCCTCCAACACTTAGAGTATCTTCTCCTTAGGTTTCTAAGTGGTATTCCTTGCCTATTCTAATCATTATACCAAGATATTTCTTCCACACAACATCATTACTTAAACATCATTCTTACAAACTAAAACTCCTTATGTCATCCTTGAAATCCCTTTTTCTAAGCTTACACTTTCTCCTTATTTTACAAAGTTTGCCTAAGTCTTACCTAAGTCCAAAATGACTTTGGTACATACTAAAACCTCAAGATCATGCCTAAGTCCTTATTACACTCTAGAACAACTTCCTAATTCATCAAAATTCCTTTAAACATCTTGAAATCCTTATACATTTCCTAAATTTCGACATAGGTTCTCCTAGCATTTTGTTACACCAAAGCACATTGTTTTCACCATTAAACACCCAAGAACACTAAGAACACCAAGAACACTCTCATACACAAAACTTCACTCAATCTCACTACATAAAATATAATGCATGACTTAAATTGCATGGCACTTAGGCCCTTAAATGCATGGCTCTTAGGCCCTTAAGTGCTTAAATCATAAACACTGAATTTCCACAATATATGCCTTTGACCTGCAAATACATACAACAAGACATAGTTCTTTTACTAGTCTCCTTGAGAACATTTACTAGGTCATTCACCTTTGCTCTTTAGGTAGTTTTAACAAGCATTATAAGCTCATTTCTCCTAAGGCATTAAAACAACATTAGGTTAGTATATTTACCTCTTTTCCAAACAACTTCTTTTTGTTTCCTTATAAAACGGTAAGGTATTTGATTCCTTGTCAAGTTCTAAACAATATACAAACATCATAATGAGTATTCAAGCTTTAAGCTTCATCTCATTGTAAACCCTAATTTTACATTGTTTCAAAAAACATTAATGTAGTTGTTTTACCTTGATCTTTGAAGAGAGTTTGAATATCTATGAAGAGAGGACTCCACCTAGTCCTTGAAAGGTTGGAATGAAGCTAAAACAAAGCCATATAAAGAGCACCTTCAATGGGTATTTTCGGTCAAGGTAAAAACATGGAAGAAACTGATTTTCTTTGAGATTCCTTACCTAGAAGCAAAGGAGATCAATAATATGTAGAAATACAAGCTCAAGCTCCTTCAATGGTGGAACTCCATGGCACCGAAATGGTGGTCTTGGAATTTTAAGAAGATAAAAATGAAGAGCTTGAGGAGAGGAAGAAGATGGTGGTCTT